>JAGKQE010000047.1:0-141062 GCA_022609375.1 Xenosphaeropsis pyriputrescens
CCCCCCCCCCCCCCCCCCCCCCCCCCCCCCCCCCCCCCCCCCCCCCCCCCCCCCCCCCCCCCCATTGAATGCGGAGTTGAGGATCGCGGATGTGTTTTTGACAATGATTCTTCTGAAGACTCTTTCTTCCCCTTCTTTTTCTTTTTTCCTTGCTTTTTTTGTTTATTTTGTTGTTGGTGGGGATTTGGAGGCTGCTGGTGTTGAGGTTCTGTTTACCTGGTATGGTTGTTTTTCTCGCGAAAGGGCGGTGTTGATGCATTTCATGCAGGTTGCCGGAACGGTACAGCGTTTAATTGGAAACGGTCATGTCTTTTGACTGAGCGCATCTATTCTGGCATCAATTCCTTTGCGAATGTGCCGGGCGGTTGTACTTACAATGTAATCAAAACAAATATACATATGTAGAATAATATATGTCTCTTTGACCTGTTAAGAACATTTATAGCATGAAGTTGTAAGGGGCACAGTTGATAAAGTCATGGCTATATGCTATTGAGAGATCATCTTTGTACTCGTACAATCATAGGTGCCATCCAACATCTCTCAGTTTACAAAGAAATCTATACATGTATACCCTTATTCTTGAATGAGATTCATTGCCTATGTATGAGTTCTTATCCCATAAACTGTCGTACTCCATATTTGCACTCTCCAACACCCCCTTGTTGCCATGAAAATTCGACTGTGTCATGTTCAAGCAGTGCGAGAGCTGGTTTCTGAGCCCATAGCAAGCATAGTATAGGGGATTGCCTCAATCAACTGGCCGTCCTCTGATCTGTGGAAGTCTTGAAGCCAAGCCTCATGCTGTATGAATTCTAGAATTCTGTCCTTGTGCTACCTACCTTGGTCTCTAAATCAGGTTGCAGTAGCAGCCTTATCAGATATTTGAGAATACACTCTGTTTGATAAGGAATCATATCGGATCTTAGAGGTGGGAAGACTCCTGTTTCTGTAAAAAGGTTGGATTTATTCAAATGTGATAGTCGAAGAGGATTCATCTTCCAAGAAAGCTATTGCTAGTTCGTCCTGGATTTTAAGCTGACGACCATTTGCGAGAACGATTGACCCGCAAAAAAAGGATTATCATCAAGTATACATAAAAGCATATGTTCTAACGAGCCCTCCCTAATACCACTTAGCCAGTCTGACCTGTTCCTACTCTCTAGCCAACCGTGGAAAAAGAAGTCCCGCACTCTTCCAATTGATCTGCTTCAGCATCTCCTCATCATCTCCAAAATTCCCATCAAGCTCCTTATTCATGTTCAAGATTGCCGCCTCAGGGGCATACGGATAATCGCTCCCAAACAGCACATGCCCAGGCCTCGCAAACTCCCTCAGAGCAGCGAGCGAAGCCTTCGAGGTTGACAACGCGGTATCGAAATAAAAGGACTTTGCATCTTCCATGAACGATTCCTCAGTCATGCCTTTCGCAAATGGCGTATACGCCAACATGCTCACTCGGCCGGCGAGATACGGCAGAGTTCCCCCGGCATGAGAGAGAATGATCTTGACGTTCCTGTGCTTGCGTACCGTGCCGGAAACAATCAAATCCACAGCAGAGCGCGTGGTCTCATGCGGATAATCAACAATCGGCTGCGGGAGTTGCGGATTCACGAGATTCGTATCGACGGCATGTGTCGGATGAACAAACACGACCGCACGCCTCTGATCCAGAAACTCCCAGACACGCTCGAAATCCGGATGGCCCAGATAGTGGTTATCGTTTCCATAGCGGGTGAACAGCGTCACGCCGTCGGCCGCGAGGTGCGTGAGCGCAAAGTCGATCTCGGCGATGGCACGCTCGGTATCGAGGAGCGAGGGAAGCGCGGCGAAGAAGCCATATGCGGCCGGCTGCGCATCTCTGGTGGCTGCCGCCGCGAGGTTGACTTCGCGGGCGAGAGCGGCGGCGGCGGCGCCATCGGAGACAATGCAGGCGCCCGGAGCCGTCAGGGATAGGATTGCGGTCTGCACGCCGGCTTTGGCGCAGAATGAGTGGTCCTCGCTGACGGTCCAGGGTGGGATGTGCCAGCCTGAGGGATCGCCTCCGGCGGCTGTGAGGGCTGGGAGGGTTATCAGTCTTGTGGATCTGGAGTGCGCGGAGGGCTATTCTTACCGTTGGCGTAGACGGTCGGTACGAAGTGATGGTGGACATCGACGCGGCCATTTCTGCTTGGCGATGGAGTCATTGTCGTTTTGTCGTTGATGATCTGTGGAATACTATCACGAAATAAGAGGGAGACTCCACTATGAAGCTTGGGTAAGCGATGAAGTCCTTGGAAAAGTGTTGATTCGAGGGATTATTGTGTTTGAACGTCAGGGATACAAAGTTGTAGATAAGCTCTCAGGATGGGATGAAGATATATGTACATATGTACATACGTATACCTAGCTAGTTCAATACATTTATCGATATATCTAGACCTAGACCAGAATGCTCGGAGCAGAAGAACTTATCGCACTCCCTTGGAATTATATTATTTAATCAATTCTACATAAGTTACAGATGCTATGACCAGAACACATCATGGCGCATAGATCTAAAGAATGTATTTATAATTCTACTGCCAGGAATCCAACCCAAAAGCAGACAAATATCTAGTCTATATACGCCACAACGAATCGACCTTCTATTTCTGCTCTACCAAGACTGCTAGATTAACCCACTGATTTAATTACCTGGTCTCTCTTCATACTTTACCAAGCCGTTCTTTATAAATTAAAAAACCGTGAGTACGGAGTAGAAGCACGTGATGCTGCTTGCTCGAGATCTTTCGAAAACGAAGAACCTAGAAACGAAGAAAAAGAAAGGAAAAGAGAAACAAAAAACGAGGGGAAAAAGGCCAATTCCGGAGATGAACTGGAGATATTCAGATGCAAATGATGATAGTCGCAGAATGAGTGGCGCGACACTGAATCAAAGGTAAGTTTATCAATCCTCAATCACCCTGAAACGGCATGGGAGTTGGACAAAGTACGTGCTTACTGTAAATCATACAGCGTCTCCTGTATGTTTGTGTTCTTTTTCCATTTCTGTTTCCATTGCATTTGGAGTCTGAGGCTCTGTCATAGATGTTTTACCCTTTTCTGCAGAGTCTGGATTCGAAGATTTGACCGCCGAAGCATGGCGATTATAAGGAGTTCCGAAGATCTCGTTCATCTTTTCCAATGACTGACCCTTGGTCTCGGGCACGAAGAATAAGACAAAAAGACCAGAGACGACAATGCATGCTGCGAAAAAGAAGAAGAAGCCTCCTTTGAGATTGCTGAGCATATACGGCGAGGCTCGAGCAACGGTGAACTAAAAAGTATCTGTTAGTCGGTCTGGTCTCTAAGTGATTGCAACGAGATGAGGGATATACCTGAGCTATCCATTGCGTAGCTGTGGTCAAACAGACAGCTAACTCCTTGATCCTCGCTGGATATATTTCTGCACAGTATACCCATACAACTCCATTCCAAGCCAGGGAGAAAAATGCCTATGGATATTAGCTCTGAAACCACTTGAACCTCGACGCCTTTCTATCTAACACGTTCATACATACCGCATAAACATAAACACAAACTATAGCAACCCAACTTGCTGGACTTCGTGATGCTTCTGTCGTCTCTTTAAGATTGATGTCTGCAGCCGTCACATAACCACCAATATACCACAGCGCAGCAGATGACCCGATAGAACTGATCAATAGCAGCTTTCTTCTACCCGCTCTATCAATCAAGACAATAAGTGAAACAAGTGTAGCAACTGTCTTGACAACAGCATACATACCTATAGACTTCATCAGAACAGGTTCACAGGCTCATTTATCGCACCACAAAGCATTGGGATAGACTGGAGCAGGATCAACACACCTGAAGCAAGCAAAGTCACGTTTTCCCCACTGAACCCAATGGCCTTGAAGATAGTCGGCGTATAAAAGTTGACGCCATTGATGCCGGTAAAATTCTGCCCGATCATGAGTCCCAAGCCAATGAGCATCCGATTGCGATTCCCGGGCCAGAAAAGCTCTCTCGCGAGCGCGAATCTCTTCTGCTCACCCTCCGTGCATCTCAGGGCGCGCTCTTTTGCCACGGCCCCCTCGATCTCACCCATCTCCCATTCGATGTAGGGATCCTCCGGGCTCAGGTGTCGTATGAAGGCGAGGAGCTTTCTCGCCTGTGCAGCGCGCTCCACCTGGACTAGATAGCGTGGGCTCTCTGGGAGGATCAAGAGTGCTATGAGGAAAAGGAGGGCGGATGGGATGATTTGCATGGCGAGGGGGATCTGCCATTGGCGTGGTGTGGTGCTTGAGACGTGAATGCTTACAATGTAGTCACACCAGTAGCCCATCAGGGAGCTGAATTGGTTGTTGACTTCATAGAGACCAACTACTCTTCCTCTGATTGCAGGCGGTGCCCACTCTGCTATATACTATGATTTAGATGTGAGCAGACAGAAAGATGAGATGTGGAATTGTAAGGTGGCACAGGAAAGCATGACATACCAAGGGGACGACCACTGTTACACCACCACTCCCCATTCCCATTACCAACCGACCACCATACATCATTCCAAGACTTCCATTGGAAACTGTCTGATAAAGGGTCAGTATTTTGTTTATCCTTCTGCTTCTTTTCGCTCACTCAAGTAAATTCAGAAAATTTGGGATCAATCTAGACGAAAGAGAACAAAGCAAAATAAAATAAGACATAGTACATCTCTCAACTTACCTGTAAGATAGAACCTATCAAGTAAATAGCGGAAGAGCTGACCAACCCCCATTTCCTCCCGTATCGACTGATTACAAAGAACATTGCCAACGAGCCGATGAGGCCGCCAATCTGCAGCATTGAAACAATATTAGATTGGATAGTATTGTAAGCCATCGTCCCCGTCGGCGGCAAACTGAACGAAGCATGAAACGAAGGCAGCACGATAACCCCGCCAATGACACCATTATTATAGCCAAACATCCAGCTGCCCAGGCAAGTCAACCAGGTCAAGACATAGAGACGCGAGTTGTGCGGATTGGAGAGAACAGGCTCTTCTTGATTCTGACCGAGGGGCTCATCATTTACGGCGGATGAGATTTGAGGTGAAGGCAACGGCGCGAGGGATTCAGCCATTCTGATTCTACTGAGATTTTGCGCTTCTGCGGGTAGGATGGAAGTGGTGCGAGCGGATTTCTTCGATGTTGGTCCATGGAATGGAATGAGTTGAGGCTTCAGATGAGGACTTGCACGGTGGGATGGAAATGCAGTTCTTTTGACTTCAAAGTGTTTGTGAGAGGCGAAGCAAGCAGCAATTCAATTAGATGAAATGATTAATTCTTGTCCAAAGTAAAGAGTGGGATGGGGCAAATTCTTGCAAATTCTTGTTCCAGGAGACAAGTTGGGACTCCAGGTTGGTGATGAGAAACGAAGAGAAAAGCCAAAGCTGTTGTAGACACTTCTTCCAAGAGCGTGAGGAAGAATCACTAACGTGCTCATGATCACACAATCATGGAGATCTTTCGATGACTCCTTGAGTGGCTGCTGCTTCATTACCCCGATCACGGAGGCGGTATTCCTACATTGGGAATGTTGCGGGCGGACAGTGCGGAATGGTAGTTGATCAGGTACCAATACCTACTTTGATCGGAGTATTGTATAGCGAGTGAGGTCTTAATGCGACTCGACCTGTCGTAGATGGGTATATTTTTAGCCGGATGAACTTGTTGAACTTGTAAAGACGAACAGAGAAGGATATTGAAGCTGGGTGACCAACGAACCTTTTAAAAGGAGAGTCCTGAACGTATGATCATGAACATGTCGAACTCATCGCCTCTTCGAATTTTGACCTCTGGGCATCAAGGAGTCTTCATGTAGTTATCGTCGCCGGATCAAGTCCATTCTATTTGTATGTGGTCGCTTAACACCGGAGAGATACCGACTCGTCAAGCTGATAGCCATGATACCTAGTAGCTAGGGTATTAGCTATCAGTGCGGCTGTCTGTCTTCCGCATGCCCCTCGGCCATGCTCAAGTATCGTGAGTATCTATTGTATCATTGTCGAGTCTGTCTTCGTGGTGTAAAACATAGCCGGAACCACGAAATGTATCTCTCAGGTTTCTCTTGAAATACAATGAACAACCCTATGACGACAAAGGTCCATGCCGAGACCCATTGAGCGTTGAAAAGAGCGAAGCACGAAGATACCCTTGTCTTCTCCAGATGGATATTGAGGGAGCGGTAAGTCGGAAGAGAATCAAACAAGCATGCGAAGAATGCCGCAAGGGGAAACGCAAGGTGAATAAATCAACCAATCACAACTGTTCTATAGGGGAATGTCTTTAACTGATGGTTCTAGTGCGGCGGTCAAAGGCCGTCATGTGATCTCTGTAACAAAGCAGGCCGAAGTTGCACATACCAGTCCGAGCAGCAGCAGACGAGGAAGTATGCCGATGAATTCATGAGGCTTTTGCTGAGTATTAATTTGTGTATACAGACGTAAATATTGGGATGAAGACTATGTGCGTAATCTCGAGGATCAGGTCGCTCTCTTACAACTGATGCTGAAAGAAGCTCGGTCAAAAGAGAGCGGAAAGCAGGATTCGCCTTCGAAACTCGCCGGTCAACAAGAACTTAACAGTTCCCTGCAGCTGGTACAAGACCGTCTAGCAGACTATGATCATGGTGCAGTCGAAGATCCGGTGGAGGAGCCACAGGATGCCAATGTGCAGAGATCTCACCAAGCAATGGATGAGCTCAGCTCCTTGATGCTCAATATGGGAATTGGCGATGACCGTGAACCATCATTCACAATCCCTCCGTCGGCTTTGATGTTTGAAGGGAGATCTACAGGTCCTACAACCAAATCCCTAGACCATACATGGATTCTCCATCTAGATCTTCCAGACTGCATCCATGATCATGCTACATTGCAAGGCCTTTTTCATTCTTTTTCACGGCAGTTCTTTCCATTCCATCCTGTGATAGAGTTGGAAGATACTATCGAGCTTCAGAACATGTGTTTGTCAAAGGATCTCGAAGTTAGGCTTCTTGGAATATCCATCTGTGCTGTCGGAGCATCTTTTCAAAACACATCGAATGCTGACAAGAAATTGATAGACTTGCTGAACTATGCTGAAATACTTGTCAAGGCACGATGGGGGTCAACAACATCAGAGATGTTGATCAAAGCTTGTCCATTGTTGGCTTGGGTGCATGCAGTGCTTGGGAACGACCTCATGGCCTGGCAATATATCAGTAAGCAAAGCCCTGCCACTGCTTGAAATACATATTGTTGATATCTCTATTTCAGCACTTGCCACATCTTCGATATTGCTTGCTGGTATGCATGTCACAACTATTCTAGAGCAAAAGGGGGATGCCACAAAAGCCCCCGTTTCAGACCTTGACAAATCACGGATTCGCACTTTTTGGACGTATTATTCGATAGACAAGTAACCTCGTCTCATGAGAAACTATGGTATTCTTGCTAACTGCAGCATAGAATGGTAACGGCCCTTCTGGGTATGAATTGCACGATTCCATGGCGCCGAGTGAGAGTGCCTCCATTTGACAGTATAATTAATGATGCAACGATCGATCAAATTGCATTTGACCATCAATGTCGTCTCTGGCATCTCTGGGATTCCTCCATGGATCAATTGTAAGCAAATCTTGTTGTCTACCAATAGGGATGTCTAACATCAACCAGTTATGCCTTCGAATGGGTTGATATGACAATCGAAGAAAAAGACTCCCTCCTTATAAGAGCTCACCAATCATTAACAAAGTTCTACAAAGAAGCAAGTCCGCAACTAGAACTAAAGAGAAACGAAGTGGAGCCAAGCGTGATTTATTTTCATATTGCTTATCAAACAGCCTTAATCCTCATTCATCGTCCATTCCTAAACACACCCACAAAAAGCACAACACTACGTCTCGCGATCCGTTCAGTCACAACCGCCGCATCATCAGTGTCACGCCTCATAAAACATTTCCAAAAGCACTACAGTTTCAAAATAGCTCCCCCTCAGGTCATAAACAACATTCTCGGCGCAGCAGTAATCCACCTCCTAAACGCCACGTCCGGCCCAACGACGACTCTCGGCCGACAGTCCGCCAGAGGACTAAGAGCCTGCATGAGCGCACTCGAACAACTGCAGATCGCATGGCCGGTCCGGGTGCTGAAGTCGATTGCGTTGGCACAGGAGCTCGCGCAGCGATGGCGCGTCCTGTGGGCTATGCCCATTCGTCTGAGCAATCCCACGCATATCGTAAGGCATACCGGAATGCAAGAAGAGCCCATACCAGAGCCTGGGCTTGCTGCAGTCGGTGCTCAGCGCTTCACGCAGGATTTGAGTGCTGGGTGGCCAGCGGTGCCGGACTTTTGGGATAGTATGGAGGGATTACGGGATGTGGATGAGATTGGTTTATATCCGGGTGGTGCGGACTCGTATCAGGGGGGGTTGAATTGGTTATTTGAGAATGCGGAGCAGGAATATTGAAGCATGAGGAGCAGGAATATTGAAGCATGAGGAAGTATCTGTTGAAAAAACAGCGTACCGAATCTAACTTTACCTGTTAAATTATAATTTGTGCGTCCCAGCCCAGATGGTTCTCAGGCAAGTACACGTGTAAAAACCGACATCTTATCCCATGATAAGTGCCCCGAACAGGTTGGCCCGAGTTATAGTATTTCGAGAATCACGCTCAGCGCTAAATACAGTTCTGGACGGAATAACGTAGGCCAATATGAGAAGAACCAGACTTTACAGGTTTGAAGGGATAACACCCTTTGCAAAAGAGCCTTGCGAAATTGGCGTGTGGATTCTGTGCCTACATATGGCTTTTCCTGGCATGCGAATCAAGAGTAAAGCCCAAGGGAATTCATTCTTCTTCCTTGCAAGAACACAAATCATGATAATGATGCATTGTAATCGTTGTTGTCAATGATTGGGATTTGTGGATCGATTTTGATGCCGCGTTTCACTATAGTGAAGACAACGGCGCAAGTTGTAGCGTGTTCTTGATTTATGGATGTTTGATAATCGACTGCTCTTGACAAAGAGGAAACTTGAGTTGGGGATGCGATTATAAGCCGATTTTGCACAACACCTGTTGATCGTGTAGGGAAGGACTTTTGAGTTGTAAACAATGGTTGTAAAGGTTGAATGTATGTGTTCCTTCCTTTACATGGGTACCAGGAAATATGCAGGTACAAAGAAGCACTTGGAACATACGGAGGAGAACGAGGAGAAGAGTGTTCATTCTTGGCTATAGTCTGGATTCTATATTCTCCGAGTTTTCCATCTCATTGTCTACCGATAAGCACCAACTCCAAAAACATTTTAATACACTAATCAAAGATCGCAGCACCTATTTATGCAGACCTGCTCGTCGTGATCAAACCCAATGCATTATCCACCTGATCTACAGAAAAATCAGTCACTGAAATCAGAAGCGCACATCAAAACTCACCTCTCATGCCACCCAACGCCTCGAAAGCCATCGAATAATTCTCTAAAACGCCGACTAGAAGCCTCAACCCCTTGATCAGATCATCCTCGAAATTGCCCGCAAGCATCTTGTAATGCTCATCGGTACCCGCTCTCGTCCTGGACGCTGCCCGCGATCGATACGTGAGCATGAGCAGGGCATAGCTACTCTGCATGGCACAGCAAGCAAACGCGGGCATGGTGCGCGGCGCCTCGAGGATCGACATTGGGGAAAGGAGTTTGGATGGGATGTCTATGCTGCCGGATGGGTTGGGGTATGGCAGGTTTCTGAAGGATGAGACGATGTTCAGGGCCGATTGGCGGCATATCGCTGCCGAGGAAGAGGATCGGAATGGGAGTTTCTGGGAGTCTGGCTGTGGGGAAGGTGAGATGCTGAGATTGTCGAGAGAGGCGCAGCATGCGGGGGTGTTGCGTGGAGTGCTTGATGAAGCTTGTGAGTCGGTGCCGTTGGCTGCGGACAGATCGCAGTGTTTCTCGGTGAAGATGGGGACGTCCCTGAATGCGCAGTATCGATGCAGTTTTATACGGGCGCTAGATTGCATTAACATTGTGATTCAGAACACAGAATCTGTATCTGGGCCATTGCTTACCTGTTTAACTTTATACGAGCCATTCCTCGCATAGCAGTCGCAACAACAGCCTCCGAAGGGAAGACAGACATGACTGTAGGATTTGCGGCTGTTCCTGCCCACTGTTCACATTGAACCACAAGGGGCTTAACTTGTTGCTCGAGCTCTTGCATTCGTGTAAATATAGGGGAGAGATCGGCGCCAGATTTCAGTCCGGCATTGAGCTTCGTTATTGACTCGGTGACCTTGGCAATATATTTCTGAGCTTTCAGAAAAATATCCCAAACCTGTCTAGAAGTTAGGTTTATTTCTTTGTAATGATGTGAATTTGTTACCCAAGGATCTGCTCCGTTCGTTGGGAGTCCGCGAAGAAAACGAGGGTCATCCAGATCGACAGTCAATACCTGATGAATTAGCATACTGTAGATAAGAAATGGACCACGGCGTACTGTATTGCTGACTATGAAGCTCTGACAAGCACATGTATACTGAACAATTAGCTTCTTTCGAATCCAAGCCAGAAGAATCATCTTACCGTCATCCACCAAGCACGTCTCTTAGCTTCAATGAAAACATCATCTTTTCCATCCGCTTCATACAAGCACATATCCATAGCCGCAGCCAGCGCATTACTAGATCTTACTCTCATTTTCGGAATGTTTCCTCGCTGAGCATACTCATAAACGCTCAAGATTAGCAGTGCCAGGATACTCTCCAAGGCAATAGGAGTTTGCGAGTGAAATGGCAATCGTTGAAAAGACGGTTGGGCTTGTAGAGCTCTACTAGGACACGTTGCTGACTCTACCATTTCAGACTCGGAATCAATCTTCTGAATAGTGACCTGAGCATATTGCTGAGCCTGATCTCGACGACGGGTGACGGAGGAGGGACTTGTAGGTTCTGGGTCGTCAGGGTGAGGAATGAGTGCTAGTATAGCACTGATGGCTGTACTGAGAGGTGATTGAGGTTCATAGAAATGACCTGCCGAAAGACGGTCTACTGCTGGAGACTTGGTTGGTGGCGGAAGCATTGGAAAGAATGTGTGAATAAAGACATAGTATGCGTCGAGACTGAATAGATGTGAGCAGCTTGTTAATGTTTGAAAATAATGAGACTATTGCGTACATGGCCTCTTCACTATCGTAAATCCTGATGTAGCTTACATGTTGATGATTGGATGAACATGGTGAGAAACTACTTAACGAAGAGGGTCCATTGTTGTCCTGACTGGAACTGAAGCTTGGATCCAATGAAGGATCAATGGGGATATTTGAAAAATCATTGAAATCTATAGTTAACAATTCTTCAAATAGTTGTTCATCTGTGATAGGATCGAGATGTCGAAGACCTGCTCCAGCATGTTGCAATGAGCTTGCCTGTTGAAAATCATCTACTTCTCGTTAGAGCATGGAAAAATTGCCAAATTTGATATCATCTCACCTCCGGCACCCATAAAGATGAAAGGATCGCTGTTAACATTGTTGTTGTTGTTGTTGTTGTTGTTGTTGTTCTTGGTACTAACACTCCCATTGCGACGACGAGTATGGATGCGAGGCCCTCCACGCTTGCTTGTGGTATACACGCATTGCTTTCCTTTATTCAAGCACTTGGATTTTCAATCAGTACTTAGTATGATAGCATGTCTTCTATGAATAAAAAGTAAACTCACAGCCGTGCATGTATCTTTACCATCACACCTTGTTCGCGATGCCCGACTATTTCTTATCAGCCAATCTGGGACATGGATTCCTATTGAATAAGGAGTGGAGTAGATGTTCCAAGCAGACTTACCAACTAGTACAAGCCAACTTGACTGGGGGCGTTGCGAACTTCTTCCGCACAACTTCACTCGGAGAAGGCATGGCACGTGATCTCGGAGTTCTGTATGGATAGGTAGCTAGAGAGGATGAGTTTTTATAGTCTTCAAAACCGAACAAGATTTTCAAAATGTCGATAGACAATCACATTTCCTTACATCAATATCGAAAGAGTATGGAATCAGAAGTCTTAGTGAGCGGCTCTCAGGATCCGCATTCTCGATCCGTGTCTCGTCGTTGTGCTGTCTTATTGTGGGACTACAAGAGGGTCAAGCTTCAAAAACAAATCCCGGAACAAAGCCCGGGAATTTTGCCTGACAACCTCGGACCAGCCCTTGCGTGTACGCGAGCAACAAGACGTCTCATGGAGCTCGGAACTTGAACTTGAACTTGAACTTGAACTTGATGCGCAGATTCGAGAGATGGCAAGAGATTCTAAGGCAGTCTATGATACATCGTTCTATATTGGTATTGTAGTAGAGAGGAAAAATTCATGGGCTCTTGAAAATAAATGCTATGCATAGTAACGACAAAAGAGATGTAGAAAAGATGTTGGAAAAGATGTTGAAAAAGATGTCGAAAAATATGATGGACGAAGCGGATATATTCCGCAGATTGACGACTTTAAGAACTTCCTGGCTTGGCCTGCTCCTTCTCCTTCATTCGGCGCTCCTCTGCTTCAACCATATCTAAAAATCAATTCAAATCAATTAGCAAAGTGGACTTCTAGACATCTGTGATATGCTGCTGCAATTCAAACATACCCTTCCATAGATTCTGTCCTGGATACGACTCCAATTCCACCTTCTTCTCAATCATTCTCTGGTGCTCGGGGTCATTTGGATCCAAAACCCTCACCGTCTGCCATCTGCTCTGTCCCTGCTGCGCATCGTGGACCTCGAAGATGGCCGTAGCAATCAACACGGCCAGCGTCAAGCCCTGAGCATAAACTCTGGCCTGAACCAGCTTCTGCGCCTTGGTCAAGCCCGGAAGACGCGACACCATATGCCAGGAAGCTCCCATACTGGCCACCCAACTTCCAGTGACGATCTCGTATCGGTATTTCTTTCCTACATCCCACATACGCTGAATTCTGTCCTTGTTTTGCTCCAATTGCTCGGCCGCCTGCGACGATTCGTCCTTGTACAGTCGTTGTCCCTCACGGGTGGCTTCGAATCCTCGGGATGCGCGATCGGCGGCAATGATACCACAGAATGTCGACGAAGAGGTGACCAGGAAGGACTTGAATGGTAAGGTGAGGTTGCGATACATGTTGTATCGCCTTTGGGCGATAGCACTGCCTATCAAACCGATGGCGAGACCCACGGCGCAGCCCTTGCCTCCGCCGACGAGGACTGCTCTGTAATGAGCATCCTCTTCTTCCTTTGTCATAATCTTCATTTCGAATGCGCTTTTAGAATGTCCAATGAGATGAGATGAGTGTTCGAAAATTGAGACGGTGCTCGTTATTGTGGTTGTTGTGGGAGGGAAATAGAAAATGAGGACGCGAAACTGTTCTCCTCGAGGAAGGCCATCATCGCGTCATATATGGACTCTCCATGCGAACTGAATTCACAACGGACGTTAAAATGTCCAAGAGCGCTTACTTCCGAAGTGAAATTCGACGGGAATGACGCTCTACAGGGTTTTTGCTGCATGTATTCCTTGAGGAGATCTCGCTGGCGTTACGGCAAGGATAACTAATTGTCGTCGGGATTTGTTTGGCTTGGTAAGTGCGGCTTCGGGATTTGAAAATGATAGCATAGATGCAAAAGGCCATCTCAATCGGACAACAACATCGAACAACATATGTAACATCACACCACTATTCCATGCGTCAAGTTTGATCGAAAGAGAAATTTCTATTCATAGACTGTCAAGCACGAAAACTGACCATTACCAGAGCCTCATGAATTGCTTTTATGCCGGTTTTAGGCGAGGTCCTCTGCTGGCTTGGCCGTTGGCAAAGGAGTAGAAAGTCCGACTCTATCAATGGTTCTGATGGCGGCAATGCCAGCTCCATTCTTGTCCTTCTCGGTGATCAAGTCCTTGCGATCGGTGTCGACAAGAAGTCTGACAAGATCTGGTCTCATGTAGTGACCACCCTGGATGCGATTAGCTGGATTCTGCCTGACGACCGATTTGAGACTTACAAAGTCAGCGAGAGCCTTGCTCAAGTGACATTCGTCGAGATCAATCTAACCCAGTCAGTATCAGATCCATAAGGCTGAAGATAAGATTAGGGAGAATTTACATCGACGAAGACAAGACCCTGGAAGTCCTTGGCGGGGTTAGGGATAAGCTTCTGGCCATCCGGGCCGAAGATTCTGGTGTGTCCATTGTACTTATCTGGATCCTCGCACTCAGTTCCTGGTGGAGTGTTGAGCTTGATGCCCTCCGCGGTGATGGTCTGGAATGGAGCTAGGGTGAAAGTGCCCGTTTCAATAGCGTAAGCTGGGGTGACGATCTGCACACGACATTAGTTCCGACGCACAGGTTATCATGCAAGAACTTACATCAGAATTGGCATCGCTGATGTTGGTGTATGGGTCAGGGTACTTGAGGGTAGCAGCCTCTGGGTACAAAGGCCATGCAGCAACGTGGACCTGCTCGCCAAGAGATGCTGCATATGCCTTCATGAAAGGATTCATGTTCTCCCAGCAGTTGAGGTGGCCAATACGACCGATCTCGGTGTCCACGACAGACTTGGTTGTATCACCGGTTCCGTCTCCAAAGACCAGACGCTCAACATGAGTTGCACGGATCTTGCGACGGTGGTTGATGACCTCACCAGTGGGAGAGATCATCACTTGAGTGGTGTACAACGAAGCCAAGTCAAGCTCGGAGTAGCCAAGGGATACAAATATCTTGTTGGCGCGAGCTGCCTCGCGAATGCTCTGCATCTCAGGAGAGTCTGAAGGGAGAGAGTTCTCGCGATACTTCTTGAGAAGAGGGAGGCTCTCTTGGTAGTTGACCTTCCACATCCAGTATGGGTAGCCCGGAATCCCTGTTTCAATAAGATATTGTTCTTGTTAGCTTGAGTTTGGATACTTACAAAGTTCTGGGAATGCAACGAGCTTGCAATCGGCCTTGCCAGCCTCGTTGATCCAATGAATAGTCTTTTCAACAGACTTCTTGAGATCGAACCAGCCAGGCTCAGCTGTAACGGCAGCGGCCTTGTACTTGCGGATTGTAGCGACCATGATGGCTATTCAAGTGATGTATCTTGGTTGAAAGTAGATGACAATGAATGATGATGATGTGATGGATTGAGTTGAGAACCTCGAGGAAGTCCTGCTTTTTTATATATCTCTCAACCAGCACAATCCCACAATTCCTCGGAAACATGTAACGACATCTTCATCACCTTCCATCACAGATAAGACATCGTGTACTCAACGAATCTAATTGCGGGGATGTCATATCCCGACTTGCATCACCGTCGCATGGCAATCATATGTTTTCTGACAAAGGCACGAGTCCAGACAATCAATTGTAACCCTCACATGGCGTGATTGAAGATCGATTCAACCCTCTCACACACAAAAGAGCAGCTCCCAGTGGAGATGAGGTGACGTATCGTTCGATGCATTGCCGTGCTTGTCCCCGCGCACCTCGTCGACTGCATGTCGCATTCAAATCCCGAGATATCTGATCGCGACAGCGGTCCCTGTTCGATATCCGAGGATCCCACAGGGCTGAGCCGAACAGCAAACCGCGGGGAATTCGCAGCCGAAACGGCCGGCGAGTAAGTTGATTTGTTGCAGTGTTTTAGATTTGTGGATTCTGATGCTTGTCATGCGCTGGTTGCAATTGCGGACATCGGCGTGCTGATGAGGGGTTCGTCTTCATGCCTCGTGATTTCTTTCACTCTTCACGGATGCTCCAATCACAGTTTCATCGTGCAAGGGATATGAAGCAAGTGTTTGATTCCCGTTGATAGTCAAAATAATGATGGTAAAACTCCAACTCCAAATCTAATTCCAACAATTCCAAGTCTAATTCCAACTCCCTCAAACGCGGACGACTGCACCAGGCAAGTCTTAATAACACAATAATACCAATGATAAAAACATATCCCAAAACAAATGCTGACATGCAACCAAGTCTAGTTCTATCAAGCACTATGCCAAAATTCAAATATTCATCTCAAAATGCTTATGGTACACCGGGAGAAAAGCGAATTACTTCTTTGGTGTGAACCTCTTCAGAGGCGGACCCTGCATATTGGTGTAATCAACCCTGAGCACTCCGCGAGGCGAGCGACGAGGCCCTCCTGGAGAGTTTTGAAGCAACATCACTGGACCTGGTACTGCTGGAACGGGTATTGCTGGAGCGGGTACTGCTGGGACAGGTACTGCTGGGATGGGCACCACTGGGACGGGCACCACTGGGACAGGTACTGCTGGGACAGGTACCACTGGAAATAGTACTGCTGGTGGTCCACATGTTGGCATACCAGAATCGGAAGAAGAAGAAGAAGAAGAAGAAGAAGAAGACGACATTGGAGAATCTGGTAATGGACCTGATGGAACCAAAGGACCTGGAACGGGACCTGGAGCGGAACAACCTCCCGGTGAAGCAACAGCAGGGCCACCCACGTTTTGTCTGCTTCCCCATCCAATCTTCATGCAGGTGAACAGAGTGTACAACTTGACGAAAGAATGGTAGTAGCCAAAGAGAATGCCAACAGGGAGCCAGCAAATATCTCTTGGGTTTCGCAAGTAGAACGGAAGCGGCTTGATCAACTTGCTCAAGAAGAGGAAGAAGCAAAGGATTGCGCTGTTGGGGTAGAGAGGAGTACCATAAGCGCGGTAAAGAGTGTAGAAGAGAGCAATCTCGTAGAAGAAGGCGAGGTTGACAAGAGCGGAGAAAAAGACAGCGTACACAGACCATGGATAAGAATACCAGACGGTTCGATCAGCAAAGAGAGTGGTGGAGTTAGATCTCCAAGTCGTACGCGCCCAGCGGTTAAGCTGCTTTTGGAACTTGCCAAAGCCCTCGATTCCAAGAGTAGTTGCGACCAAAGCCTCAGGAGCGTTGTGGAAGACAATCTTGTAACCATAGGTGACCATCCATCTGGTGATGAAGTTGTCATCATCAGCGGCCAATGGTCCAACAGAGCCAAACAACCAGTACTCGTTCAAGAATTCATTGAGGAACTTGCGGTTCCTGACAATCCTTGTGCGAATCAATGAAGTTCGACCAGAGATGACGAAAACACCCCCGTCGACGTTGTTCGAAGCAGTGCACTCGAAGTTGTGGCGCTCGAGGTAGAGACAAGCAATGTAGTTGAGTATGCTTCCAAAGAGACCGCCGCTACGATCGCGAATGACACGCTTGACCGTACCGACGAAACCAACGGCGGCATCCTCGAATGGAATCAGTGCAGAGGAGAGGAAGGTTCTTGGCCAGATGACATGGTCGTCAGCCAACGCAACAACTGATCCGCCGCTGAGGTTATCAATTGCGCAGGCAACCTGGACACGCTTGTTGGCCTGAGAAGCTACAAGAACGCGGATCGGAATTTCAGTGGGATTGTAGAGAATCTTGCAAACTGCCTCGCCCCTGGTAGCAGCATCTTGTCCGACGACGCTGATGATGATTTCACGTGGGACGTTGCCGATGATAGATTCAACACATTGTCGAAATTCGCCGTCGAAAGTGCCCACGGTTGGGACGATTACGGAGACGTGCCGAGGGCGGATCGTGGGGTTCTGTGGAGCAGGAGCTGGCCTGTAGATTAGGTAAGAAATAGTGTGAACGACAACCTTTAAGTACTTGAAGATTAGTAAACCAAAGAAAAGCTTGATGTAAATGTCAGTAGCGGAGAAACGAGTGTAAGTTGAAAGAATGGCGGTCTTGTAGTATACTCCCAAACCAGTGAGAGTAACAGTGAATGCCGGCAGCCAGCGTATGCATGCGATGGCGAGAGCACTTGCGTTGTACTCGACATATCGGACACTGGAAGGTCTTTGCATAAGACAGAAGAGAAGAACAATGATGACATGGATGCGGAAATCCTCAAACAGGGCAGCAAGTGGTTGGTAGATGTTTCCAGAGATCTCATAGAGAATGGCTCCGAAAAACACATAGATCAAGAAGCTTTTGACAAGCCACACGAAGAAAAGTGGTCCATTACTTCGAGCTAGGTAGAGATAGCCGGGAGCTTGCAGGAGAATCGGAGCAAGGAGGTTCAGGAGGATGATTCCTGCAATCACCAGGGCTGCAGGAGTGTTGTAGGCCTCAGCTAACATGTCCAGCATGTTTTCGGATATTAACAGTAATATTAGAATGAAAAAGGAAGGAAGAGGAAATAAAATAAAATAATGAAAAGAACAAATGAGATACGTAAATGCAGAGTATGTTTGGAACGAATGAGATGAGTATGAAGAAGTATATTTCGTCAAAAAGTGCTCTCCTTATGTACACCTGCACACGACAATGAAAGTAACCATCTTGAGTTTCCTTACTAGCAATGGGAGGCTAGCTGAGGTGTATCCTTAGAATGAATCTATTTGGGTGACAGCCTACACAACTCTTGAATCGAGTGGGTTGCAAGGTAAACAAAGAACTTCATCAAAGAGTTGTTAAATCGCATCGAGAACCGACCCTAGATAATTCAATTGATAATGATTTGGAAAAACACTAATAAGAAATAGGCAGTTAACAAAAAGCATAACAGAAAACATTTTTAGGTTCTTTAGATCTTTCGAAGCACACTTGAGCCACGTGCTCCTCACGTGGTGCGCATCAGAGACCAATTTCTTTCTTCTCCGCCATAACAAAGATAAAGAAAGACCAAAAACAAAAGGCTAAGAAATCACGAAGACCAGACTTAAGAAATTCATAACTTCAAAGATAACCAGGCTCCATTGCCTATGAGCATCAGTAATTGCGTGATGAAAAGCATCCCATAAATAGAATCAAGGCTGAAATGGCTGTTGTGATATCGATGCACAAAGCACACACTCAGTCATCGCCTAAAGAAGAAACAGAGCTTGAGCTTGAGCTCGAGCTCGAATCACTGTCATAGTCGTCATCATGAGGTAGGCCCACGGAATCTAGAACTGCACCTCTCTGTTCGTAGGGGATATCGTCGAATAAGGTCGTGAACGAGGCCAAGAAGCCATTGATCACACTTTCAGCTTCCTTCTGGGTCAGTGTAACTGTGGCTTTGCGATTCTTGGGAGTTTTTGGCTCTGAAAGTCTACGAGGCGTCTGGAGTGGCATCCGTGGTGTTGGAACAGAGCGTGGATGAGGAATGAAGGCGTTCTCTTGCGGGCTGAAAGGAGCGAGCCTCTTGATATTGTCACCGCCTTTCAGAATCACGAGGAAGGATGGCTGAACTGTATGGCTACTGAATCTTCGGAACCAGCCATGCTTCTTCTCGTTTTGTATCTCCGTGAAGGCCTCGATCGTCCAGTATCTCCATCTGCAGGCCCTGTCGCGGAACTGAAGCAGCTGAGTAAGACATAGACGACTACACTTCGTTCCAAGCATAGTCTCAAAAATTGGGGACTTAGGCTTCTTTGCTAAGAGACTCGATGCATATGCCTTTATTTCCTCTTGGGTGCCTGGTACAGGCGTGTACTGGTGGCAGTCCTCCCTGACCACAACAGTTAAGGTTTTTCGAGAAATTCCAAGTATGCGTGTAGATACTTCAGTCATGGGTCTTACTACCGGCGAGATTATCCAGGCTTCATACAGAATCCATGGAGGCTGTATCGGCACCACCTCTTCATCCGCACTTGCTTGTGGTTAGCTTTGTGATTCCAACGTACAGTAAGAATCTACTCACTTCTTTTTGACTGATGTAGATATCAAAGATGCCTTTGTAGAGCCACCAAGTGAGCTAGCAGTACTGATGGCCTTCTTTGACAACTGCGTGGCAGCAAGATCATTATTGTTGTCACTGGGCGCCACAGTGCGAAATCCAGGATCGAAGCCGGTGGGCATTCCACACTTATGCAAGTTGGCCAAGAGCCACTTCGTTTTCCCTTTCAAGGTTGAGAGGTTGATTCTTTGCTCAGTTGATAAGATTCGACTGGAGTAAAGTTGTGATGAGTCAGATCAGAAGAGTAATCAATTTGACTAGATGCACCTGAACTTACTTCTTCCCAATCAATTGCAGCACAGTGAGATTAATCAAACTTCGCAAAATATCAAACTGTATGAACCTGTCCTCCCAGTCGTTTTGAAAAGTCACTAACGCTTCGACACCACCAAGAGCACGCTCGTATCTCTCCCAATTCGACTGCTTTCCACCCCTCTTACTCTCATTGTCTTCTCGATCTGGTGACAAATTATCCAAGCCACTTTTGACCTTGTTTAAGGCTGAGCAAATCTCACGAAACTTGCCATCAACATAGCTAAGTACGGGACCGAATATTCTGTCGAACTCGTTCCACTTGATCAGACGCTCGTAGCGCTGAATTCTTTCTCCAATACCTTTCAGCACAATAGAGGTACTGCCGATATTAATCGCGTGGTCTTTCGCATTGCGACGCTTATGGTTGTCAAGTTCCAAAAGCCTAGATGAAAGCAAGATGCCCCTATCCGCGATTGCTATGATCTGGGAGCTGTTCTCCAAGACGAATGCCATTATGGATGTTCAGTTGAAGGAAGAAGATTGAAGTAACGCCTTAAACTCACCAAAGGAGGATTCTAGGGGATTAAATGGTTGAGAGATGCGGGGTAATGCTTCCATGATCAAAGGTACTCGCTCCCAGAGTAGTCAGCCCGCATATATGCATCTCAATGATTGATCAGAACACTATCAGAGATGAAGTGAATAAGGCGATATGTTGCAGCTTGTGGCTATTGCCGCACGTATCGCAATACAGTCTCCGCATACAGGGTGACGAGAATGGTAAATAACGCTTCATCACTTGCATGTTGCCAACCAATGAGAGGGCAAAAAGTGAAAGAAGATCATCGCAAGAACGTAAAATAAGGGATTACAGTTGCTTGATAACAATTTCAGCTTTCGACAACCACAGAGGGTAAGCAGGGCTGGAAGAGATGAGTTTAGTTCTGAACAAGGCTGAAATGAGAAGATCAACTTACAACAGGTACAGTCTGACCTGTTTCTCCGAACTTGTAAGATACTGGTCTTAAGCTTGTCAATCTGTTGAGCCATCGTCATCTTCTGATGATTCCGAATCATTTCCAGTATTGTTGTTCCATGTGATCTCGAAAATTAAGGCTGCATGCATCAGTGGATGTAAACCAAATGGTTTCTTGTGAGTTAGGCAATAGTGAGGCGGCCAATGATGAGGACAAGGACGTTCCGTAAAGCTCGCCTTATCAGTAATGGCAAAGTGCTGCAGAAGCCAACCCTTTTTCTTGAATAAGCTTGTACTACGCGTCTTCCAACATGCATGATGGTCTTCATCTCATCTCACTGGACAAGTCTGCAGAGCTTTCAATATACAGCGTCATTATCGACAAGGTATTCAAAACTCTTATTGTAAGTCTCATTGACTGTGTTTTTTATATAGAATTTTCAACAAATCCCTCATGTACTTCGACCAGGTTGGGAACAATTCAAGTACCTATGAATCCAAATAAGTCAATATAATCTTGATAAACAAAAAATCAAGCAAAATGGCCGAAGGTCGCCCAGAACTCTTGATAGCGATTAAGAATCCTCGGAAGTCATACACAACAAATGACAAGATCCCTGAAGCAATCAACCTCAAGTGTGCGCGCGATGTTCGCTTCGAAAATACAGTTTCACTTCTTGAAGGCAGTACATTCTCCGACTTCCATATGCGAAATACCCGGGTCACCTGATTCGCTGTTCGTGGAGGGCATATATTCCTCAGTGCCCATAGAAACATCGATGAGGGCCATTATCCTAAAGGCCGCACTGCCAGAGCCGGTGTTTCTTATGAAATCCCCTAAGAATTCTCTGTTCCAGATAAGTTGAGGCCTGGTATCTGCAATCATCCTGTAGAGAGTGAGCTGTTGCGCAAAGCACATCTGCAGCTGCCGTCTTCACTTACAAGATTCACCATGTAGAAGGGGGTGGCCAAAGTGGTTTATTACCTTACTTCATTCCTCAAGCCTCCGGGAAGTCGTTTGGAAATTGAACAGTTGGTTGAGAAGACTAGGACCATCCACATCGCCCCTTTTGTCGTGGACTTTGTTCCCCCAGTACTTCAGCTGTTGACAAGAGCTAGCAGACAACTAATAACAAGAAGGTCAAGAAAAGTATGTTCGCAAGCGATTCGGGCAAAATAAACGTCACCGTACAATCCAATCCAGAAATAATAATTCTTATCGCAAAGAATAAGTGGCGAAGCTGGGATCTGGATGTTTGTGTGTTGCATAGCGCTGGGAGTCTTGGAAAATTTGCGATAGTAAGAAACATCAAATCCTTCATTTTGTGAAATGTGCTTCTAGAATGCAGCTTCGCTACCCTTCCATAAACCGAGTGTTTCTCCTGCCGTTCCAATAGCTGTTCGCATTCCGTCCACCAAGGCTTTGGCCATTCCTTGTCGCTGTCCTTTTCTCCCTTCCTTTACCCCCATTCCCATACCAGCCACGTCTCCAGGAGCTTCGGATGTCATTGTCGGCAGTACGTTATCGCCTGCAGAAAGAGAAACGAAAAGCGCAAATGGAACGAGCCAGACACAAAGGCCGAAGTAAGAAGCGATTTCCGTGAATGTTGGACCAACTGGGCCATCGTACATCGAAGCTGCGTATGAGGGCGAAGAGAAATGCATAAACCAGACATAGTGGTTGAGAAGAACTAGGACTATGTTTTGTCAGTATTGCCCTCGACTTCGCAATATATTCGCAGAGAGTGGATGCTTACAGCAGGATGAGATAAACAACGGATCAGACAATTTGACGATTGGGAACCGTCTCATGTTGCCCAAGTATACAACATGTGAAACGATGCTCAGTATCGAGAGCATGAATGGGAAGCCATCAATAAGCCAAAGAATAATTTGTAGTCCGATGATAGTGTAGATCAACTTGATGAGTACTTTCTTTGCAAAGACAGTATGCTCTTCTACGAGCTCTGATAGATAGTATAGTCCTGAGGCTATATAAGCTGTTAGTTTATATTGTTCAAACCATTGTATACAACATCCATTGCCGTTGTCCACGAAAGGCTGAACTCACCTATTGCCAGGGTCAAGAATCCAAATCCTAGGATGACGCCAAGGTATCCGACGAGTGGTAAGATCCACATGATTACAACAGAAGGAGAGAATAGGTAAAGAGCGAAAGTTGTGTTGTTGCTATCGTAGCTTCATTTCATGTCGTGAAGTTGCCATGCGATCGCCTCTCGAGAGCTGTGGAGAGCTGTCAACATACCCCATATTCGGCAATTGCCGTCGACCATTACGATAAGCATTTTTTATTTTTTATTCTTTATCGCAACATCCTACAAGTAAGTACAACTACCTAATACAGTGGGGGTTAGAAGTCGTGAACCATTGGAATATTAACATTCAAGTAGTTTAACTTCAATAGCATGCAATATGGTCTATAACAACTCAATTGAAATAATGTAAAGTACAAAATAAAGCTCCTAACAGCCCAGACTTTAAAGTCTGTGTGCAACACCGCTATTTTGTAATTTTCCACTACATCAAAATCATACTGAGTAAAATAGAATAAATAATTCAGTCAATTCACTTACTTACATTCCACCCTAGATTCTGTATTAATTCTCTGAACTGGAATGGTTGATTCAAAATTGACTCAGTAATCCATTCATATAAAATAATATCCTATTTCTTCTATATAGCCAGCTCTATTGCCTTCGGTGTTGGGACTTTCTTATTGTTCTACTATTTGAGGGTTTTCGGTTGAAAGAACAAAATAAGAAAATTGTGAACTTGCATATGGACCTTTGAAATTCGGGTTATAATATAAGAATTATACCTAGTATTATTCTTAGGCTATTTTAAACCTAGCAATATCCTTAGATGTCGATATAGCTATAAATTGACTCTAGAAGTTGTTATATAGCTATCTAGAGCAAGATTGATCAATCTATTCAAGGGGTTGTTGATTTTAGAGCTACTCGGTATACCAGTATATAGGTAGCTAATGTTCTTATATCACTAATGATTCTATTCTATTGCATAGCTATAAATTTAATTTTTAGTAGCATTGTGTCAAGATACATGAGCAATAGCCGACTCTCTTACATTCAGAGGCATTCCCAAATAAGCTATGAGATCGGTTATGTGCTTCACTCCCTTACTGTTCATATATTTAAGTAGCTGCAGAGTAGATCCTGCTTCTCTCTTCAACTATTTCATATCTATGTTTTCCGCTGCATACCATTGAAGTGTCGATTCGACACTGATATTTGTGACACATTGTAGATAATTGAATAGAATAGTTATCATTACAAAGTATTACAAGATTGAGAGAGCGTCAAAGACTTTCCAGACCCCACTGTATGTACCGCCCGTTGTTGTATGATTTTCAATCATATACCAGAACTCGCTGAAAAAGATTGCCATCGTGTCCGCCCACGGGTCAGACAACCAAGCTTTCCAATCTGAAACCTCTGGGCCGAACTGGAAAGATATCAATCGAATCCCAACATTGCGCCAGAGGTCCTCTGGAGAGCCAGTCTTTCCGTGAATGGGAGGGCAGTATTGATGTAGCGTACGTCTTGCTGCATCCTCGCCACAGCTCTCAGGATCTAAACCTGTGATACCCGAATCAACCAGTATCGTTGCCCACTCTTGAACCACAAATTAAATTTCTAGGGCACTTGATGAGTTCTGGAACCAGTACACACCAACAAAGTTGAAATGTACATTATCTGTGAGCCACCTAGGTATTCGCCATTCTCCACGCTTCCACAAGTGTAATTCTCTCCATCGAGTGCCAGAAAGAAAGACAACGCTGCAATTTGAACCGAAAAATCTAGAAAAGGCAGTGTTTGAGTAAATGTAAGTCCGATTCCTTTTCAGTTCACGAATGGTTCGACTCAGATATGTCTTTGGAGCTATGTTTGATCGATCACAACATGGAGTGCAGAAAGCTTTTCCCGAGGCCGTCGCAAGATATTCGAGCAGAGTATTGCTTCTCTCGGCACCTTGGAGGATGCAATCGCCAAAACCCGATCTGATTGCTTCATCACCAAGACCTGTTAAATTAAAAACCAACTCAATATTGCCGAGAGGTGGAACGAAGTCGGGAGAGACTAGAAAGATCTCAAATCTCTCAATTATTGATCGTTGTTGTAAAGGAGGGAAAATGTA
Source organism: Xenosphaeropsis pyriputrescens (assembly GCA_022609375.1). Classification (NCBI taxonomy): domain Eukaryota; kingdom Fungi; phylum Ascomycota; class Leotiomycetes; order Phacidiales; family Phacidiaceae; genus Xenosphaeropsis; species Xenosphaeropsis pyriputrescens. Next base: position 25,119 of record JAGKQE010000047.1, read on the forward strand.
TGCGTGAAACCAAGAGAGGATGTCGAAGTTCTCATGACCTGCAGCTCGTGACATTATCGACCTACCGCGCTCGGATACATCTAGATCTGCATTGCCTTTTTCAATCAATAACCTGATGATAGCTATGTCCGTATGTGGGTGCATTGCCGGTATCGCACATGTCATGATCAATGGGTTCCTATATGCAAGTTAATGAGAGCTATAAGAGGTTGATCGTGCTAAGAGTGGTTGTTTACCGTTTATCATTCATTGTACCCGCTCCCAATGAGATCAAAAGTTCGCACATTCTGAATTGTCCGAATCCTATTGCGCACTGTTGAAAATAAAACTTCAGCCAAGGAAGGTTGCTTGTATTACCTACCTCTAACAGACTGTATTCTTCGCCATCGCAGGTGTACAAGCAGGATTCCGGTGTTATTTCTCGTTTTTCGAGCATTTTTTAAACTGCCACAATATCCCCTTTTGTAACATGTTGAAAGGCAGGAGAGTCGACCAAGATTAGATGTTGGAATTTGATCTGTGACTTCCATCCAAAGGTAGTTGTCTTCAAGCAAATCTCCCAGGAGGAGTTCGCAAGCCAAATGGCAACAACCAACGTGTGATAGCAACCTCTTCGGATAACAAAGGATTGATGGCAGACTCGACTGAACGTCTTGACTCAACATGCAATCGTCTATACTCTATCGAACCGATAAAATATGATAGCCACGATTGCTGTGTGCCAATACTATATTTGTATTTCAAAGTTGTTTTCTTTCGATCACGTAATTTCGCGTGGTAGGTTGATGTTATAGTCGTGACATCTTTGGACTGGTCAATATTGACATCACAAAATCGCTCCTGTTGCTGGATAACTGTAGTGCTGGCAATGGTGGAGATCTGAGAAGTCTGCTGGACAGTACTTAGTTGTTGTGCGGATATCTTTGCCTCAAGTCGCAAAATATCGGTTTGAAGCAAAACCAGCTTAGAATCCAAAATCTTGTGCTCATATCTGTCTAGTGCACTGTAAAACATAGCGCATGAATTTACTCATGTTCTAGTCATAGTCTCAAGCTGTTACATACCTGCAGTAATTGTCTCTTGCAGCCAACATACAGTTCGTTGCGCTCTCCAACTGCAATCGCAGTTTCTGCACAGTATCCCCTTTCAGCTTGAACTTGACGGCACCCCATCGACGAGATCTTTTCACTCCAGATTCCAGAGTTTCCAGCGCACATGAGAGGGTTTTCGAGGCTTGTGCACATCGACTGATGCACTTATCTGTAACTCTTGTATCTATCGTCAGAATATTATGCGCGGCTGTCTGCGTCTGAATTTCAGACAAGACCTCGTTGAAAGACTCTAGTCCCTCAATCATTGACTGTATATTTTGCGGCGCATCTCGTACGCAGCACCACAAATTCTTCAGCTTGAACGCCGAATCCGCGATCTGAACGACGAAGCTGGCGATGCCTATCGCACTTCCTGCAGTCCCGACAATTTCTGCCATGTTGAAGTAAGATGAACACGGAGGACTTGGCAAAGTGGCGGGGGGAGAGAACAAGAATGCTTTTCCTGTGGCCTAAAACTTGGTTAACGGTTCCAACAGAACAAGAAGTTGCTCTGAATACCTTCGAAGTTGCGAATGCCTTGTCATACCCCAGAGTTTCGAGAACTTCTTATTTCGACTTTGGTTTGAGTGAAGATCTAATACGCAATTCTCATGAACACTTAGTGCTTTATCTGTTTGGTTCATAAGTACTAGCAGTGAAGTAGAGGGATGTAAGGGAATGATCTACTTAGTTAAGTTTGATTTGAAGAGAGATTAATGTCCCATCTTGGATGAGTTCCCTTTCAAGATCTATGGCACACCGCTGAACCACTTATCCTATAATAATACCTCGCAGTTAAAAGATGTCTTGGGCTCGACTTTATAACTTTCGACAGAAACTGTTTATCATCCTCTATCAGACAGTCATCCTCGATCGGTTTAAACGGCCTCTGCTTCTGGTTGTCTTTGATGTTTTGGGTGGCCAAGGCTGGAATTGAATATCTACCACTGTCCTCTCTTGAAATGAGATTTAAATAAGACTTGGGGACAGGACCAAAGTGAGCTAGTTACCTTATGATAATATGGATCAGATACTCTTCATTGTTAGCTGTAGCTTCTTTAGAATTGGGCTTGAACATATGCCAGTCGAGACCCCAAATAAGGCTTGGAAGCTGTGAAAAAGCAAGTGCAGAATACTACCTACCGTTATAACAAATGACCAAATGTCAGTCGATTGTTCCTATCTAAGCTGAATCATGGCCTCAGTGCTTCTAAATATAGCAGCTCACATATGAGGTCCATCCATCCCAACATCACCAAAATCAACCAGGTGGACCTTGATACATCAAGATGATCGAGTGCTATAATTCACAAGAATGTTGTGCGGCTTAATATCTGCGAGTATACCTGTTAGTTAGGGTGTTGAAATGTAACAAGAGGTGGTATATAAGAACTTAATAAAAAATACCAGTAGGTATGTACCTATCTTCATGCAAAGCCTAGAAAACTCTTTTTGCCACAAACTTTACATCTGGACTTCCTAGAATCTTGACGCTTGATGTAGTAGATTATTGTCTAGGTGTTGCAAAATCAAGGATAGAGGATTGTCGGTTTCACCTAGCGAATATATGGACAAGCACAAAAGTGCTTCAAATCATCCCGTTCGCTTTTGAGGAGTCCCCGCGCAGCTGTCTTATTAACAAAGTTTCTAGCTTGAGAATTGCTTTCCTTGCCTATAATTAGATAGGTGAAGGTTGAGTTGGGCGAAATTGATCTCACGTGGCAGTCTATATGTTTCCTTCGAGCCGTTGGCCAATTTCAATACTAGAAGCCATCATTAAACTATCTCTCTTGTGTTGGAAGGAATAGTCAACAGCCTGGATAGTAGCAAGCAGCAGAAAAATAATAGGAGAAGGGATGATGGTCGACAATAACAGCAAAGGGGTGATAAAGGATTACTATATTCAATCATATTGTACCTTTAATTCGGACAATTATATCAAGTTTATTTATACTATAGTTAAATATGCAGAACAAAAACACAATGCATAGTTTTTGGTGATAGCCAATGCGGCCGCTCTTCTATATTGAGCAGAATTACTACATCTAGAAGGTTTATACAAGCAAAAATTGAAATATAATGTTTATATAGTTAAACATTGGCTTGACTTTAAATAAGATTGGGTAACATTAAATTAAGATTAAAATAAGATTTGAGTTAGATTTAATAGTTAACCCTTTGAATGCCTACCTGTTTTGGTTTATAATTTTTATTCTTATATTTATAAAAGTATATATATAGGTCTATTGGTATCCTATACTCCACAATCTAATTAGAAGATGTTAGAGATGTTTCTATACATATTGTTTCTTCTCTATATCACGGGCATCGACTCAATACACAGCATAGAAGTGGGATTTTGGTATTGGATTGATTGATTGGAGAAAATTGAAGCAGGATCTACTCTTTACTTCGTTTGTTGCTTTATTTGTTACTCTCCTCTTTTCTCTTCCACCCTCTTTTCTCTCTTGCCCTCTTCCTTGCTCTCTCCCTTTGTCTCTCGCTCTCTTCATCTGTTGCCCTCTTCCCCTTGCTCTTGATCTTTCCCTTATTTTCTTACCTTGCTCTCTCTTTTTCAAGAGTGAGAGAGAAGAGAGTAGAAGAGGGTAGAAGAGAAGGAAGGAGAGAGGAAAAGGTGGAGAGGGAGAGCAAGAGAACAAAAAAGCAGGGGAAGAGAAGAGTAGGAGAGGAGAATAAAAAAGTAGAAGAGAAGAGTGGGAGGGGAGTTAAAGAAGAGAAGAGAGAGAGGGAGAGGGGACTAGGAGAGAGAGAAAAGGGTAGACAGAAAGAAGGAAAGGGAAGAAAGAGCGAGGGAGGGAAACAGAGCAAGGAAGAGACTTCTCTTCTCTTCCTCTTGCTCTTGCTCTTCTCCTCAATCTTTCTGTCGATCTTCTCTATCCCCCACTCCCCCTCTCCCTCTCAGTCCTCTTTTCGCTCTCTTTGTCTATCTGTTTTTCTATCTACTTTCTTTCTCTATCTTTCTCTCTGCTTCATTTCTTTCTACTCCATTTCTCTCTATATCTTTACTTTCTTTTTCCTCTTGCTCTTAACCTTCCTCTCCCTCTCTTACTCTTGGTATTTTCCCTCCCTCTCTCCTATCTTGTTCTCACTCTGCAAAGAATGAGAGAGCGAGAGAGAAGAAAGTATAAGAGGAGAGAAGAAAAGAGTAGGAAAAGAGAAGATTGAGAGGAAGAAGAGAGCGAGAGCGAGAGCGAGAAGAGAGAGAGGGCAATGGGAAAACGGAATGGGAGAAGAAGAGAGCAAGAAAGAGAGGAGAGATTAGTGAGCAAGGAAGAAATCAAAGGACGATCGTTTCCCTAATTCTACTTTGTATCTAGTTTAACTATACTAGTTAATAGTAGCTTGACAATATGGATTGATGTTCAAAGCTGTATGTGCTTTACTTATTTTATAATTGCTCAAGGCGTCATAAAATGTCATTGAAAACTAGTAAATCTAATATTTATAAGCACTTACAGTATACTTTATTCGATAATAAGAGAACAAAAGCTTGAACAAAAACTTGAATATACTTGTTTCTATATATTAACTGCTAGTGAAGGAGAACAGAGGCTAGGATAATTTAATATACCCTAAAGAGAACTAATTCTTGAAGCAGAACAATAATCTTTCAATAATATTAAACTCACGTGACTGACATGGATAAATGCTTTACGCAGAATGAAGTTATCACCAACGATCAAGACTGCAAAGATGATAAGAAGATCTACAAGTCCACAAATATTCTCAAAATTAGCAGGAAAAAAAAAAGAGAGAAAACACACACTAGTAGATGGAAGGCGGAGACGCCGAAAATGAGTCAATTGCCTTTCTTTCTTTTTCCCTCCAAATTTTGTGCGGGATTCCAGCCTCAATCCCTAGTTTGAGCTTTGAAGATATTCAAAGCAAATCGAGGAGATCAAAGACATCCAGCCCTCTTGAGTAGAGGGGATTAGGAGATGCGAAGCGATGGAAGGTGACGCCACGTGGGGCAGATAGGGAGGCGTAGGTGAATCGCCGACCAAACCTACCGAAAGAAAGCTGATCTGTTTCAGCCAGCGCCTCGCAAATAGATTTTCTGGCGCTCACGGTGAAAATTCAATTCATTGTTGTCTCTTGAAGCTTTTGCACTCAGACACATACGTAGCCATAACATTAAGCTTGTGGCTTCCCGCCTGGCAGATCGGCGTGTCGAAATTGAGATATAAAAAGGCACGTGATATTTATGCATTTATGCGCATCGGAGGTTTAATTGCATAGCATAAGACCCCGACTCCGAACGGCACGGCCCGTTTTACCAACGACAACGAAAACATCGGCATCAACGACAACTCATCAGAAAGCTCCCAAGTTGACTTTTCTCCTCATTCACATGCCACTTGCTTCCTCAACTGTGCTTGAGTCTTTCTACTCCATCCCTTGTATCTATCAAACATACTTTCAACAGCGAGCAGTCAACAGCCTTTCATTGGGCACTTACGTATCATGATACGACGGTATGCGCAGACAAAATGATCATACGCTCAGGAGAACTGGCCATCTGTTCAGCTCCTCCAAGCGAGTCTGTATCTATATTCCATTTCTAGATGCTCCCACCTCTGGTCGAGCTTCTAGAAGACCCACCTCACCGATGCGTTGCCGCTTGAAGTTCAGCTCGGTGGGAGTCGAGTTCTGAAGTGTGGCTTTCGGAAGCTGAAAGAGAGGAAGTCGTGGAGATCAGAGGAGAGCTGAGTGCAACGAGCTCAAGAAGGGTCAAGCGGGGGAGGTGAAGAAGTTCGAAGGGCACGGCCATGTGGGTCTACGGGGTCGACGGGATCCACGTCAAGACTTCTTCGGGTTAAGACACGACATGCTAGGAGGTGCCCCGACCTCACCGCTCCGCTCCAGACACTTTCAACACAAAACGTCTCTGCAACGGCCTCCAGGTGAGAGCTGATAGACCAATAGTTTCCACAATTACGAGCGCACGCAAGACGTCGCTTTTCTTGACCGTTACCCCCCTAACATGGCCCATGCCCCGCAAGGATGCCAGACCCCTTGGCGAATCAGGACCCTCAAGGACATGCCGAAAGGCTTCACGTGATCAGGCGGATGGTTGGTAGCCAGAGGAATAGGAGCTATGGTAACATGTCTTACATATACCGCGTTCTGTCCTTTTCATGTTTGAACTATCCCCTGATTTTCCTTTTGCACTCCTGTCATGATTTCATCTGAGGCAAATGAGTCCAATTTGACGTTTGAGGCGATCAACTCTGTAGAAAGTAATATATATCAAGTCTGCGTGAGCAATTGTGTACTCTAACGAACGATTCTGATATCGATCTTTACCATACATCGTATATACCAGCCAGCTTCTTACTGCTAGTGCCGTAAGAGCGGAGGGATCAGCAGTAATTCATGCAACCTAAAACGAAGGAATCGAAAGAGTTATTTTCTCTGGGTCATCGCCGGAAGCACCGTGTGCGGAAGGGTCTCGCCGAAGTGTTGGGAGTTTTTGGCGGTCGTCATGGTGAAGAGGCTGAGCGGGAGACACATAAGAACAGCCTCCCCCCACCCCCTCGACACAGCCTAGATTCGCCCTCTATTGCTCCCTCTACTAAAAGCAGTGTGTCGAGCAGTCCAAACATAACTGTTTCTCCCGCTGTCGACCACAGCTCAAACAAACTATCTTCACGCACGACAGAGCCCAATATGGCTATCCTCGACAGCTTCAGAAAATCCCGCCCTCACTCCAGCCGGGCCATCACTGCCCCGATCCCAAGGCAGGATACCGGCTCTCTCTCCGTCCCAAAGAAACTGCCAACTCCTTCAGTGAGAGTTGAGTCGGACAGAATGTCTGTCATCTCCAACCCTACAACTTTTGTCTCTGACACCACCTCGGTCAATGAGGATGTCGAGCCAAAGAGAGTTCAGAGATCCAGATCACAGACCCGAAATGTCACCCCACCAACCCCCAAGCCATCCTTCGCCCAACAAGACCGAGTCATGATAGTCCAAGATGTCTACCCAGGCATGGAAACAAAATTCCGCGAGGAAGTAAAGGGCTCGAAGAACGAATGGCTCGCAAACGGACTCACGATTGAGTCCTTCCTCGAATACATTGGTGGAGAGCGTTTGAGAAGAATGCCACCGAAGGGCAGTAGATGGGACAAAATCCTTAAGTGGGCCGAATACTTTGCCAGCTCGCTGTCATTCTTCCAAGAATCAGTGGATGGCTTCATGTCCTTCAGCAAGGAAGCGACTGCACTCGTCCTCGGATGCCTTCGAGTTCTTCTCCAGGTAAGACTTTGAAAAAAAAAATCCATTCTCATCCATGATAAAAAAAAAAAGACAGTGAGAGGGAAAAAAAAAAGAGGTTGCTGACTCGATTGATAGATGGGCCCAGCTCAAGGTGTTGCAATGGAGAGAGTGTTCTCCATTTTCAATCAATTCGGCTTTGCCTTTGCATTCTACCTTCGTAATTACAACCTTCTCAGCTCCATGGTTGAGTCGAGGGAGGAGATGAGTTACGCCATGGCAGACACCCTCAGCTTTGCTGTTGAGGTCACTGTCTACTACTGCAAGAGCATCCGAACAATGTCCACCAGCAGTGTCACCGTGGATTTCAACATTCTCTTCGGGAGAACAATGGATTCCTTTGGGTCGCACAAGGACAAGGTCACCAACATGATGTGGACCTACCAGCTCCGCAACTCTAAAGAAATTACGAGTATGTAGATTGAAAAAGATTGAAAAGATTGAAAAAGCAATACTGACTTTTTTCTCTTAGACCTTCATGTCTCAATTGAGGATATCCGCCAATGGTTGTTGCCGCAAGATACTGTCTTGCAGACAATGACCGTCGGAAGACGAGGAACCAAGAACGTGCGTGCCGAGTTCACCTGCGAATGGTTTGAGCGGCCACTTGTTGAGTTCATCAGAAGCAAGGAACAAGTATTCACCATCAACGGCGAGACCGGTGTTGGCAAGAGCATTCTTTCTGGCTGGATTATTGAGAGACTCCAGAGACCAGTTGGCCGCAAGGTGTACCAGACCATCGAGTGCCGCATCAGCAACCAGGTTCCTGCCCAAGCGACACAAATTGCTTTGGTGAAGGCACTGCTTTTGCAATTGCTCGACCAGAATGTCGGCAATGTCACTCTCTACAGATGCCTCGCTAATGTTCTTGAGCTGGACTCCAATACCGCCAACCCAGAAGATGCCGAGGATGCCCTCTGGTACGTCTTGGATACTGCATTGCAGCCATGCAAGGATGTGATCCTTGTCATCGACGGGCTCGATGCTCTTATTGGCACCGTAGCCAAACAGCACAAGACCTTCGAGAAGTTGTACGAAATTGCTGTCAAGCACACCAACGTTCGCGTTATTGTCTTGACCAAGCCTTTTGCAACCCCATTCCCAAAGCCAACCAAGCAGTTTACCATTGATGCTAAGCGTACCGCTGTCGATGTCAAGCACTTGACCCGTTCTTACCTCTTTGCTCGTGGCATCACCAACGAGCGTGAGATTGAGGAATTCTCTGAGGCTATCTCTCTTCGCAGTGGAGGCTCATTGACATGGGCCGACATGACTCTTCAGCTTCTGCTCAAGGAGAAGGACGTCCCCAGCATGTTCAACGCTCTCAAGCAGGTCCCAAATACCATCCAGGAAGTCATTGACTACCACTTGTCTCTCATTCCTTTGAAGGGCGAGGCTCGTTTCATCATCTCCTGGATGTTGGTCGCAAAGAGACCTTTGACTGTCGTTGAGGTCCAGAATTTGTTGGAGCTCAACATCACCAAGGGCACAAACCGTCCAAGATCCACAAACATTGTTGATGATATCAACAAGGCCTGCGGATCATTGGTAATTATCCAGGACAAGACCGTTTACTTCCGCAACGAGTCTATCCGCCTCCACCTTATGGAGGTCGGTAAGGAGGGCAAGCAATTGTTGTCTCCAGCCGAAGCAAACCGTGACATGGCCACCAGACTCCTTCTGTACAACAAGGTCTGTGTTACCCGCAACTTGGAGCCTTCTACTGAAGTCTTGGATCAAAACACCATTTTGACCCTCTTCCGCGGCAACCCACTCTTGGAGTACTCCGTCCGTAACTGGGCCAGCCACTTCAAGCGTTCGACCTTCTTCGTCAATGGCCAGCTTCAGCCACTCACCCCCGAGTTCAGGAATGCCTTCCCCAACTCTACCCTCCTTGCCTTGCTCGAGCGCAGCTGCTGGGAGAAGCAGACTCTCATGAACAACGCAAACCAGTCTCATGTCTTGGCCTTGACCATCCGTAAGGCTGCTCTCGGTGATCAACACCGCTGCGTCTTGCAGAGCTCCATCAACGTTGCCAAGTCTTACGAGAAGTTAACCAAGCCTGCCGCAGCCAGCGAGTACTACGCACAGGCATCTCGCCTTGGTCAGGCCGTGCTCGGCAAGACCAACGACATCTCCGTGTCTTGCGCTGTTGCCGCTGTCAACTGCACTGATACCGTCAAGCCAACTGGACGCAATGACGAGGTCACACGCAAGGAGGAGATGATCAAGTACATTGTTGATAGCGAGAAACAACAGCACGGCGCAGCCAGCTCCGTTGCTTCCAAGTTCAACAACATGCTTGCGCAATTGTACACCGACATTAAGGAGAACGACAAGGCTGAAGGTGTCTACCGCGAGATTTACAAGACCAGCAGCGAGCAGCATGGCGAGTTCTCCGGCGAGGCAGCAAATGCGGCCGAGAAGCTCAGCACCGTACTTTATAAGGGCGCCAAGCACGAGGACGTCGTCAAGTACCAGCAGCCACTCTTCGAGTCTGCCGAGAAGAACCTCGAGATCTTCGACATCCGCCGTGTGGAGATCACCCTGCGCATGGCCAAGTCTTACGAGGAGAGTGGCGAGGCTGTCTCCGCTGAGGAGCTTTACATCTCCCTCTGGCGCGGTCTTACCGAGTACTGCCGTGCTCACAGCGAGTCCTCCGAGGCCCACGAGCGCAAGATCCAGGTCACCATCAGCTACGCCAAGTTCCTCAAGAACCAGGGCCGCCAGGCTGAAGCCGAGAACATCCTCCACGGCACTTGGCTCGACTACCAACACCGCCCTAACAAGTCTCAGGCACTTGTTGGTCAGTTGAAGTTGATTGGTGAGGAGCTTACCGAAATGGGCGTCCTCGACACTGCTATTTCCGTGTTCAAGAACATCTGTGGATGGTTCAAGGGCTCTGGACAGCAGGCTACTGCTGAGTCGGTCTCCGCAGCCACTTCCTTGCTCAACACTGTACAGAAGAAGTCCGATGTCCAGAAGGAGCAGAGAGCGCAGGTTGCAGCTGCAACTGGTAAGGTTGTTGTAGAGGAGGCTGATGAGCGCGATGATGAGGCTGAGACGATCATGGGTGAGGTTGTTGAGGCTGTTACCGCTGCTGTTGCCGCCAAGGCCGTCGTCTCTGCTGTTACTGCATCTGGAGAAACTGCTAAGAAGCCCGAGGAGGCAAAGATTGGCGAGACTACTCTCCAGGCTTGCGAGTCGCTTTCTCTCTCCTACATGAACAGGCACAGATGGTTGGAGGCTACCAACGTCTGCCAGAAGATGTTGAAGCAGTTGTGGCCAACTATTGGACAGGAGGGCCAGGTCGGCTTCCCGAAGGTGCACACCGCCGAGTCCATCAAGTTCGCTCGCAGACTCGCGCTTTGCTACGTTGAGTGCAACCAGGCTGAGCAAGCCGAGAAGATCTACACCCAGTTGTTCCTCTCCGCCCGCTCTGGTCTCCGCATTCAGGATGCTCTTGTTGCCGAGAGTGCCGCTGACCTCATTGGTCTGTACGAGCGTACCAAGCAGTACAGCAAGGCTCTTGAAGTCTACCAGCAGCTTCTCGAGAGCTACCGCACCGGATTGGGAGCCCGCAATGCTCTCACCGTGGAGACTCTTTACACTATTGGTGACTTCTGTACCAAGTACCACCTCAAGGGCGCTGACCGCTACTACCTTGAGATCACCAACGCCTCCAAGGACAACGCTGGTATCATCGGCAAGGACTCCATGCGTGCTGCTCTCACTCTCTCGAAGATTTACTACGAGCAGAAGCGCTGGGAGGAGGCTCGCGATGTGTACGCCTCTTTGTGGACAACCTTCACCAAGCGTGGTAAGGAGTACGGAATGACCACCGAGGTTGTTCAGAACATCTACGACCGTTACACCACCGTGTTGACTACTCATCTCAAGGCACCAACCGAGACCGTTAGACAGGTTGCCGTCACATACCGCGACACATGCCAGGAGGTCTACGGTCCTGACTCCGAGATTGCTATCGCATCTAACCTCCAGCTCGTCGAGGTCTGCAAGGACTCTCCAGAGCACCAGGCGGAGGCCATTAAGATCTCCGAGCAAGTTGTCGCAAAGATGTCTGTGGAGAGCGATAAGCCAAAGTCTCCTGGCCAGGTTGAGATCCTCGCAAAGGCCAAGCGCCACCTTGCGTCTCTCTACTCTACTGCCACCACCGCCTCTCCTGAGTCAACTGCCAACGCAGTAACTCTCTGGAAGGAGCAGCTCGAGTCTAACAAGAAGGAGCTTGGTGTTTCTCACAAGGCATCCTTGGCTGCTCTCGCTGCACTTGTTGGGATTCACGCTCGCTCCGACAAGGTCGAGGTCCAAGCCGCCGCAAAGGAGCATCTCCAGACTGCCGTCGTCGAAGTCCTCACCACTGAGAGGGACTCCACCAAGCTTCTCGAGGCTGCTGTGTCTCTCGCCAAGATGTACACTACCGCCAATCTTACCAACACCGCTTGGGCTGTGCTTAAGGATCTCCGCTACCAGGTGATCTCCAAGGAGGCTCGCGCGACCGGCAAGTTTGCCGTCCAGCTTCCAGAGACCATTGACCGCCGCGCCTTCGTTTTCGTCGCCGCATTCGAGGAGACCCTTCGCAATGAGCAGAAGGCTGTCATCGTTGTTGGTAAGGAGACCGAGCCAAAGCCTGAGGTCAGCTTCTCGGACGTCATGACCGATCTCCTCACCGAGAGCATCCTGTTCGACCGCTACAACCTCTCCCTTCGCTCCAAGGACGTCAGCGTTCAACTCAAGCTCTTCGATGGTGCTCGTCTTTACGCTTTCCTTCAGACCGACCAGCAGCACGAGGAGCAGCGTGTCAACGTCGAGAACGTCTTGTTCGATATCTTCATGAAGAACGTCGGAACCGGCATCAAGACCAGCCCAGAGGCTACTCGTGTCTTCTTCGTCTCTCTTCTGGAGAACCTTGGCAAGCAGGCTCGCAACGAGGATATTGTTGTCGTCGGCTACTTCGCTGGCACCAACCGTGTCTACTCGCTCCTCGAGGCCGAGAGATTCGCTCTTGCCTACGAAGTCGCCATGTGTGTCTACCAGTTCATCGCTTCCACCCAGGGCTTCACCAAGCCAAAGAACATGGCCTCCAGCTTCAAGCTGTCGCTGTACCTCGCTGGTCTCGGTGTCAAGAAGTCGCCTGATTCCGAGTTGTTCGGAAAGATGGTCGATCTGTCCAAGGTCGTCTTGCGTGAGACTTTGGCTGCTTGCAAGACTTTGGATATTGATCTGGTTACGCTTCAAGCTTCTGAGCTCAACAACCTTGTTCGCCTCATGGGCGAGCAGAAGAACTACACAGATTTGGAGGTAAGCCGTTTGTTTATATCACCTAACCTTAGAATACCTGCTAACGATTTGCTACAGTGGCTGCTCACTCAGCTATGGAACTCCCGGCAACTACAAGCCTCTTGGTCCGCAACCACCATCATTTCGGTGGGGCGTCGTCTTGTGGAGGTTCGCTTCGTGCGCAACCAAATTGGTGGTGCTATTGCTCTGTGTGAGAGCATGTGCTACAACCTCCGCCGTACCTGGGGTCTCTTGGACAAGGTTACTATCGACCTACTTAACCTCCTCTCTACTCTGTACGTGGCTGCTGGTCGTTACAGCGACGCCATGGCTATCCACGAGGAGATCCTCCGCACAGAAGTATCGGGCGATCCCGATGAGCTGATGAATGAGGAAATCGCTTCCGAGGAGGCGCTCAAGCAGCTCGAGCTCATGAAGCGCATCTACGGCCGCCAGTCTGGCTGGGGCAAGGACGAGTCTGAGGATTACTCGGAGCTCGTTGGACAAGTGATTGAGGAATTCGCTGAGGAACCACAGTGGGCTGGCGTTGAGGGAGTTGAGACTTGGTCTACCAAGACTCCTCCTGAGAGTGATGCCCTCGGTACGTTCATTGCTCCTACCAAGTGGGAGTTTGTGGACGTCCAGGAGAGCAAGAAGCTGGATTATCTCCCTCGCTGGTTGAGATTGAACCGCCAGCTCTCCTTTGGAGACCTCGCTTTCCAGGCGGATAAGAGTAGGAACTAGGGATCGTTGCATTAGCGAAATGGTATTGAATGGCTGGGGATTGGGGATGGCGGAATCGAGGCAGGAATGGAAGGTTGGAAAGCGATTCGTGGTTGGTGCATTGCGTGTGGAATGAATTTAGCGTTTGGAGTTTTTTGTCTTTATATGTCGTGTAAAACACTCACTACTGAAATTCGATTTTAGAATGGTTACCAATTCTCCTCTGATTTGAAGCCTTTATCTCTGCTCGTTGCTCTGTAATCCGTGATGGAAATTAATTTCGTTTCGGTGGACGCAAGGGGGGTATGTGAATAGATTAAGCTTGTTCACTCCTCGAAGTCTTGTCGTTGAAATAAAGTCCAGCATGATGTGCAGCTTAGCGCTTACGTGCATGTGATATTTATAGCGAATTAAGTTGACAAACCAGTAAATGACAATGATGGGAGCAACCGGGTATAGAGCCGAGTGTGTGGGGAATAGTTTTAAACTTGATTTAGTCAAAAAGAAATTAAAGAACGAAGCAGAGTGAAAAGAAGACTGCAAACACCGAGAGTAATTTTTATTCTTGTTTATTATACCGAAGAGCCTTAGTAGGCATTGACCAATACAGGGGTTGTTTTGTGTTGTCGCTTCATTGTATATCAAAGGGGATAATAGAGCGGACTTGACCTAGTACATATATATATATATCCAAGTGAAAGCATTCAATTTTGTGTAAACATCAAGAGGTCAAGGTTCGGTATTGTGTTATTTACATGAAGTGTTACAGGGGGGGTTTCTTTTACAAGTGACTGGACACTTGAAGAAATAAAGACCTAGCTACAATGTTCCTAGTCCAGGGTTTCAAATCAACCGAAAATTCTTAGAAATATGTACAACCAATAGATCAAATGCACAAAACATAAAACTTTTAGCAATCAGACGCCATCTTTCGACAACAATTTGCACTCATTTCAAATAATCCCTGCCGTCGACGTTCAAGTGTCAAAACCTTGCAAAAATCAACGAAGGCGAACTAAAAGTGTTTCTCTCCCTCCCTTTCGAGATCTGTCACAACACAGTTTATAAAGGTATGTATGTATATATCTATGTACTTGACTTACGGTTCTCGTGTTGGAAGTCTAATGACATGGTGTTATAACAATATCTAGTTGGAGCAACTCTGATGCCAATAAATCAACTGATAGAATACATAGAAGGAATAATATAACTTGTGTATCTAGTGCTCAAGTACCAGCATCGACGGAAATGAATTAAATTGTCAAGAGATGCTTGTTATTATATCCGCAGCTAAATCTGCGGAAACACACTATGCCTAAGATAGTTAATTTCATAAGCGAGATCGACATGTATCTTTATCTTAACTCGCCTCTCACCTCTCACCTTGCAAATACGTCTCTCGCTCGTGCTCATTCATATCCATACTCTTGCTTCGCTCTTGAAAATCATCAATCACATCTTATCTGCATTGATCATTCATATACCTAATTCATTTCGCGAGTCACAATATCAATATCAGCCAGATTCAAGACTGAGACTTCACGCTGTGTTGTATCGTTGTCATCGCTTCGTCAATGTGCAGTGTCGTGGAAAGGCGCGCGCAAAAGCTGTCTATATCAGCTTTCCAACACTCAATCTAGGCATTCATTCCAACGAACACGCAACAGAAAACTCAAATATCTTGCTAATGACAACCTTCTTATCCGGCATACCACTCACTGTTTCTCAGGGGATCTTCTTGCCCCATACAAGGATTTTTTTCTGGAGAATGACGCCTGATGATCATAAGATCCATACCCTCTAGATCCAAAATCTTCATCTAAGATATGCCGAGAACAGCCCCCTCAAGCTGTAGGTGTTTAATTCCTTGAACTTGATCCTAGTAACATTGCTTACCAGTATACAATAGCTTGGTCAGTACTTATTCTTGATAAAGAAAAGACGAGATATTGATGTATCCAGTATAACTTGTCGTCGCCGCAAGGTGAAATGTACTTAAACCAGGGATCCTCTGCATGCAAGCAATACTGATTATTCAAAGGCGATGGCCAACTTCCAATCTGCCGAAACTGCAAAAAAGGAGGCAGATCATGCCATAGAGCGACTAAAGAGCTGAGATTTGTTGTCCATACTTCCAATCCCGAGTCTTTTCAATTATCTTCACATCTTGAGGCAGGTATACATGACCCCAGTCCCGCGTCCCGTGAGAGTCCGTCATTTCAATACCCACAACCTGAAGTCACACCTTATGTACCCAGCGGTGCATCTCTCAATATCCTGGTTTACTCGGACGCGAAATTGGCATTGAAAGATCCGTATGTTTCAGTTCTTTTCTCTCATTATATTGATGTTCTTGCACCATGGTATGACCTGTGCGACTCGGAATGTACATTTGGAAAGATAGTACCTCAGCATGCTCTAAATAATGTCGTGCTGTTCAAAGCTCTCATTGCATTCGCAGCCTACCACAAGAGCAAGGTCTTAGGCCAGACGACAGAACTTGGTGAGGCCTTTCACGCTGCTTGTGTGGAATATCTCTTAGAGATTATTTCGTCAGATCGACCGGGATTACAGGATGATTACTTGGCTGCTACTTGTTTATTGAGATCTTACGAGATCCTTACCGGTAAACATTGACACTGCCTTTTTCGAATATCAGTGCTAAAAATGCAGGGGATTCTCGAAGGAAACAACAGCATCTCCTTGGCGCCTATCTATTTTCTACAAAAGAGCCTATCGACATGACAGTCAATGGCCTTAGTCAAGCTGGTTGCTGGAATTATCTTCGCGAGGAAATCACAGTCTCTCTTGAATGTCGACGTGTTGCAAGAATGAGCATATCTTGCTCTTTCAACTCTGCGGATGAGCATTCGGATAGTATGCGAGCCAACATTATCAGCCATATACTCGCAAAAATTATCAATTACTGCTTCGGCGATCCAGTACCGACAAACGAGAATCTTCAAACATGGCAGCAATTGAGGGCAGAGATGATGAATTGGAGAAAGTTTTTGCCTCCAACGTTTGAGCCTTACTCCACCGCTCCCAAGACAAGCAATGCTTTCCCTTCGTTTTGGTACCTGCAGCCTTTACATGGTGAGCCCTCTCATTATTCTTGATAGTGTCGAGACTGATGATGTTAGTTGCTGCACAGCAATACGCTGCCATTGCTGAAATGCTCCTGGAAATACATAATCCTACCACACCAACTTCACAAACTATGGTCCTGGACCGAGCGACCAAAATTTGCGGTATCGCCTACACAAATGATGACTTGGCTGCAAGGGTCAATGCTTTTGGACCTATATCCTTCTGTAAGTCGCTTCAGTGATATCCTGCATGTGGTACTGTATTTTGAAAATCGTATGCTAATGTTGTGAAGGTGGTACATACTTGGTTGATCACAATCAGAGGGCAGCGCTCAAGAGTATGTTATATGACTTTGGCGCTCCAACTGCTTGGCCCGTCGCATGTATCATTGAAGATTTGGAGCAATCATGGTCCTTGTTATAATATCGAAGATTATGTCAGTTGAATATATATACCATGAGCATCAGAAGAACCCCTCCAACGGCTCTTTCTGATCAAAATTATAAGCGTTCCCGAACTTCCCTTCCAGATAACTCTCCTGAATCGCCAAATCCGACATGAAATTCGCCTGAATCTGCAACCCACGACCTTGATCCTCCAAGACGGGCCCCAATTCCTCTGAAATATTCACTTGCATCGCGTTCCTACCAATTATCAGCACAAGTTCAGACAACAACAACCAGAAACTCACCTAAACCACGGCGCAAAATGGATCATAGCAAGCATCACCCTCACATCCCCTGAAAAGTTCGGCTTGCCAGCATGCCACAGCCTCAGATCCCGCACTACCACGCTCCCCTTCTTGACGCTCGGCTGGCATGGGGGCCTCTCCATCCTCCGGCGTCCCAACAAGTCCTCCCGAATCCGTCCGCTTGCCCGCTCTCCCTGCCGTCCTTCCTGCGCCGCCAGCGAGGCTTCAATGTGGCTGCCAAGCCACACCTCTGTGCTGCCATTTTCAACGTCCATGTCTACTAGTGGCACGTTGATGACGAGCGCGAACGGACTTTCTGGATGTGCGAAGTCGGCATCCGAGTGCACGGGTTGCGATTGTGGGGGAGCGTCGGGCGTGGGTGGAAGGGCGCTGTTGCCTGAGATGAAGGAGAGGCGGGGTCCGGGCCCCAGGACGGATGACGTGAGCTGTGTTGCAAGGGGGTTGATGATTATGCTTGGGTCGAAGAAGGCAGCTGTCAACGGGGGATCTTGCTGGATGTTCCTGAAGACCAAGATTTAGCAGCTGGTTCACTCATGCTGACGTCTTGATTTCATGATATCATGGCGCTCGATAGGGGATATCGGATTTCGACTCAGAACATGGCATAGAAGGCTGAACATACCCTTTGTGATAGTTATACGGACTCCCTTCCCCTGCAGCTTGCAATGTCGCTGCGTCCGCAACCATCTTCGCATTCAGCGCTTCCAGGCGCCCATGCTCGATCACGTTCTCCAGAACGACCAGCCCGTCGCGGTGGAGTGCTCGCGTTGCAAGCTCGAGGTTCTGCCATGTGAGCGAAGCATTGCGGACCTCTTCTGCTGAGACGGATACGGTGATGGGTTGCGAGGAGAGGATTTGTGCATATGTCCTGACTTGACAGGAGATGAGGGGCCGAGCGATTCTCTTGCGAGCGAGGGAAAACATGGTTCGTATGAGAGAAATGGATCGATATCCGGAAGATCTGATGAGATTAAGGCATTAATTCAATAAGACCCGTCGCTCTTATATATCTGATATATCCCCACATCTACCCCGCGAAGCCTTCACATCCCATGTTCAGCTTCCCACATCATCTGTCTCGGCAAAACCAACGGCTTCGGGATGTGTATCGCGAGCTCTAGACTTGGTGCTATGAAATCTCCCCGATTTCTAATGGACGCTGTTGAGATACATGTATTTGCAAGCATGGCCGTCGATTGTGTAGTATCAGGAGTTTCGGAGGGTTCGTTACTGCGTCCGTGTGGGCCGATCCCTGGTGGCGCAGAATGCGGGGAGTGAAGCCGCTCGCGAATCCAGTGCTTTTGCGGTTAGTTTCCCGAGACTGGAATTGATGCTCTGCGGATCTTTGGTCGATGCTTTTTGAGTCTTTTGGAGAGTTGGCGAGGAAGACTATGATTATATGTCTTGAGAGGTTGTTGAATTTTGGCGGCAATGCTTGCGGTTTGTTCAAGTAACGAATAAAATCTATTTTTATTTATTGTTTGCCTTATTTTATTATTTATTTCCAGTTTCTAGTATATTTTTGCTCTCCTTCGGTAGACCTGCCGCAAGTGCTTGGTCAAGTGTATGTTTTATATTCTAGATTTACCAAAGAGTGCAGGCTCATTGCATTGCCTCATAGTTAGATGTGTAGTCAGATGTAAGCAATTTGGCAACGTTTACAACTGGGTGGATGAAATGAGGAGAAGATCATCCTTGGGTTGGCGCAATTCTTCCAAAATAAAACCAGAAAACCGTTTACAATCCCATAGATTATGAGTACTCATAGATTATACTGGGCCTCAGAAGTATAGTTAAATGTATGTGTCCACGCCACATTTTCCAGAACTCAAAAAAGGAGACAGCGCAAAATCACAACAATTCCACCCAACATTTTCGCAATTCGAAAAAAAATCAAGCGCACCCGGCCCTCACATCACGCAGAAGAGACTGTTATCAAAGATGTCAATCGAGCACCAAGTCGTGCCCCCAAGATCAAACTGCCACGTTGCCTGCAGCTCACCCGACGGACCATCAACATTGTCGGCCTTGCTGAGATAGGCGCTCTTGAAGAAGCCGCCGTCGGACAGAGTCATGAAGGGCTTGACGGCCGTGGCGATGTCCATGGTGATGGGCCAGTCGAGCGGCGCGCAGAAGTTCGGCTCGACGCCGGCGTTCCAGATGGCGCCGAAGCCGGCCGTCGAGGTCACGCTCATGTAGAGCGACTCGCCCGTCGTGCCGTCGAGCGCTTTCATGGTGATGTTGGTCAGTTCGTCGTAGGGCACGGTGTCGGTGGAGAATTCCGGGAGCGCTTTGGCCGAGTAGAAGATTGCGTTGGGGTTGGTGGCCAGGAAGAGGTCGTGGGACATGGTGATTAGATCGAGGAGCGTGTAGGTGTCCCGTGGACTGAGGGCTGGGAGCGTGTTAGAACGAAGAAGGGGATGGATGGATGGATGGAAGCACTTGCTTTTGCCTTGGGTAGTTGGCGTTGATGCTGAGGTCAGAAACAACAGGAATGCGAGGGCCTTCATGTTGGATTTCGGCGCTGTTGATAGTTGGGATTTGAAGATGATGGGAACTGGGGGTATATCTATTTCTTTTTTATAAAATCTTTTTGCTCTTGCTGAGGACGAGCCATCCGTCACCTACTTAACTATCTTCTACATGATGCATATCTCCCACGAGGGTTTCACAGAAAAACCACAGGACTCTGGATTGCTTGGAGCATTCTTCATATAGCATGGAAGCCATCTTGGCATCAGAGAATAAAAGCACCCTTCCTCCGCCATTCTGAGGTGCGAAAAATGTAAAAAAAAAGCAATAACTTCAAGAGAGACCGTTGCGGGAAGACCAGCGAGTTCAGACACAAGAACACCACAACATAATGACATTCAGGGAAGGGTTGGAGAGTGATGTTTCATGAACACATGCGAATAGCCAAAGCTTGTTGTGCATAAGAAATGTGCAAGTTTCTCCGCCGTCTGGCATGCTGAGTGTCGATTGAGTTTGCGAATGCATTCCTCTGGCAGCGGATCACGCGGATATACTTGGTTACGAAGGGTATTTGTGTGCTCGAGGATGTCAGCCAAGATGAAGCTGGGTTGGGCTAGATCTCCAGACGCGATTATGTATGATTGGAATTTGAATGGCTACTCGCACACGCAGAGATCAAATCCCTATCCAAGTTCCCAGGAATTGTAATGATGGGCAAATTCGATCTTTCAGGCACAAGAAGAAGCATTCCTACCCATGATGCAACATTGGTGCGATTCGTTTTCTCGGCTGCTACTTTCATCTTTTTTGTATGTACATTTCATCCGTTGCACCTAATTGATGATCCTAGGTAAATTAAACACCGAATGTTATTTATACGCTTATTCTAGTCAGGGCAGCCAGGAAGTTCTCGTTAGCTTTGCAAGATTGAATTTCATTCGCGAGCGGCAATTTGCTAAGAACCGTATCTCGAATGATTCATGATATTCAAATAGACAAAGGCAGTGTGTAGAACAAAATTAAATAATTGATATGTATGTTTTGCCGATAATCTAAAACGAATACGGAAAAGGCGGCATCAATATATACAATAGAATGTGATTGGGGTATAGAGCACCGACGTAGTCTCCAAACATCGCCAACCGACCAATAGCAAATCCACCAACATGTTCTCTAGTAGAGTGGCATCTTGTATGCTGGGAAACTGTAATTCCAGGTATCGATAGAGGCCTGGTCATACTGGCACTCCAAGGTGGTACCGTTGTTGGTGTAATATGGGCGAAGGGGCCAGGCGCAAATCTGAGCGTTCTTACCGACGTAGTCGCCAGCGAGGTGGGTGGCGTTGAGGGTAGTTGGCAAAACGCCTTCCTCAACCCAGTTGATCATGACCTGAAGGGTGGTCTGTGGGAAAGGACCGTTTGGTTGAGAGGAGGCTGGGCTGCAGTGAGCTGCTCCAGGAACGAGGAAGAGGCGGTACCAGTCACCGATAGCCTCGGTACTCTCGTTGAAGGAGAGGCTTGGGTACATGGTGCTGCGGACAGACTCGTGGTAATGCACAGATGATCCCGTTGGGATACTTGGGTCAGACTCGCCGTGGAAGCTGAGAACCTTACCGCCAGCCTTCTGGAACGCAGTGAGATCTGGCAAAGTGGTTTGGAGAGTATCCTCATACTTTTGCCATCCCTCAATCATCCAGTCTCTCAAGGTGTCGTAGGTAACGTTGTCCAGGGTGTCCAGGTTGGATGCATCCTTCAACTCCAAGAAACGAGCAATCCATTCACCACCAGTTGCAGCAATACTCAAAGTGTAGGAACCCGTCTCATTGTCATATGCGGTTTGAGCGTCGGTGAAGTCGGCTGCTGGCTGGTAAGAAATGTATGCACGGTTACCGTCAGTGTCGTGGAGACCATTGAGAATGGTTTGGGCAACCAATACAGCTTCAGCGGATATGGTTCCGTTTTGAGCTGGTGTGGTGGAAGTTGAGCTACCGGCTACGGCTCTCTTACTGTAACCAAGACCAAGGCTGGTAGATGTCTCGGCGGCGCAATAGTAAGGCGTGCCGATGGTGCTGTTGATATTAAAGTTCAACTGGCAGAGATCACTTCGGGAGACGACACCGTCAACGGCACCATCGAGACCGTCGCAGGCGGAAATTGTCAAGTTGACAATCTTTTCCAACTCGCAGGGTGGAGGGTAGTAGTCGAGAGTCTTTTCGACGATGTTGGAGTAAAGGTGGTTGGCTTGCTGTTGTCCATAACGAATAGCAGGTGCACCAGCGATAACACCGTCATAAGCTTCACCGTGTCGTTGGACCTGACTCCATCCCTCACGACCACCCTCGGAGCAACCTTGATAGTAGGAGTAGACCTTATCGTCAGTCACGTTGAAGAAAAGCTTTGAGAAATCCTTTCCAATAGTAGTCATCTCGTACATGGCGTCGTAGGCCATCATGAAGAGTGGCTGGTAGTTGATGGTCCCATTAGCAGCAAGGAAGACCTCGTCAAAGGAAGTATCGAAGCCACCAAAACCGGCATCAGTGATGCCAGAAACAGCTCCATACTGAACACCTCCTGGGAAGTTGTTGACACCAGCGTTGATACTGTACGCCAATCCACCGGTAGCGAGGAATCTGTTCTTGTAGGTGTCTGGAGTGGGCAACCAGTACCAGACGTTGACCTTGTCGTCGAGGCCATCATGACTGTAGGCAAAAGTAACGTTGCAGTAATCGAAAGTGGCATCCGGCCACATGTATTCCCCAGATGTAGAGATGTTCTTGACAGCGTTCGCTGTCACCGAGGTCGAGTCGATGGTAATAGCCAAGGAGCCATCGATTGGAAGAGATGCTTGAACGTACGAGGGCGTGCAAACATCATCAAGAGAAGCCGCATAAGCAGAAGCCGCCGAGGCGGTGACCGCTAGAATTCCGCGGCGCATGTTGATCGAGAGAGTGTATCAGAGAAAACCAACGAACGTCTTGAGAAGGTGAGATGAATGAGAGGCAGGTAAGTTAGTTGACCTTGGGGATGAGGGGAAGGGTCCTCTTTGAAGGGCTAGAGTCCAAGAAGATATAGAAAATTCAACATACCCTATCATCCTGCACTATATCATGATACTTCGGACGACCCACTATGTTGATGGCAACGTCACATATCGTGGAGGAATAAATTTGGTTCCGTTTGACAAGGATATGAGGCTTGAATTCACATCTTCCACGACGTCGATTCTGGCGAAGCATTTTGTGCGGTAACGGCTCCGGTCATCAGTAACAAAACGAATAACCGTGCATGAGCATGTCTCCACCAATGTCTTGCACTTGATAACGGTTAGTTGCTATGATCCGCATGGAATGAAGTCTAGTAAGAATCGAATACTTTACCTGACTTGAGTAGAGGCAGACGCGTACTCAGAGACATAGTGCATGCGTACGTAAGCCGCAACGAGGAACGAAACTGTAACTGAAATACATTCATTCGACTTGCGTTCAAGTATGTATTCTACTTACGTTTCAAGCGGGCCTGTTTCGGAGACGACCTCACTTGAATCCAACCGTCACTTTGGAAGCCGATGCATTTCCCCTCCATACGGTAGATGATGTTTTCCCCATATTACTTGCGCCGTGGAATTTCTAGTCTACCCCTAGAAGGCTTCGCTGGAAGGGATTGCGCCACGAAAGATGCGTATGCATGATTGATCGTCCCATGTCTGTATGTACATGGACATGGTACTCTCTATACACGAGACAGGGCCGTTGACGTGGCGAGACCGCGGCGAAGTGAAAGCCGCGCAAGTAGTTATAGTTGGATCGATCCATGTCAATGGCCGCTCTTCATGCAGTACAGCAGAACAGCAGAGAAGGGGAGGAAAGCCTCCTATTTTCAAGTCTCAGAACAAAATCCGCGTTCACAAGAATATCAAGAGAAGTAATAAGTCGAATTGGATTGAATTGAATTGAATTGAATTGAATTAAATCGATTCGAATTGAATTGACGCATGTACCGCATTTCGGTCGTTAAAGCTAGATTTGCTCCGAATTGGCCCACATAAGCTACCGAAGGTCCGGCACTAGAACTCGAGTGCGGGATGTTAATAATACTCAACTCTACAACTTTACTTTTCTCTTGAAAGTTATAAGAGACTGGCAACTTACTTCACAAAAACGAAGATGAAGATCAAGATCAAGATAAATATACATATGAAGATAAGGACTAGAAGCAGGCACACTGTAACACCCTTTCAATCGAAAGTGGATTATGCTTGAGGTAAGTAGAAATCATCACCGAATCACAGCTGACACTCCAACCACAAAACCCTTACTGAATTAGACAACGATTTATTCTAGAATCGTCCCTAGATACTGTCGTCAATCCCTACGAGTCGAAGATCCAATAATTAACATTTCGTGCTGTGATAACAGCGCATCAAGGGCATTGCCGGATCATGTCAAATCAACAACAGCAGTGTGAATGCCATCGGAAATTTCCACATCTATTACGCTTTTTGGTTGTAGTAGAACAAGTCAAAATCAATATACACCGGTCTCATATACAAGTACGCATATGAACATCCATCATATGAACGTGTACCACTGACTCAAAGCTCTTCCGGTGAGTTGTTGCAGTAGACTTAAGATACCGTGGAAACATCTTCATACCAGTTGATCATCAAAGCTGAATTATGTTTCTCGAACTTTGTTAATAAGCGTAAGAAAAATAATCAAAGAATCACCGTTACCAACAAAACTTTGATATTTGGGTTTGTGCAGAGGAGCACCAGAGGGCTGATGTCTCACCCCCTTTCCCCCTTCTTGCCTTCTTCTTTCTTACTTGTCTATCACGCCCAAGAAAAATCTTGGTAACCTTTGAGATTCAGAAACTCTAAACACACCTTATAAATAAGCATATGGTCTGTTTTTAACTTCATTATAAAATATCCACAGGTAGGCAGATCAGATGAAGAGAGAAAGAAAGTATTAGACAAGACATCACAGTGGTAAAGTTGTATGATATGCAACAGGAATATACAAATTCATATCATAACGTCCACACAAATGAGAAATATGTAAGCAAGGTATCATCTTGGTAGTCAAAATCCTACCATCGAATGATATCATAAATGAATTATTTCATCAGCAGTAAGGATCAAGAAACTCGACCTAGCTCTGGGAAAGGGATATCTTCCGCGAACAGATAAGAGCAAAATCCTTTTGTATACATTCTTAATGTGCGAGTATACACAACATAAAACACAGCTCCCTTCAAACAAGCGGGTCGCAGATACCGACCTGTCAAGCAACACCCTCCAATCCAAAGCTCGACCCTAGCATCTAGCACACCGAATCCCAGTAGGCTCGCATTGACCAAAGAGAGACCCCCAGGTACCAACGAACGATTTCCCAATCGCAAACTCTCAAGCCTTTCCATTACAATGCTCAAGTACAGACCTTGGAAGGAATCCAATCTCTCGTCTCTGCGGAAGATCCGGCGCCCACTGGTATCGCCAGTTGATCAGTTGCGCAGCGCTTGTTGAATCGCAGCTGTTTGTGAGACATGGGTAGGGGCGATCGGAATCAGAAGACGCGTGTGTGTGCGCATCTCTCAGGAGATGAAAGGGCGTTTGCGGGTTTGGAACTGCGCTGGTTATATGTGTACGCCAGCTGCTGGAGATGGGTTGGAAGGTAGGAGAGAGTCTGCGGATGCTGAGGGAGGATATGATATTGTCGATAGAATGGAATCAGATTGGCTACATATGGGTTTGATTTACGTTTCAATTACATGTAATGATGTTATGTATGCAGTTCAAATAAGTGAAGATTCCCCTCTTTGTTATGGCAGTCTTGGGGTAAAAGATGTCATCATTCAATCATTGAAAACCCAGATTTTGCTATAAGACATGGAGGCTATTGGTTTGTTCATCTCAACATTTTAAGGTTGTTCTTGACAATCTTTTCGTAAGCTAATCAGGGGGAATTCTATGCTGACTTGTTCAAGCACTTGTTCAACCAGTTATCCCGATGTTTCCACCCGATACCCTCCACCAGACTGATAATCTGCCCTATATATATACATCGTTAGTCTGTATCTCTAATGAGAATATAAGAGCACTATCAAACTGATTTCGATCAACTTCCACTCTTTGAAGTGTTCATGGAAACGTGGTAAGAATTATCGGGGCTGGAAATCTATTAGTAGGGACCTGTGTAGCGTCCGTCGAGTTTGTTCATTCTGTATGGATATGGTGGAACTCAAGTTAGCAGCGGACGCTGAAGGACAGGATGTTTGAAGTTGGTTTTGTAGAGCTATATTTACCAGATTAGTTACTGTAGTTAGTCCCCGGCTCTTGAAAATACTCGCTCATAATACTTTCTCTTCGAAAGCTTCTTAGGATTCAAGGCAACCTTGTCAATCAATCTTGAACAGCATATGATGCTCTTTTCTGTGGCTCTGATACCAAAGCCAAGAACGGAGTCCGAATAAGCTTCTTGGCCTTCTCTAATTTGCGGGTACAGACTACTTCTCAGCTAGCTAATGAACTGTCATAGAGTTGTGTTTGACAACACGCAGGCCTTTAGATTTATGTTGTGCGACACGTGTTAAATACAATATAGAGCGAAAAGGAAAATCAAGTATTGTAATGTGTGGAGATTTCAAGAGGCTACCCTTGATAGTGAAATGCCAAGATTCTAATCATGCCCAAACTTCTAGATATGGTAATCTCTCTATCAAATGCCATGCAGACTTCTACAATAGTTTGCTCAGAAGCAAATTCTTAAACCTGCTCATCTTCCTTCTTCGGAGCCTTCTTCTCCCCCTTTTTCACCTTCATACTCTTCCACCCAAGACCCCAAGAAGTGCAAAATGAAACACAACACACCGCAGCACCTAGATACTGTAGAGAATCAGCCAAGCCCCACAAGCTGCAAAAATCCTCCAAACACGAGAAACGGAAAGGGCAAAACTCACAAAAATCGTCGTGATAGCCTTATTATAAGCCTTCACCACACCCAGCACCTCCGCCGGACTCACCACGCCCTTGAAAGCTGTCGCGCCAACAGCAATGACCTTCTGGACATCGACGCCGGGCGCATACGTATTCAGCGCTGGCCGCAGCGTATTGATCATCGTGGTCTGGCCCAAGCTGACGAAGATGGCCCCGCCGAGCGTCATGCTTGTGGTGACGATCGACGTGGCGATCGAGAGCTCTGCTTGCGGCAAGGCGGCCTGCACGGTCGTGATGGGGATCTGCGTGATGAAGCCGCGGGCCGCGCCGGACAGGATCTGGTAGCCGATCCAGGCGCCGGCTGATGACGACGGCGTGAATGTCGACATGAGGCCACAGCCGATGGCTGCTAGTGCGGAGCCTGCGAGGGCGAAGGGGGTGGCATAGCCGATTCGTGTGACTTAGATGCTGTTAGTTGGGGGCTCTGGAATGAAGGGGATGTAGAGAGGTGTGGGGAAGGAAGGGGATGGAGGGAGACGTACGTGAGAATCCTGTGAACAGCGTGGCGATGATCTGAGATATGATGGACGGCAATGTGTGTAGGCCACTGCTGAGTGGCGAGAGGCCCTTGACGACCTGGAACCAGATCGGGATATAAGTCACCACCAGGAAGAACGCGCCCTGGGAGAAGATATTTGTGGCGAAGGCACATGCCACAATTGGCTTGCGAGCAATGGCTAGTGGTAAGATGCCCCTTTCACCACGGTATGCTTCCCAGCACAGGAATATGATGAACTCAAAGAATGAGCCGATGAAGAGTCCTATGACTGTCGCTGAGCTCCAAGCGTAGGACGAGCCGCCCCAGTTGAGGGCTAGAAGCAACATTATCACGGATGGAATGAAGAGTGCGCAGCCGAGGAGGTCGAGGCGGTTGAGGGCCGAGATGAAGGGGGTTTTGGGCAAGGAGGACGAAGCAGAGGGTATGTGAATAAATGCTATAGCGGCAATCGTGAGGGCACCAAGGGGAAGATTAAGGTAGAAGCCTATGTGAGTCAGCTTAAAATATGAGCATTCCCAAAGTCGAAAGGGTACTTACACCATCGCCAAGTGACATGTTGTGTTAGCGCACCGCCAATAAGAGGGCCAACAGCGAGACCGATATTTGAGAAGCCCATTGTGATGCCAAAGAGCGCTATTTGGCAATCAGTAATGTTTCAAGAGGTTGAAGAAGCTGTAGATACCGGGTCTTGCACTCATTGGTGCAGAACTTATAATGATTGTCAGAGCTCCGTTAATGATCCCCGAGGCGCCACATCCAGCAACAGCACGTCCGACAATAAACATCGTTGATGAGACGGCGATAGCACTGATGAGAGATCCTAGCTCGAAGAGCGCCATTGCGGACATGAAGGTATACTGTAGCCAGTAAGCCCATGAATCTTACTGTGATAAAAGCTTACCTACCTTTTTGTTATACAGTTGATAAATCTTCCCGTACAACAGCTGCAACGAGCACCTATGCCATACTATTAGCCAAAGATTCGCTTTCCAAGCAAGAAAAGGAACATTCACTTACACAGTAAGCGTATACGCACTCCCATACCATCCAATATCCTCCACACTATCAAAGTGATCCGTGATCTTCGGAATCGACTACTGCAATCAGTCAAGACTCAAGAGCTCCCAAAACCCAAAGCACATACCGTCGTAACGATCGTCGTATCCAGCATCAGCAAGAACACCGCCATCGTCAGCCCAGAAACAATGGCATACAGCGAAAGCCCAGTAACATATTGCGGCAGCGCCGCACCTCCATCATCGACGTCCCGCGTGTCATCTCCCGCCTTCTCGCCGGCGACAACAGAAGCCGGCCGCAAACTCGACGCCGAGATGCGCGATGCCGACGGCGACGGCGAAGCCGTGGTTTTCTCGGACTGGGACATTCTTCTGCGAGTGAGGGAACTGGTTCGTCGATGTGAGGTATTGAGGCCTGGGACGTGGATTGATGTTGGCTGCATTTTTATTGAGATGCTTCCGGCGGGCGGGGTGTTGTGCAGGTCCGTTTCCGTGCCTGTCGGGCTCGATCTGCTGTGCGACGCGGTCGGGAACGGAGAGGAGCGGGTGGGCGTTGATGAGTTTTCCCTGTAAGGATTATACGTTTCATAGGTATGAGGGAGATTTTAGGTGTGACGGTGTTGTTGGTGTTGTTGTTGATCTCACTCACTTTGTGATTTCTTGATGTTTTCGGAGAGTTATTCTACCGCTATTACGATGTTTTTTTACTATCATTGTTCCTTCCTCGGAATATCTCACAATCGGCGGTGCCTCGAGATAGATTATTAATTTTGTCCAATTTGATCTTATAAACCGATATCTGATATACACCCGCAGCTACTCAGCGGAGACGGTGTTGAAATACTCCCGCTCGTTACTCGGCCAATGTAGTCTCATGGGGACCATAGTAAGATATTAGCCCCTCATAATGAGCGTAGAACTACAGATACCTTCTCAGCGTCTATACTCGTCGCCTTACTCCCAACTGTTCAGTACCGTCCTTACTGTTACAGAGCAGATTCAATACATATCCACGGATATCACTATCTCCATATCACCCAGATACCCTAATTATCGTCCCCCCACTCCATCAAGAACTGCTCCCAATAACTCTCATCATAAGGATCCTCAAAAACCAAATCCTGACCAAGCTGCAAACCCTGCGTCATGCCCCCCGCATCCGCCCCTATCCCCACCCTCTCCTTCTCCACACTCTCCGCCTTGAGTTTTCCCTCAAAGCCAGCCCTCGTGCGTTTCAGTTTCCACACGCACCGACTAAACGCATCGGTGCGCTTCATCTCGCCCCTCGCATCGAGCTCATGTACAGCACTCTGGAAGCGCTCCTCGAGGGCATTGATGTAGGCGACGAGATCTATCTCGCGGCGCACGTGGGTGAGATCCCAGCCGGGCGCCTTGAGGAAGGAGAGTTTGAAGACGGTTGCGGAGGCGTGGGCGAGGTGAGAAAAGGTGAGAAAGGGAGTATGGGGATACATGGCGACGGGAATGGAGAGGTAGGTTGTGAAAAAGGATTGCACGGCGAGGAGGGTGGCGTAGAGCGTTTCCAGGCGTGAGGAGGGCGTGGTTGTCGGTTCGGGGCAGATGGAAGGCTCGTACAGATAGATATGGGCGTGGTGGTATTGGGTTTTGAAGAGAACTGCCGGGTTAGTGTTGTGATATTCAGGGGCTAGAGAGACGTACTGTCTTCTTGGATGGATGGCGGAAGCGAATCCCGGAGACCTCGGAGCTCGCTTTCGAAATGCTTGATATGCATGCTTATGGGTGCTGTCAGTGGTTCTTTCTGTTGCGAGTTTCGCGTCGAGAATGCGTCTTGGATTTTTTCGATTATACATTGCAGGCGTACGCTCGCAACTCCGAAGATATCAGTAGGGTATTCGGCTGCGGTCAAGAGCGCGTTGCAGCAGTGGTCAATGTATGGGGAGTAGCGCAGGCTATCCATTCTTCTGAAGCAGAGAGATATGCTGATGAGATGATTAGCAAGGTCTTGATATCGAAGTCAATAATGGGATCTTACGTTGATGCCAAGAACCAGCATCCTAGGTAGGCTCTTTGCTCATCGGCAACACTTGTATCCTTTCCTGTTTCCGGATTATCTACAGGCACTCTTGCATAGCAAAATATATCGTCGCCTTCATTGTAATGAGCGGTGTTTAGACGCAAGTCAAACATCATTCCAATGGTGAGATGAAGGATGCTAGTCATGCGAGGATTAATACTGAAATGGTGGAAGTGCCTGCACAAGTCAAAATTTAGTTTGGGTCTTGAATTGAATTCGAATTTTCATAGTCAAAAATATGACAACACTGAGACTCATGAAATCATACATACCAACAACAGTAAACAAGCAGAGCCTGAAGCAAATCCAATGATTTCTCACCATACATAACTATGCTCGTACTGAGACTCTGTAAAATTTCCTTGCCCATGCCCATCTGCTGAAGCGGCTGATGACAACTTGCAGCTAGCATGATGCTGCGATACAAGTGCGGCTTCTTACGCTTCAACTGTTGAGGAGACATATCAGGTGGAATGGCCACAAATGGAAATGGTGGGACATATTTGCTCCGGAAGAGGCCCAGGATTCTTGCGGCGTCTGAAAGAGAAGGTTCCAACGCTGGAGAGAAGTCTAGGGTAGAGATAGATGGGGTAGCTGAGGCAAAACCTTGAAGTGGGAGTGTTGCAGCGTTAGTAGAAGGCCCTGGCCCTGGCTGTTGAGAACGATATGAGGTAGGTGGTACGTCAGTTGACTTATTACCTGGAGGGCTGTTGACGAGTGGTTCGAGTTCAATGGAATTTGATAATGGTTGTGAGACGACTTCTTGTGCTCTCACCACATGTGCATTGTCTGGGAGGACACCGGGCTGATTCGAAGTGGATAGGAGTGATACAAGGCTCTCGAGCTTCTCTTCCAGCTTAGCCGTACGCCTGCAAGTTATCAGAGCCATCCAAATGAATAAACCAATAACAGCAATTTGATTGGAACCCATAGAAAGTGTAAAGCTTGAAATAAAGTCACGAATAAAAAGTATAAAGTATCATACGTTTGTCTAGAAGCTTTCCTCTTCCGAGCGGCTGACGGAGCCGGCACACAAGTCTTCTTCAAGCGTACACATCTGCAGCACAGTTAGAATCCATCATCGATCCATTTGTTCGTCCGGAAGACCCCTTTAGGAAATGTATGAGGATCGGACCTTGCACAAGGACCAGTATAGGTACCTGGTTGTAATACACATTTTGATTTAGCAACGGCACAGCATTGACATGCTCGGACCGGCGTTGATGATTTTGCCGGTGATGATGGCACTTGAAGATCCATGAGTTCCGCTTGGTCGAGCTATTGTGTCTGTTGATATCATGAACGGGAAAAACAAAAGAACAAAAAAGGATTTGTGTTCTTGATGCTTGAACCTTCTACTACAGCTGCTAGATATGTGATGGAAACGGAAGACAAAATTCATTCCATGTCCGAAGGGTGATGACTGATGAGACGCTTCATATATTTACGTATTATCATGAAAGGGTCGGTATCGGCGGGTTGTTTTGCTGTCCGGCCCCGCTCACGTGATAGCGGAGAAGGTGTTTGGCGGATGATGATTTGTTGTTCAAGATTCAAATTCCTTCCTGTTACTCTTTGCATTTTGCTTTCTCATAACTAGTAAGATGTCGTCAGCTTATTCATCTTGAACACGAGAGTCTTACTCAGCCCCGCTACTTCAGCTCTGTTGAAATCTTACTGAAAAATGCTGAAATCACGTGCGCGTATCCCACGTGATACCCCCCACCACTCTTCAATTCCCAACAAGCCGGACTTCATTTCGACCTTAACCCCTTGGAACATAATTAGGGAGTTCGTCACGACAACTTCAACAAGAATAACAGTATCAAGTGCGTCAACCGTTCGATTGATGTGCGGTACTGATGCAATCAACTCTCCATCAATTCTCACTATCGATTCTCGCTATCTCATCGCATGATGTGTTGCGCCACCAAGCGCGCCCTTACTTGTCCATGTTCTGAGCGATCTTACACTCGACGTCAGTTGCCGCTGATTAGCTTGACAGTCTCCCGCATCAGAACACTCAAAGGCGTCATATAACCGTCTCAATATTGGACCTGCATACGTATACCCGGTGGTGTCATGTCTTTGGATTCATCAGTCAGGCATAGCTTGCGGTGGAGGATACGCCATCGAGGTACCGTCATCTTATGTACGCAAGATGGCGTTTCTAGTGAGCGGCAACGGCATCGAAAGGCACCTGGAGAGTCAAGTATATAAATGCAGATGCTGGGCATTCACAGGTAGGCTATGATTTCTTTTGATTAAATATTTTCAAGCTTCCAATTTGATAATTAAAACATATTTGATAAACATGTTGTTTCGTTACTCTATTTTCTGTCTTTTGGTATCTGTTGCATCGACAGCAAGTTCGGAGTTTGGCTTCGGCCACGGCGAGGATAAATCGGCGCCTACAATATGGTCAGCTACAGGAGCAGAACATACAGCAACACCGACATGGCCAAAACCCTGGCCGAGTAGTTGGGCCAAGAGACATCCAATCCCAGCGTCCCGGACAGGAAGTTGGCCGAGTTCTTGGACTAAAGATCACCCACTGCCAACTGGGTCGACAGGAAAACCTGCGAGTTGGGGACATCACGGCAAAAAGCCTGGCAACTTGACCAAGACTGGCCAAAAGCCAACCGGCTGGGCAAGCCATTCAGGAGGCTGGTCTCCGACGCTCAGTAGAAGGGGCGACGTTGATGACTATACCAGTTCGTGGCCAACGTCCGCTCCTAGTACCAATTCGACGAATCACAAATACCCAACATCTTACCCCTCGACTTTATCCACGTTTATCAAGAGTGGTGGCAATGGTGG
Source organism: Xenosphaeropsis pyriputrescens (assembly GCA_022609375.1). NCBI lineage: Eukaryota > Fungi > Ascomycota > Leotiomycetes > Phacidiales > Phacidiaceae > Xenosphaeropsis > Xenosphaeropsis pyriputrescens. The sequence goes on from JAGKQE010000047.1 coordinate 58,186, forward strand.
TGCTAGTGCTACTGCTACATCGAAGGGATATGTCAAGCCGACTGATTGGGCTACCAACGAGAAATATGCCTGTTCTCCTCAGGTAGATGCTCTCGTCGCTGGCATTGAACTCAACATTCTTGCTCAACATGGTGAGCTCAATGCAACCAAGGATCTTCAGGCCATCGAAGCTGCCAAAGTTACCAATATCACTGCTTTTGCTGCCGGGAAAGCGGGTTTACTTTCAGATATTGCCTTGGGTATCAGGATTAGAGAGTTCAACCAGAAGTTGGCTCCTGCAGGCAATGCTGTTGTTGATGGGTTGAAAAAAGTAAGTCGATTCTCACTGTTGCGAACTATGGAATTGCTTGAGGGTCTATCCATGGATGAAGAGGACTAATATCGAGTGATAGTATGCGATCGCTCAAGCTGCCGAAAAAGATCTTGCAAACAGTTTGACCGGAGATTCATCTCACGATGTTCCCATCCTGTCTACGCTTGTTTCGGATATCACGACAGGTATTCAACTGAACAAGAACAACACCCTCGCTGTAAGTCAAAATGCCGTTGATGCTTGCCCACCTATCTAACATGCAAAGGCCGTCTCACACTGTTATACTCCCTTGGTCAACGGTACTACGTTTTTCTACTTCAATGGCACAGACTACTGAAAAGAATACCCTTGACCTTTCACATCCATTGCCAGTCTGTTGTATAATTAGAATCATGTACCTCTGTCGCAGACTTTTGTCACAGGATGAGATTGCGTGATAGATAGAATTGCTAAGTTTGAGTTCATACTACTACTTGTGATCACCTTTTCACACATGTCTTTTCCTAGAACTTCTACAGGTTAAGATAGCATTCAACAACAAAACTAACTACGGTTGTCCAGAAATGAAGCAAAGACTATAATCCACGCTCAACAAGTAGCCCCTTGAGCAGCTTCTGAAATCCAACAACGTTAGGCTGGCTAATCAATGTAGCATGCAAGCCTTGCATACGGTGATACTTCGCCTGTCCCCTGACAAACTCATCCCATTTGCACAAATGTTCATCAAACCACTCCTTCATGGTACTCGCAACCTGTGGCAACGGCTCAACATAGAAGACGTCCAAGCATGGCACAGATCCTCTGGGCTCGTAGTCCCAAGCAATGATCTTCAGTTTATACGCCAAGTCCGCCCACCGTCTCAACCTCTCCTTCGTCATCGCCAATTCTGTAATCCTCTCCCCTGGGGCAATCTCAAAGATGTGATTCACGACCTCTTCATGGCTCAAACTCCGCATAATAGGCAAAATCTCGTATGCGTGCTTCTCACTCACAAGCTGCGCAAAGATAGCAACAGAAAGACATACCTCAAACCAATCATATCCCCTCGCTCGCTCCTTGAAATGTGGCGGCTGATCAATGCTAGCCAAGAAGCTGACCTCATCACCCTCACTCTCCAATTCCTTTGCGACCTCAAACGCCAAAATCCCGCCGAATGAATACCCCGCAATAGCGTATGGTCCACGCGGCTGTACGCGCTTCATGCCAGCAACATACGTCTCCACAGCCTCAGCAATGCTCGCGAAGCACTCATCGGCCGCTTCAAAGCCGCGTGCGCGCAGCGCATAGACAGGGCGATCGGTAACATACCGTGCGAGATCCATGAAGATGAGAATCTCGCCCATGCCAGGATGAACAAGCCACAGAGGCGTCTTGGTCCCCTGAGGTTGCAGCACGACGACGGGATCATACGCCTTCGTCGCCAGGTCCTCGATAGCGGCCGCGAGCGCGCGGATGCTCTGGTTGCCGAAGAACAGCGTGATCGACAGCTCAACCTTCAGCGCCAGCCGGGCCTGCAACTCGTGCTTGAGCCTCAGCACGGAGATCGACGACATGCCTAGCGCGAACAGATCCCCGTCCACACCGCCTATCTCCTCAGCCGACAGCCCCAACACAGTCGAGAACACGGACAGCATCGTGCGCTGCGTGTGTGTCTCCGGCGCGTGGTACGACGCCGAGCGGTGCAGGGCAATGCGCTGTGCGTCGAGGCGCATGTGCGCGTCAAACTCGCCGGCCTCGAAGGCAGCGCGGATCTTGGCGCGGCTGAGCTTGCCCAGCGATGTCTTGGGCAGCGCCGCGGTGTCCAGCGGGAGGATGCGGTGCGGGCGCGCGCTGATGAGCGCGAAGACGGCCTTGGAGATGGCGCTTGCGGTGGTGAGGCGCGCCGCGCCGTCGGTGGGCGCGAAGGTCGGGAGGTAGGCGATGCAGACGACTTCGGTTGCGGAGTTGGCGGGGCGGTGGGCGAAGACGACGGTGTAGGAGGGCGTCAGGCCTGTGATGTGCGATTCTTCGAGGCACGTCTCGATCTCTGACGGCGAGTGCTTCATGCCGTTTATGATTATGGTGTCTTTTGCACGGCCGGTTAGGCGTAGATTGCCGGCTGCTGAAAGAGTTGCTAGGTCGCCGGTCTTGAACCAGCCGTCGGCTGTAAAGGCTGAAGCGCTCGCTGCCGCATTGTTGTAGTATTCGCTGAATACCATCGTCCCGCTGACTTCGAGGTTGCCTTCTTCGTCTGGGTCGGCGAGAGTCCTATCCACGCGCAAGATGCGCATGTTCATGCCCGGGATGCAAGTACCTAGGGAAGCAAACTCGTGTCTTTCGGTGACGTCGGACAGCATCTGACCGTTGCTGTAGATGGAGCCGGCACATGTCTCCGTCATACCAAAGCCAGGTCTGATAAAGGTGTTTGGCGCACCGAACTTCTTGAGCTGCAAACTCAAGGCTGTGCATGTCTCAACGACGTTGGCTTCACCGCCAGAAATCAGGGCTTCCAGACACGAGAGGTCCCAGCTCTGAGTGGCATGTTTTTCGTTTTCGAGGATTTTCCTCAAGCTGGCAAGGAAGAAATTGGGCGCGAAGGTATATGCCACGCGGTGCTTATTGATGAGTTCCAAGAACTTGAGAGGTGAGGGCACTAGATCTGAGCCTTGGATGTGCACTTGATCTGTTCCTAACGCCATTGCTTGCAGGTGGATCTCTGTTAGGTTTGCTACATGGTCGAGACCGATCCAGTTGAGAAATGTATGAGAAGAGGTCATGCCATGATAGGCGCTCTTGCCAGCTATGGCGGCCAGTACTCTGTGGTGGCGGAGAGCAACGGCTTTTGAATGTCCAGTGGAGCCAGAGGTGAGCATCAAGACTGCAACATCATCTTCAGTAGGAGGAGGAGAAGGAGGCTTTGCGTTTGGGCTCTTGAATAGGTCTTCGACTGCGTGAATGTTGAGACCCTCGATATTGCAGAATTCATCTACTAGGTTCCGAGTTGTGATGATTGTGGGCTTTTGGAGTAGCTCCTGAAGATGTAGAATGTGTTTCTTGCGTTGTTCGTGATCATTTGCGAAGGGAGTTGAGATACAAGGAATCGCGTGGGCGTTCACAGCTGCCCAGAACCACGTCAAGGAGTCCTTGTGGTTGTTGAAGTGCAGCAACACAATTGGTTTCTCTGCGTCTGGCAAAACACTTCGAATGAGCCCGCAATTCGATAGTGCTTCTTTCCAGAGAGTCAGATAGGGGACATGGATCGGCAATTCGTCGACTTTTCCCGAAGGGTAGGTGATAAGCCCCTTTTCTGGATTCCGGCTTGCTGCTTGTTCAAGCAGATCGATGAGAGTTCTTGGAGACATATTCAGGTACTTTCAGTAGGACTAATAAAAATAGTAGACAGAGAGAAACCTAATGCTACGCAATTCTGAAAACCTTCAGATCTTATACGGTTCCATCTATTAAAAACTCGCACTTCATTCCCCATTCAATCTCTGATTGTACTACCAAAAACAACTACTAGAAGCTGACAGTATGAATTTTCGGGAAGGGGACATATTGATCATACGTTACAAGTGTAGGTATGCTGACTGTTGCTTCAAGTCAGCCTTGAAATTCATTTTCGTTATGGATTATTGAGTTTCATTCCAGTAAGCTGTCAGCATCGCATTGTATCTCAGATTCAGCACCATCGGCAATACTTTCAACGACAACGATAGCAACAATTTTCAATATAAGCACGCGCTTCCTAGCCCCCAATGTTGCGTAGTATCATAAATTGCCCACATTCTGCATCTAGATTCGAAGTCATAACTAGGAATTGGTCATCCAAAGTATGGAGCTTGAAGATATATCGCACGCAAAATGTAAGCTGATCAAGGTAATACAAACACTCAGGCATATGAAACATCAAAACTCGATATCTGAAATAGGCATCATTTGATCACGCTAAGTCATTGCTCATAGAATTCATGGGTGACCACAAAGATTTATTCCACTGAGCATCCTATACCATCCTGCACAAATTTGTGCCTTATCAGATGGCGGCGTTTTTACGGCGCCGCTCTCGAACAGCTTCTGCAAGCTGTGAGACGACACTAATAGTTGTTTCCCATCCAATGCAGGCGTCTGTAATACTCACGCCTTTTCGGAGACCGGAGACTCCGCAGCTGGGAATGTCCTGCCTGCCTTCTACAAGATTGGACTCAATCATAACACCCAAAATACCGTTCTGACCGCTCCTGAGCTGTTGAGATACACTTTCTACCACACGTGGCTGGTTACGGTGGTCTTTGAGGGAATTGTCTGTATGCCGTAAGTTTTTGAACACCAAAACTTCAAAGCTATCAAGTGAACTGACCATGCGAGCAGTCAATCACTAGTCGTTTTTCTTCACCCGCCTTCTCGAGATCAGAAAGAGCTTTTGCTACGCTCACTTCATCATAATTCGGACCCTGAGAGCCCCCCCTAAGAATCACAAAGCCATCAGAATTACCTGATGTACTAGTGATTGTCGAATGGCCATCTCCGCTAACTCCGATAAAATGATGCGGACTTGCTGCTGCTTTCATGGCATCAGTAGCGACCTTCAAGCTGCCGTTTGTGCCATTTTTGAAGCCCACTGGGAACGGAACTCCACTCGCCAGCTGTCTATGAAGCTGGGACTCGGTGGTTCGCGCCCCAATAGCGCCCATGGTAATCAAGTCTTCTAGGTACGCAGGGGACATGGTATCCAGAAGTTCTGTAACGATTGGGACTCCAAGATCCGTGATATCGGCAAAGACTTGACGAGAGATGCGGAGGCCGCTTGTGATATTGAAGGTTGAGTTGAGAAAGGGGTCATTGATAAGACCTTTCCAGCCGACCGTTGTGCGTGGTTTCTCAAGGTAGGCACGCATGATGATACACAGTTCGTCTCTGAACTCTGCTGCTAGGATTTGTAGTAGAAGCGCGTACTCGAGAGCTGCGTCGACATCGTGGATGGAGCATGGTCCGATTAGAACAAGGAGACGGTCTGAGGAGCCTGAGATGATTGAGATTGCTTCTGCGCGACCTTTCTTGGTGATCTCTAAAGATTCTTCGGACTATATTTCTGTTAATGTCTGCCGTCGTCTCACAGAGCATGCATACGTACTGGGACCATCTGAGATCGTAATTGCTTCGCTGAGATGATTCGATCTGATCCATCTCCTTTTTGACGAGTTAGCAATCATGATCACGAATTAAAGAAAACTCAAATACCTCTGAAGTCAGACTCTACATCTGAAATGCTACTCGGTGGGGTCAATGCCTCCTTTGAAATAATCACAGTAAGTGCGTTCTTGACTCCAAACATCTTGATCGTATACGGAGAAGTTGAGAATGGTTTGTGTCACCAATTGGTGGTGGAAGGGCGAAGCTCTGACGGCAATTACTTATATCTGAGAAGACGACAAGATGATTGTCGTCTATAACTACAACACAATTGTATTTGATACCCATTACATGTCAGATATTCCCACGTCATTGCGTTTTTGAAGTTCTCAGCATCACACGTTGGAGATAGGAAATGCAACGATGCAGTCAGAACCTGTGTGGCTTTTTTCAACAAGATGCTACCAACGATAGAACCAGCAGTGTCTTGCTTTGACTATGGCTGACCATAGATAACGATTTCTTTTACCGATTTTAGATGAATTGTATCGGTTCTCGTTCAATCATACGGTATTGTATCACCAATCTCACCGTTTGCCAGTCTCATTCTCACTATCTCAGTTCTAATACTTCAGCTAAGAGTTAGCGTTGACAGCTGACGGCTGACCACGCATTCCACAAAGCTCAGAACGGCCAATTTCTCCAACGGTCGTACAGCTCCCACACAACATAAGAGCACTTCTCTATGCTTACTCCGAGATTTTGTCAGACACGAGCAGATCCGCTCTACTCAGCCTTGCTTGCAGATCCCCCTTACAGCACGCAAGTCATATGCACATAATACGTTAGACCCTGCTTACCAGCCGGCCATAAGCAAAGTATCCATCAACAAGCCTCATCTCCCGAGATTGCTACATATTATTTCTAGAATGCGACGTCTTCAATTTAAAATATATTCCTTCGAGGCAACCCGAACCGTATTCCGCGAGCTAAACAGAGTTAAATTCTCCCGTTTGCAACGAAACATATCAGCCCGTATCTACTTTCATCGATTTCTGTACTCTTTCCAGCTGGTACAGTAACATTACAATCGAATGTCAAGGCGTTTTCATGAAGAATGTACCGCCGAAGAGTCAAGATTTTGTGTCTGCCTTGTTCCTTCGGGGCTTCGTCATGGTGTAGTTCCAATAGCCTCAATAGACTCGAAATTCGAAGAACGTTCTCTTGAAAAGATCATTGAATTGGCGCTGATATTGTGATCTGAAGTCTTATATAAATACTGTCTATTGACCTTGTATGATATCAGTCCAAGATCAGTGATCAGCATCTCAAGTGTCTCGCATAATGCTCTTCAAATTTCTTTTGCTGGCAGTGCTCGCCCTTGCGGACGACAATATAGCATTGACGCCCGCCGAGCAGAATGGGTAGGAAATTCTCAAGCTCCTTGTCAACTTGGCTAATCAATACCTGCAGTGTATCTACATATGGCTTGTTGGGCAACACCGCATCTGTAGGGAAATTCCTACCAAATACGGACACTATATCACCGTTGGTTTCCAATGCCGATGGGATTCAACCTCTTCAAAATGTACCACCTTGGGGAAACGCAACAGCCGACCAAATCAATGCATACTCTGCAGCTCCTTTGACTGGCCAAACTCGCAAGTACGATTTCGTGGTTACCCGTCAAAAAATCTCACCGGATGGATACAATAAAGATGTGATCCTGATCAACCAACAATTTCCTGGGCCGACTATCTATGCCAATCGAGGCGATATGATTCAAGGTAGTTCATTTCTGGGTCTCTGAGTGAACGTTACGGGAGACTGACCGTTGACAGTCAATGTTCACAACATGATTGACAGCCCTCAAGAGGGAACTTCCATTCACTGGCACGGTCTCTTGCAGAGTAATACCACCTGGGAAGATGGAGTTCCATCTGTTCACAATTGCCCTATCCCTCCAGGAAAAAGCTTCACGTAAAGATCAAGCCTTCAATATCCCTCTATTTTTACTAATTGTGGACAGCTACACCTTCAAGGCCGATATCTATGGCACCTCTTGGTATCATTCTCACTATTCAGGACAGTCCGCCGGCGGTCTTTTTGGCCCCATTGTCATCTACGGACCATCACCCACAACGCCGTACGATAATGAACTTTGGCAGCCTATCATCCTTGGAGATTGTAAGGCCCTTGTCACTTTTGAAGTAACTGCTAACATGATCAGGGTTTCACGAAGAGTACTACGAAATTCTTAAGAAAGGTATGTCATATACCTTTATATAATGTCATTGCTAACCTTAAAAGTCGTCGGCAATGATACTAGCAAGACCAACTTCACAAGTTTCGTCCCAGCTTCGGATAACAGTCTCATCTCAGGAAAGATGAGTTACAATTGCTCTCTTGGCCCACCTTCCAAGACCTGTTCCAGCGTTGCAGCTCTGGCCTCATTTTCGATTGCCAGTAAGCAAACTACTCGACTTCGATTGATAAATGCCGGTTCGGATGGTCAAGTCTATTTCTCCATCGACAATCATAACTTGACCGTTATAGCGAATGATTTTGTGGTCATAAAACCATACACTACGAATGTGGTGACGTTGGGTGTAGGTATGCTCCTGACGTCGTGAGCAAGCTCTGATTTCAGATAGGTCGGGCAAAGGACGGATGTCTTGGTAACGGCCAACCAAGACCCGAGTAAATCGTATTATATGCGGTCCAATATCAACTCTGTTGTAGGTTGTGGTGGCCAAAAGTTGGATGAGAAGTATGATCACATTGGACAGTCCAAGGGTCTAGCTGTCTTGTATTACGATCACGGCGCAGGGACTCAACTTCCTCCTCCCCCAGTCAGCAAGCCACAGGTATACAAACAAAATGCAATCTGCCAGAATGTATGTCCAAGTCCTTTCTTGTCATTACTCGGATTTCACAAAGCCAGATCTGATACGCAAAACAGGACAACCTAGCACTGACAGTCCCCGAATATATAATCCCAGCCAAGACTCCCAGCTTCACATACAACATCGAGATCGTTCGGATTATCAATGCCACAGGCCATCCCGTATGGATGATGAACGGCAAAAGTTTCCGTGGCAATTACAACAACCCCATCCTCCTCGATGCCGCCAAATTCCATCAAGCAGGTTACAAAGGCAGCACAGTCTTTCTTAATGATCAGCATGTAGTTGACCTCGGGAAGAATACCACCGTTCGTCTCGTAGTTCATAATACAGCTGCTGCTCATCATGTATGTATTAATCCATCCATCCATACCATCACCAGAAACACCGAACTGATATCTCGCAGCCCATACATTTACATGGACACAACATGCAAGTCTTACATGAAGGTGCCGGGCGCTGGGACGGCAAGACCCTTATCAACATCGCGAATCCCCAAAGAAGAGACGTACAACAGTTACCCATCCTGGGTCATATCGTGGTCCAATTTGATCTTGACAATCCGGGCGTCTGGCCTTTCCACTGTCACAATGCATGGTGAGTTTTCTCCTGGACTATAACCAAGATTCAATAAGTCATGGAACAAGTACTTACGATTGATTCCAGGCATGCATCTGCCGGTCTCGTCATGAACTTCCTGGAAAGACCAGACGACATCCAATATTCTAAAATCCCTCTCTCCGTCAACGCCACATGCCAGGCCTGGGACGCTTTTACTAAGACTGTGAAACTGAGCGACTTTGACCCAGATATCGATAGCGGTATCTAAGGACTTGAGAAGCACTAGATTTTAGGTTGTATAGGATGGCTTTCAGGACACGATGCTATTCCAATAAGTTTTTGCTTCGATTTTTGGTCGCTGCATACTATTTTTTGTTATTACTGTTTCTACTTATTTGGTTATCATGTACCACTTACTCACCTCAAGAATTTTGTCGCAAGACATCCTTTACTTTAAGATAAAGATAGAATGCAGGTCGTTCCCACTCAGCTTTGTCAAATACTATCGTGATAAGATATGAATATATGACCGGGTCGTTTTTGTTGGAACACATGCCTATTCCTGCTGGAAAATCAATGCAACAGGCTGCTCTGAGGACTTGAGTAACTGCCAGGTTTTGGATAGCCCTGAGGTTTGTGTCTCATGGAAATAAATATGCAGCGAAAGACATTCAAAAAATTCAAAAAGAACTCAAAAAATTGGTTAAGGTGTACTGTGAACTCGGTTAGTAATACGGAGCTAATATGGTAGTCATCTTTCCTCATGATTTGTATTGAATTATTTGACCTAAGTAGAAGTAAAAGTAAGTCCAAGATTATATCATAGACTTTTGCATTGAAAACTAGTTTATCATTTGCAAAGGTCTTTTTGTCCATGTTTAGTTAAACAAGTGCAAAAGACTTGGTGGATAGATATCACAATCCTATTATCACCAATCCTTGCTACCCAAACATCATCTTTTTTAAACAAGTATTTGAACTTAACTCACATTCATTTGGACTTCTCCAGTGAGTTCTTTATATAAATGCGCACAAATGGGGGTTTTTTTTTGAAAAAATGCAACTGATAAGTTTACACACATGTGTGACACCAGGGGTTGTTTTCATTTCTATTTTTATACTTTTTCTCACATAATAAAATTCTCCAACACTTGAAAGCTGACTGTGCTCTTCACTCTGGCTTGCCACTAACATCGTGTAGAACATCGGCTTCACACTGTCAAATTGCCAACATCGTGAGCCGAGTTTTCCAATTTAGACATGGCTTTACCATTTATTTTCATACACTGCTCCCATATCAATTTCAATCTGTCGGTGAGGCTCAAGTCTAGACCTCATTGACGTGGAGATTATAGCGCTTCTTGGCGAACAACTAAAAGCACCACGGCGATGTGTTGGATCACCACATCACCAACTCTCATCGACTAGCCAAGCGGTCAATATCAGATGGTATATTTCTGTAACTTGGGTTTGGATTGTCCATCTGCCATGATTAATTGAGGGGGAAAAAAAGAGTTGAACAAAATCTATAAAATTGAAAATGCAATGTTGACTTCTTGAATGATCGTCATCTAACTAGTGCAGCACAGCTTCTGCGGGCCGATTCCGCTCCCTTAGTACATCTTATGAAGTCGAGTCCACATATCCTTTGCCGTCTTCTGTCCTGAAATCAGGTTCCTTGGCTCTTGGGCACAGTTCAACATGATGATGAGACAGGCTCTGGCGTTCTCCTTCTTCCATGTGCTGTATGATTCATCGGTTGGTGCTGGCACAACATGCTCTCTGGATATGTAGTCGTCCAAACCCTCAGCTGTGAGGATCATCTCGACGGTCTGGTGCCAATCTCTCCAGTTTGCAGAGCCGGTGAGCTTGTGGTGTACAATTTCGAAGCTTAAGGCGGACATGTTGTCGTCGGTATGTGTATGATGCTGGTGTTCGAGAGTTTTGTGATTTTGCTACAACAAGGGGTATCAGTTGAAATGAGCCAATGATAAATTGATTAACTGAGAGCTTGAAAACAGCAGTAACTTACAAAGGCAATTCAGCAGTCGTAGATAATCGGACTTATTGTGTTACAACGATTGATTGTAGGAATTGTTGCAATGATCGGTATGCAAGTGATTGAGATTGTTGAATGAAGACGAAAGTCCCTTTTATGTAGACCGTCGACCTCACAGTACTTATATGCCTCAATTTCCCCATATTCTCTTGACTCCGGAGATGGTGGGATATGAGAGTGGGGGCGCGAGAATGGGCTGATTTCGGCCATATCGCCACGTGACTGTCACATACTATTTACGCCTCTCTTCCCTCAATCAACAACACAAATTCACAACCCAAGCAATACTTCCTCTCCTTTTTATATTGAACTGGCTCGAGGTCATTGCTCAAAGATTCTCATCCTCGTTGTCCATGTTGCAAAACTCGTCAATACCATCAATTGCCGACTTGTTCTACCGATGTTGTATCTTCAGCAGAAAGGGCCGAACATAGGCAAGATGAGCAGACGAAGATAGAAAGTACGCCGAGTCTATTCGACTACGAATCAAGTCCTCTCATGGCCTTGCTCAAAGCTTCAACAGCATGCTTCTTCAAGACCTTGGACGTACCCATGCCCGGCATCTCCAGTCCGCTGATATCTGATCCACAGATCTGCTTCTATCATGTGCGCATCTCAACCGCGACTAATCAGTCTGATCCCTGCGCGGCTGCGGCTACGAAGGATCGCTCGATGTGAGCTAAGCCCGAACTGATAGGTGAGTCGTAAAGAGGAGTGATTAAAAATAGATGATGAACTCGTGACTTGTCTTGAACTTGTCTTTGAATTATAGAATTGAGCCATAGGCCATGATCACTATCACCATCATGTTATCATGAATATAATATCTACCAATGAACACAGTTACAGGATCGTCTTCAACATCTGGCCGAGTACTCGTTTTCAAACAATTATGGTATTTAGTATCTGGGTATTAAGGTAGCCGACGAAAACGTCACAGCAGTTCCACTCGCCGAGGACTAGGAATCGTGTCCCTTCATCACACAGATAGCTCCTCCAATAACATACTAGAAGTCTCTTTATAGGATTGTCAGAACTGGGACAGATCAGACTCGTCTTGACTGTACAGTTTCAAATCCATTTCCGAGATTCACGGGCCTGATCTGACAAAACAACAAGTGGTCCAGGTGTCTCCCAACACTTTTATCGCCCGTGATTGTGTTGGAATTGTTCGCCTTACATGTCATTATCCCTTTCAGTATCTAGGAAGTGCTGTTTGTGTATTCACTCAGGAAGTAATTTGCCGCCAGTGGTGGACCAACATCGTCTCCAAGAGCCGAGAGACTAAAATTGAAGCGTGAACCTGATGTCTGGGCATAATAATCCCCGGCGAGTGCAGCAGCAGGTGGCGTATAATTGGCAGGCTGGTCGAAAAGGTAGAGAGTGTAGTAGTGAGCCGTATCACCTTCCCGAGGTCTTGGACTGGTATAGTCTGCCAACGCGATGCTCGAATTCACAAACAATCCATCCTCGACTGTGAGGTTTCCTGCCCACCAGTGTAGGCGTGTGGTTCTGTTGGTTCCCAGACCCGGAATCAAGGTGTCGTAGTACTCGGAAGTCGTCACATCGGAATCGGGAATAGAGAGATCCAGCATGAATACCATATAGGTTCCCTCCGTGGTGTTGGGAGAATAGACCTCTGGCTCATAAGCAACGGCTGTTCCTGCGTTAGCTGTTGTAGAACGAGATCTATTGATGGAATTTGATCTACCTGTTGACGGAAGTAAAACGCCAGGGGTTATCTTCGTAGCATTATATACAACATTCAGATTGTTCTTCGTTGCGGGAAATGTCCCGGCAGGGGTTTGTGCGAGAGCACTCGAAACAAGAGCGAGGAAAATGGGGACGAAAGTACGCATGACTGCCTGCTTATGAGATGATTCGAACTTCTCTTTCTCGACTTACCTCCTGATGATAGGGGAAAACTCTTCTTATACCAATTCAAATAAATGCTTCAAAGTCCGAGCTCGGTAAGAAAAAGGTACGAAGAGTATGGCCGTGCCGAGAGGGACGCGTCATTGGCGATCCTGACTCTTGAGCATCTTATTGCCCCGTGCATTTGATACCCCGGATGACGAAGACAGATTCGTTGAGTTGGGTCTGGAGCCATAATTATGTACTTGTATAGTACATAAGAGTCTCATGTCGTCGGATCGTTGAGACATACATACAAAACAGTATGTAATATGTATTATTTACATATTCAGCCCTTTGATCGAACATTCCTCCTCCTCCTCCTCCTCCTCCTCCTCCTCCCCTTTGACGTCCCTCAACGACATAACATCCTAAGAAACGGCGCCTCCCGCAAAAGCTCTGGAACTATGCTCAACGAAGGAAAGCCACCGCAGAATACCTTACTGTCAAGACGTTTCATCCTCTTACCTCGGTCTTTGTGGAGACATTGGACTTTCCCCTTTCGGTATATTTGTTCACCGTTAGGAACCTTTTGTTCGTTGTGCCATAGATAGAGTTGAGGTGTTTGATGTTGGGATTGGTGGATGAATAGGAAAGCAAAATAGAGAATGAGAAGTGCATTCGTCGATGTCGATCCCCGCTGTTTCACAATCGGTTCTTTTATGAACAAACAACCGAAAAACACCAAAAGCACTGCTCAACAAGACTTTATAACTACCTAGCATGTTAAGTGGACATGACTATGTATGCCGTAGAAAGTTCTACCTGCATCTATAGATAATTTGATATGAAGTTTACAACGATCTAGTAGATTTTTCTAGATATAACAAGTGGAACTGTAGAAACCACTACCTATAATTCCAATTTGCAGTGCATGGACCGCAACATTCCTTCTGTGAGCTGATGAGGCATAAGTTGCCATTACCATCCCACAAAGCTCGAGATATCTATTGTGGCACAAATCCCGATCATTGATCTTAACAATCAAAGCTCTACCAGTCATCAGATATATATTTTTGAACTACAAAGATCACCTGAGCCATTATTCAAGGATTTCCCGCTTCGATAAACGTCAGTGAATTGATCAATGCACCAAAACATACAACTGATCACCCTTCGGACCCCAAAGTAATCTCGGCACCGCCACAACACCGATAAGGAATACCTCGACTTCACGAGAAAGAGCAAATTGAAAGCTACAAAACCACAAATTTCATCAAAATGAATGCCAAGAACTGTGGTGTGAGTCTTGGAAGCTTCGTAACAAGATCTTGCAAAATTGGTATTCCAAGTGTTGTTTCATCATGCCTGAAGTCCCCTATACTGGTTTTCATTGGCAGGGGAGAACACACCCAGCCTTAGATATCGCTATAGCAACAGCAAAGTGCATGATGCAATTCAGCGATGCGTAGGGCTGGCTTGCTTTGTAAAAGGACTTTGTTCTCGAGAAGAATAAAGTTGCCACACATCTTGCGAAGAATGCTTTCGGTAGGAATAGGAGGGAACAGTTTTTTGCCGTTATGAGCACGATCGTCCCTGAATCAAAGGATGTGCGGGATAATATGAGCATCCAGGTGCTATTCTTCGATAGGAATCGAGACGATTGAAAAGAATATCGGAGTGTTGCAAGGTTGGAAGTAAACTGATTAGGGATTTCTTTTTTGCCGTCATTATTGCTTACAAGCAATGTCACAGGTGCCTACATTGTTTTGGGCTTTTAGTATGGATTCAAAATATAGGAGGAATTCCTTCAAGACAGTTATTAACTCACAGAATCTGGAGTGGATAAGCCAACGAAAGCATCTTGTTGATTTATAAGCTATTGATCATGTAGGGCACCTAAGTCTTGAAAAGTGCTGTCTTTCTCGCTGATAATGCTCAGCCTTCGATAGTTATGCTAAGGTGTAACAACCAGAGTCCTACAATCAGAAATACTCGGAGGAATAACCAGAGATTTATGCTGGAAATGTCATGGGAAATTACAGGTATCTAGGATATGATAATGCAAAGGTTTGAATGAGCTGCTTACCAAGCATGATATAACATTCTGTATATACGAAGTACTTATTTTAGTCCTTGTCCAGGCATAACCAAGCCAGATGTGTGTTTCTCTTCTTGCATGGGATCTCCCTGCTTATTCAATCTACTTTTCGCGCATCAAATTGACGGCTTTGAACTTATTGAGCCGTACTGTATCCTTCTCAAAGCTGCCAACTTGAAGTTCAAGTCGAGAGGAGAATAAAACGGAATCTTATCATAGAACTCTTTGCCTAATAAACATCATCCCGTAGTGTCCATGATGGTTGTGGTGCTAGAGAGGGCTTCCTGTACCCCGAAAATATAGGACTCTGAGGCACAAGACTGAAATCGTTGACTACGGCACCCTCTCTATCCAATGCCCATAGCGTAAGTGCAACATCGTTTCTCCCATTATGATTCAAAATACCTTCGGGAACTGGAAATCTAGTTTGTGGACCGATGTTATTGACTGCAAAACAGTGTAAGCAATTCGTCTACCGCGCAGTATTAGGATGCCTACTGTATTTTCCAAATTGATAGCCATTAACAAACAGCTGGCACCTGTAGCTACTACCTGTGGATGTGCCATCCAAACCAGTTGTAGAGTTAAAAACAAAGCTCATAGGAACATCATATCCATCTGGAACATCTAGCTCAAAGCTAGTGACAAAAAAGCCTATGCCCGCACTTGAAATCCCCTCTCGTACCGGGTTTGCGATCTTCCAATTTTGCGTGGGTGGATGTGGGAGGTGATAACCCTGCCGTTCAGCAAACATAGAACCTTCATTCCTTGGTCCTCTTGCCACGTCGCGATACTGTTCTCCACCAAGGTTTCCGGTCATCTTCCAAGTAACATCTGATTGAGGCCTGTTAGACAAAAGAAAGTCGAGAATACCGCGTGGGAACTTGATAGCGTCTGTTCCGGGGGCTTCTTCATCCTGACCCATGTGGTCGATCACGATGGTGAAGACAAAGGATTTTCCAGTTGCTAGTAGCGGCAACGAAACGGTTTGACAGTATGTTTGATTATCTCCACTGCCTATCCAAGATCCAAGGAAAGTGCCATTGAGCCACATGGAATACCCAAAGCCGTAACCTCCAGTGGCATTCACGAAGAACGTTGACTCGTTCCCCTCGGCGATAAATTGTCCTCGATAGATCAGAGAACCAGTATGATATCCATAATCGCTGGCATATAAAGAAGTTGGGGTTGTAAGACCTCGGGGATTGTTGGTCGAGGGATTTATCAAGGGTGTCCACATTGAGTCGTTATAGTCTGCGTGGATTTCCGGTAGGGAATCAATATATTTCCATTGTGCGCGAGAAAGATCGGGTATGGTGATGTTGGGAGCCCGGTATATCTCAGTTGTGGTAAGGGTTCCCGTCTTGGATCTTCTTGTTTCAAGAAGAAATCCATTGAGTGAAATCGAGGTGACGTTTTGTGTGGGTAAAGATAAAACTTCAATATCAGTTGTTGCGTTCAAGTCTCCTGTCAATTTCAACACATTTTCAACAATAGCTGAGCTGCGAAGAAGGTAGCCAGCCTTGACAATGGCTGTTGATTTCGATGTCGATGAGAAGTTTCCTAGTGGTTCGGGCGCTTCCAACTCCAGGACCCAATAATTGTAGGCTTCGTTCCTCCAGACAAGATATATTTGAAGGTCCCCAATGCTGATGACTTTCCGGAGCGGAGTGACTTGCCAATTAAATATCCAGATAGAGCCAACTCTCTTGATTTTTATATCGGATCCCTCAACAACAACGGGGGTTCCCAGGCTTGCTTTGAACGCAGCTTCATGATGCTCTTCGGCACCACCATAGAGAATCAATACACGTCTGGTTCCAAATCCTTTTGCCCAAGTGAATACCTCAGCTGAAGAATACACGAGATTCACACCACCGACATCGTAGTCTGTGACATGAACTTTCGAATCACGCCCTCTCAATGAGAGTGCGCCACCTAACTGTGGAATGCTAAAGTTACCCTCGCTTGTCGTCAAGTCCAACGTATAATTTGTGTTTGACGTGGAGGTAAAGTCAGCATGTCTCGCGATGTAAAAGTTTGTTGAAGTATCAGAGCCAAACAGAGGAGTGATGGCGATCTCAGATGGCATACCATAGGATCCGTTAGCTGCATTCCCTGGAGTAGCTGTCAAATAAGCTGGAGAGACCTTAAGAAAGTTGGCTTCAAGCTTCATCTCGCTGTATTTTTCACGCCAAACAAGACGGTCCTCGGTTATAGCTGCTCCATAGTCATATGAAGTATAGCCACCATGATATCCTAGATTTCCCCAGTTGGTGCCTCCATATATCTTTTGTTCTGTCAGCTTTTCTCATGCCTGAAATGGGCTGTGGATATCATCACCATGTAAGAATTGAATATCGTCACACCAAAACTATAGTTATTCTTATACATCACTCGGATGGCTTCGTCGTTGACTAAAATAGCACATCCATCCTCCGTGACGCCTCCCCTAAAAATGTCAGATACACACACGGCCATGAAAATGAATGTGGAGGCAATTACCATCCACCCCCTGATCCTGACTGGAATTCAGCAATGATGAAAGGCGTCGTAGGACTGTACAGCTGGTGCGTATATTGCCAATCTCTTGGAAACCGATATGTTGGCCATGCGTATGGGTTAGCGCCTGAACGGGGATCAGCAAAACACAATAGAAAACAGCAGAAGCTTACAGTCGTAGCGCATTGGATAAGCATCAATTCCGTATAGATCAACAGCCCCCAAGCCACTTCCAGGAGCAAAGTTTCCCAAATTTTCATTGTCGTTGACTACAAACGGGACCATGATTCCGGCACTGCGGAACTGCTGCTCGACAAACGCCATATACTCCCTATTCATGGTATCCGGAAAATCAGCCACCCCTGGCCAGGTTGAGTATTCGTTCTCAGGCTGAACCATGATAACAGGGCCACCATTAGTAATTTGGGCATCAGCAATTATCTTCGCGATAGTAGAGACGTAATTCTGCGTTGCATTTAGATAATCGGTATCATTTGACCTGAGAATGCCTTTGAGGCGCAACACCCAGCCTGGTATCCCACCGGCAGCGGTTTCTGCGTTGATATACGGTCCAGGACGTGCCAGAAGGTAAATTCCAGCCTCAGTTGCAGCTTGGAAGAATTCATCGAGTGACCAGATTCCCTCAGTAACAAAATGGCCCGGATTACCTTCTAGTAGTCCCCAGTTGGTGTAGAATGACACACCGTTGAAGCCCATTGCCTTGACTTTCTGGAAAATATCAAGCCATAAACCTGGAACCGGTAATCGAAAGGGATGAAATTCTCCCGAAAAGAACATGATACGTTCTCCTCGAATAAAGAGAGAATGTTGGTCCCATGTCACCTTGCATGCCGTTAGTCAAATTTGCAAAATTGAAGATATTTTCTTCCCCTTACGAGATTTTGTAAGGGTTGGCTTTCAGATGTTTTGGCCCTTGGTCTTTCTTGTAACACAGAGGCATAAGAGAATAAAACAAAGTTGAGGAACAACACTGAAAGGATCATGGTTAATATAAAAGTATGGTTTTTTGTCCAAGAGGAGTTGGCGCTCTACAATTGTAGAAGAACCGACGTTAATTTGATTCCAAATCATCAATACTGTATGTACTGTACTTGTTAAAAATATCTCGTCATGTACATCATCTCCAGATAAGATTGCTGATTTCAGGCTATATTTGATCGACAACCCCACAAACCCCGCAAAATCGAAATTCAAGATTGAATAATGAGATCATAAGTAACCTCGGTGTCTAAGTATAATATGCGTTGAGATGATGCAGATGTGCAATGATAAAGAACGTCATTTCGACGCTGGGTAGTCCAGCGAAATATCACCGCTTCGGAAAATATTGTACACACTTTACCTATTTACCCGGTCCTTGAATGACCCTGAAGCATACAATACAAATGTAAGTCATGTATGGCAGAAGCAAGGACTCCATCATAACCGCTCATAAAGTATGATTGATTATATATTTTCAGCATGAACCCATTTCAATTGATTGTTCAGAGATTTCTTGGGTTTCACCTGTGTAAATTCATGTACTTTTATGACCTTCATGTTATCTAATCAGCACACGTGAAAAGCAAATTTTGAGAGGCGTGGAGAACATTAAAATTTCAAATTCCTATTGAGTGAGCCTCCGTTCGATGAGAAACCAGAAGGGAGCTCTGAGCTTAGTCTCAGGATTTTAAGTGACATACATCAAGGAGCCAAACAATATTGCATAACACTTATTGATCTGTAATTAATATCAAATCAAAGACCAAGGACCCATTTGGCGTTGGCTGATTACTGTTTGGTCCTTTTCTTTTTACTCTGGCGTCTTCCTGTGCGGACAAGGTAAAATGATTTCGACTATGCTTTCAACTCCGCTATATTGATCCTCTCTGCATCAACAATTTCCCCTTTCTCCTCACTCTCTACCTCACAGAGTGAAGATCTAGCCTTTCGCCTGCGTTCGCGAACAGCTAATAGTTGAATAACTATAATCATCAACAAAGCTGCAATTACGAATCCAAATGTTGCAGGGAAACCGCGACCTATAAACATCAGCATATACTTCTTACTTTCTATGTCGGTGAGGTCAACTTACGGAAGGTTGGTGACATTGTTTGCGGGAAGATCACAATTGGTAGCCAAGCAGCGACCTACGCAATGTTAGCTGAGTGTGTGGTTATTGTAACCAGAAGCTGGCAGAGTACTGGCATACTGCGTATTGCATCCCATTCATGCTACTGATGACTAAAGCTCTCTCTTCATTATCTCCAGCACAAATCTCGTTGGCCCATGTATAGCTAAATAGTCATCAGATCAATATTGCATCCAAATCACACTAGAAAATTACTTACAAGACAGCAGTCATTAACTGAACACCGCAGGTAAGAAAAGCGAATTCCTTCAACCTCAGACTAGGCGGCCAGACTGCCAGGATTCCATTTGGTATGAGTCCGTATGCCTGTCATAATTAGACTGGGTACAGAATGGGCAGAAAGATAACTCACGAGTGGTCCGAGAATAAAAGCAAGCCGATTGCCAGTATAATCTGCACCAAATCCCCACATTACAACGCAAAACGCAGATATGAGATTTGTTCCGGTGGGTATGATATTTCGTTCTTCAACAGAAAAGTGCTCTGCTTTCAACCAAATAGCGAAATAGCTACTTGCTTGGCAACTAGTACCATAGAGTATATACCCCAAGACAAAAGCATACCATCTCCAGCGTGAAAAGATACGTCTAAACGTTGCGACAGTGATTTTGACAGGCGGAGCTTTCCCAGCTTTCTGCACTCGGTCAAGAGCAAGGCGACATTCTTCAGGAGACAAATACCACGCTCGAGTAGTGTAAGGCGTATCTGGCAAGAAGAACAAAGTCATCAGGCCGACAGGGACAGTCATGCACCCGCAGACAATGTATAACCATCGCCAACCAGCGAGTCCAGAATTTCCATCGAGGTTCTTATACACAGCTGCTTGCAAGTAACCACCAAAGGCACTACCCAACGGAGCAGTCATGTGAAACAAGGCTGTGCGTTTCGCGAGTTCCGTCTTGGTGTACCAAGATCCGAGGACGAACAGGAGGCAAGGAAAGAAAGAGCTTTCGAAAAAACCAACAAGGAACCGAAACGCATAGAGTTGATTCACGTTCTTCATGCCGGCCTGAGCAAACGTGAAAGTGCCCCAGCCAATTTCCATAAATGCTAGCCAGTAGCTAGGACGAATCTTTTGGATGATCAACGTCGATGGTATTTGCATAACGGCGTAGGCACATGTATAGGCGGTTCCCTAGTACAGAGTTAGGTGGAACTGATATCTCTCTGACAACACTTACGGCATATGTATATTGATTCCCGTACATGCTCAAATCCTCTTGCATCCCACTGTCTCATGATTAGGATGGGACACGGGCGGCTCGATATTGCCTATCAACACTTACCTGACATATGCGTTTGCCAGATTACCTTGATCAAGGTACTTGAGCTATCGAAGCCATGAGTAACGTTTCAAATCAACTTGTAGGGACTGAATTGACTTACAAAGAATCCAACACATCCAATTGTTAAGATAGCAGCGTCAAGTTTCCGCAGAAGTCTTCGCTCTTCGATTGTCTTCAGGTGTGTATCACTGTCCCAGATGAATGTACGAAACTATCGATCCCAGTCAATTTCAGGCCAAGAAAAACATCTTGTTGCCTTCACCCACATTTTTCTTTTGCTTCTGTTCCATTGGCACTTCTGGGCTTTGGTCGAGGGACCTTTCCAGTACATTTTCAACAGCCATACTTTACTACAAATCAACCCCACAAATAGGAAAATAATCAAGATATGGCAGTAAAGATGGGGTCTCGCAAGTACACCCCAATTATATGAACATCATAGAGCAAGATAAGGTCATTGAAACAAGAAGACGCCATATTCAAAGCAGGGATTGGTGATAAAGAATGATATGTTTCATGCAGCCAATGCTCCAACCTCATGCTGAGTCGCATGAGATTTATCTAGATTTTCTTGATAATAAGCCAAAAAGGTTGCTGTCTTATGCAAGATGCCGTGATTTGGAGGGATGCTGTGGTGATAATCACTATAAGATAGCTAGCGGCCGTGTGAGGGGAAGCCGAAGCAGGGGTTTGGCGATACCCATGCTTATCAATTCGTGATCTTTGCCATGGCGCTTTGAAGATTGACACGCAGAACATTGGCATTTGTACGGGAAGTCGTTCTTGTTCCGTTGTGATCTTGAACTCATATCTCGACAACAAAAAATTAAAGAACTAAATTCATCAAGATGCTTATTGATACTTCCAGTAAAGCTCTGGCTGTAAGTACCCAACATCAATTCCATCGATCAGTGTTAATCTAGGTAGGCTGTCGGACAGATATGTTCGACGGCGAGTATGAGTGAGAATGCAGATCAATGCCGAATCTTGATCCAAAAAGCAGCTGCAGCTGGTGCAAAAGTCAGTATGATTTCATGAGTCCAGCGTGAATCCTTCCCAAAGCACAATACCGTCAAATACGAGCTAATCATCCTGCCACAATACAGGCAATATTTTTCCCTGAAGCTTCAGATTATCTAAGTCATTCACCCGAAGAGACAGTCACTCTAGCACGGTCTCTCGAAGACAGTGTGTTTGTGCAAGTGCTGCGAACCGAGGCGAGAGAACATGAGATATGTATCAATGTTGGAATTCACGAACCTGGTGAAAGCCCAGATAAGGTGAAAAACACGTCGATATGGATCAACGAGAAAGGGGATGTGGTGCATAGATATCAGAAGCTGCACTTGTTCGATATGGATCTTAAAGATGGTCCCTCCTCAAGAGAAAGCGAGTGAGTTTCCCAGAATGCTCTCAGAACCACAACTGTTGACAAGATTTCAAAAGCACTTTCGAGGAAGGCATGAAGATTCTCCGCCCTTTCAAGACTCCCGTGGGCCGAGTAGGACTTCTGATCTGTTTTGATGTGAGTACTCGTCATATGAGAATCGCCCAGCTAATGCTTCCAGTTACGTTACCCTGAAGTCGGAATTTCTCTGAAGCGCCAAGGAGCTCAAATTATCACATATTCCTCGTCGTTCACAGTGCCTACTGGCAAAGCGCATTGGGAGATTTTGTTGCGGGCAAGAGCCATCGAAACGCAATCGTATGTCATTGCTGCTGCACAGGCTGGACAACACAACGAGACGAGAGTGACTTGGGGGCATTCGTTGATTGTGAGTCCGTGGGGAGAGGTTCTTGTGGACTTGGGAGGGGAGTTTAACGGACCCGACATTGGATTTGCGGAGATTGATTTGGGATTTGTAGAAAGAATTAGGAAAGGAGTCCCCTTGAGGAGGAGAGTCGATGTTTATCCCGAATTATGAGCAATTTACCCCAATAGCCAAGCACATAGCCTAGGTGATTGATTAGATATGTGAAAGTCGTGTACATACAAGGAGGGATAATATGAATCGGCTTGTCGTGCACGTGCCTATGCATAGGCACGTGCAAACGCAGACTCATTCCCGCGACAACTCTGGGATCGGATCAACACCACGGATTCACCCTCCTTTTTATGCTCCTTTTTATGCTCTTTTTTGTGCTCCTTTTTGTTCTTTCGGCTGAGGTTGGACTGCCTGTTGTGCTGGGCCCAGAAGTCAGAATGCATCTTCCCTACACAGCGTCATACAGCTCAAGCTCAGCCATGCTCGAAGTGCATCCACCAATCCATATTTTTTGTCTTAGAAAAGCATGTTATTCGCTGCTTTGATATGCCAAGCAAGTCAGCTCGGCAATCGTTACTTTAATAAGTAGAGAACTCTCGGCTTACAGACGAATCGACAGTACGTATACGCAGATTTAAAAGCCTAACTTACCGTGCCGCATCCTACATATCAACCTGACGATGAGAGTGGCTCAGATGCAGATCACCTTTAAAGCTATGAACGAGACTACATAGTACATATACACTTCTGAATTTCTCATTGGGAATGGCAACACTTCGTCTTCCTAATAATCTCAGTTTGATAATTTGAATTCAACATCAAGTCTTCCAAGTTAAATCTTGCAATGTTGGCCTCTCAAACACCCGGAATGTATCAGACACAACAGCAACAGCATCCAAAAGTGCAGCATCCAGTATCCTCCGAAGAAACTGCATTGCCTTCTTACGCAGGACAACTTCCCGCCATGAAGCATTACGGCCTGTACTACACCACTTCGAGGACCAATCTCAGGTTCCATCTCGGGTCTTCAACAGACCCATGCGTATACTATCTGCAGTGTTCATTTCAGATG
This sequence comes from Xenosphaeropsis pyriputrescens, assembly GCA_022609375.1. NCBI lineage: Eukaryota > Fungi > Ascomycota > Leotiomycetes > Phacidiales > Phacidiaceae > Xenosphaeropsis > Xenosphaeropsis pyriputrescens. The sequence continues at coordinate 81,870 of JAGKQE010000047.1, forward strand.
AAGAAACCACAACTTCAACTGCGATTAGGCGATTCAAAATCTGCTCCCACCGTCGCCTTTGCCAGGATCCAACACGCCTCGCGCCATATCCTGATCGGGAACGGGGATTGTGAGAATGAACATGAATCCCAGTTGGTGTGGGAGGAGATGCGCCGTGAGCAGAACATGTTGCACAGAGGAGATTATGAGTTCTCTACGTCTGCCGGTTCGGGCATGAGATCAAAGTATCGGTGGAGAAGGGACAGGGAGAAATTTGGGAGGACAATCTATGATTGTGTGGACGAATCGGGGGCGGTGGTCGCATATATGTTCAGCGGTGGCTTTTTTAACTTCAAGAAGGGAGGTGAAATCAAGGTTTCCGAGAGCTTGGGCAAGGAAGTTGAGGAGCTTTTACTTGTAAGCGCGATGGCAATCTGGGTGTGGGAGGCTGGCGGATCAGTTCTCCAAGGTTATGACTCTTGATACACTATTCCTACATATATTTCTTAATGACTAGGAATTACACCAGGAAGTACTTAGCAATACAACAAACATACTTTGATTTTTATCAGCTTTGGTATCACTCTGCAAATTTAACGTATTTACGAGGAATGTTGTGGAAATGCCTAATTATTGAATATTCCCTACTAAATCGAAAAATCTGGTTTTACGAGTAGAGAAGTTCGAACCGGAGGCAAGAGGAACTGAATATTCGTTTGCCTATTGCTTGGGATTAATCTGAAGCATACTCTTCTTGGGATATTCATGAAGCTAATGCATTCATCGATTTCTGCAAGAGCTTCCAAAGCTTTCAAAGATTATATAAAGAATTTGCCAGATCCATCTGCAGCTTATCTGATTCATCGATGACTTCTTCTGCATAGTATGTGTCCTGTTGAGTGACCGTTCCGGAAGCTATAAGGCTCCCGCCACTTTGGGAATTGGCATTCAATGGGCCATTCCCAATCTCGATATTGAGCAACTCAACATTGAGTTTTCCACGGTGATTAAGGACTGGATTTGTGATGTTGACTGGCTGTAAATCATTCAGCTTGAAATCGATCGACTCGAAAGGTAAACGATGCCATATCACTCGCTGGTATGATAATGCCAACAGCTCCATTTTCATCGGCGTGCTACCATTGATCCCCCTGGTCTAGTATAGTCGCCACACCAATTGGAAATGTATCTCATGTTCTTAACAAAAGGGAGTGAAGCTGACAGCCTATGACAAATTGATTGAGGTCATCGGAAGTTGCTTTGAACTGTAAAGTAAAACAGTGAACATCAAGAGAGGAGAAAACCAGTACCCGAGGGTGTTCAATCAAGTGGTTTTCCTTATCGGATTTGGCAAGCAATTCATGCACATTTGAAAGTCCTTGAAGTTAATTTAACCGTTGTTATAAGCTTTCTGATCATCTCATTAGTCCAAACACTCAGGGGACTAACCCCAATAGCGATGGAAATTATGTCTTACAACCGGAAATCCGATCTCGTATTCTACTTCTGGGTCCATTGCAAGTAGTTGTGGAGCTGTACGATTGGGGAATTTCCGATCGATAGAGTACCAAGTATCCACAACACATACAGTTCGCAGGGTTATAAGATATAAGAAGTTTTCAAAAATAGAATAGACAAGAGAACCAAAATATCCACTAGAATCCCACATCGACCCCTAGAACGAGTTAATGCAATAAAGAGTATACAATCCATTTTGTGCTTCCTTCAACAAACGTATGCTAATCATGCAATGACAAGACCAAATCCTTCAAGAATATCCAGTTGCGGATAACTTAACGTACTACACGCTTGAACTTCATCATCAATGGATCTTTTTCCCAAAGTGAAAAGGCCTTCATGTTGTCCATCCATCCCTTACTCTGCTCACACAGCTCAAAGTCAAAGTTCCAGATAACTCTGGCGAGGACAACGCGCATCTCCGCATATGCAAGGCTATAGTCGCATTGTCAGTAAAAGCTCATATCTAATTGGTCGACATGGTTCCGAGGTGAAAGGGGATACTGACTTTCTTCCAAGACAAGATCTTGGGCCAATGGTGAACGGCTGTACACACTTCCTGTTATCATTTTCGTACTTCGGGTTGCCCAACCACCTCTCGGGATCGAAGACGTCAGGATCGCGGAAGTTCAGCGGCGACCGACTGCAGGCGAACTGTTTGACGCTGACCTTTGTGTGCTTTGGTATGAGTTTCCCGTCGATTATTTCATCGTTGTTACCTGTAGTTCTTGGGAAATCACCGTTTGGAACTGGGGGGAACATTCTCATTACTTCGTTGAGGATAGCAAGTGAGTATTCGAGTCGATTGGCTTCGAGTATGTTGATTTCACTATCGGAAGTGAACTTGGATCGCACTTCGTTCTGCAGTCTTTCCAAGATTGGTGGATTGTGTGCCAGATAGTACAAAGCGGCAGAAAGAGTCGTGGCTGTTGTTTCGGAACCCGCGAGCAATAAGAGGACTGAGGTTGGTACCAACTCATCATAGGTGAATCCCTTCTCTGTACCATATGTTTTCAATATGGATGTCATGCTAAAGTTACTGTCAGCTGGATTTAGTTAACAAACGCGGTATGCTTACAAGTCTGGGCGAGTGTCTTTGGGTTTTTCGAGTCGCTGGTTAAGTTTCTCTATTGTACTGCTGAAATGGGCCATCTTGACTTCCGCCAGACACGAGGGGACAAACTGTTTCAAGATTGGTGAAATCAATGGCTTGAAAGGTGTAAGCTCATTATAATTGGAAACTGATCGGCGTGTGACTTACATATTGTCGTGGTATAGACGATATGAGACCTTCCTTCGCGAAGAGAGACATAACCCGAATCCAGTCCTTTCCGGTATTCATCGAATCAAACTTGGCACCGAAAGTGAGATCTCCGATAACGTCAAAAGTACAGCAGTTAAACCATTGAACCGCATCTGTCTCTTCATTCTTATCTGCTATTTCACCAATCTTGGAGATCAATGTTTCGAAATAAACTGTGACAAGACCTTCTTGGTCTCGCAATGATTTGTCTGAGAATGCATGTGCCAAACTCCGTCTCATGCGCCCGTGATCTGCATTTGAAGGTGTTGTTAAAAGTCCATGAACACCCGACACAGGGGAAGGCAAAGCTACATCCGGGTCTTTTTGCAGTTGCGGTTTACCAAGGCGGAATCCGTAAATGTCGTTCCATGACTCCTCAGTGATGAAGGAAAGCTCATCGGGAGCTATGCGAACAACGGTTCCATACACCTTGTGAAGATCTGAAATCTTATAAACAATATCACCTCTCCAGGTGTAGAAGTTGTGAGCGAAGCGATAGGCAGTCCAAGATTTTGGTCCAGGATAAGAGGCAAGTTTATGGAAGAAGGCATTGTAGATTCCAAGTGTAATGAAATAGAGGATAGACTATGACATAAGTTAGAATTATAAAGATGCTCTATATACGATCTTCTTGGGCCTAATATAAATGACAATGCTTACCATTCCAAAAAGAACGGTTGCTATCGATAGAGCTTTCTGAATGTCCACATTTCCTCCGGAGGACGCCATCACTAAGACTGGGTCCTTCGGAGACGTAGACAGGCTTGAAGACATTGTTGCAGAGCGAAGATCGTGTCAAGATCGAGGAATGTGTTGACTGAGAATATTTTATTGAAACCGGCCAGAGGACATGTATTTGTATGTTGACATCGCTTCACATGAGAGACAATTGTGGTAACACAACATAAATCATAAACCGGCAGGATCATACCAAAAGTTCCCTTATCACTGCTGTTTCTCTTGTATATGAACGTCAGTATGCAAATGCATTATCGTATAAGGAGACTTTGGGTTCAATTCTGCAGATCTATGAATTATGACATATTATACAATAATGCATTTATGTACTGATGCTCATATACATGGAGAACAGCAGTAATATCAAAACATAACTGATGAACCGGGAGAATCGAACCAAAAGTTTCCTTATACAACAACACATAAAAAAGTTATGTTTAGAGTTTCTTTGTAGGGTTTCTGAAAGCATGTACATGCATTGTTGACACCGCTGCCACGTAACCATCAGTTCATTTCAGGACTTCGAAGGTATGATGTGAACTCCCAAGAAACTAATTACAGGGGGGAAACACACATATATGCACCACTTTCTACATCCCCACAATCAAGACACCTTGGAGAGATTTGCTAGCCAACTTATGGACACTTTCGTTTGTGTCGAAGGCCAGTATACTTGGTTGATTTCAAATAAGAGGAGAAGTCGAGAGTGCACGGATGAATTCTAGCTGTGGATCAACAGGGTGATATGTATATGCATGATATACTCGTCTGTGCAGTCGTATTCCAAACAACACATGTCTTATCTCTCGCCAGTAAAGCTGAAAGAGGGCAGGGCACAACGGTGTACCGGAAACTATAACATGCAGTAGCTGGAGCAATCTGACATCTTATTCGTTCGAGATTCCCAAGCTCCGAGCCATGCACCAGGAACTTGAAAGTTGCTGTGTAATATCAGTTTTTCGTTGGATCCTTTGATTCTGGCCTCATGAACTCCGTAAAAGCCTGCGCCGCAACGCAACTTCAATACATAAAGCTTGTGCGCTGTCCACCACTTGGATTTTGGACTTTCCAGTCTTCTCTCAATGTTTACTCCGCCGTACTCCTTCATACTCTCGAATTCGGTCCAAGGACTGATCTGTACAATCCGTCTCGCCGTTATCGACATCCTCTGCGGTACAACTGGTTTGTTTGTGGCTGAAAACCTCGATCTGCTCTACTTGCTGAGGACACAGTTGTTTTGTAGGGGCACCAGCATATTATGCATGCTCCCAATCCACGGAGTAGGCCTGCCATATCATAGTGTCAGCTCGTTTTGTCCTCCACCATACTTATGTACATACCTAGGTAACTTGTGTCGATATGGATGGAGACTTGAGAACGCCTCTTTCGGCAGCTATCTTGACAAGCATATCTGCGCCAAAGGCAAATCCCGAGATCTAAGCAACGTTCGTTCGGATCCCAGCGCTTGTTGGTAGTGTGAAACAGCAGATCCCAGGGTGAGTGTGATTTGCACATCTCAGGAAATTTCACTTGTACTTCTGCACAATTGAAGTCAAGAACCCAGCAAGCCGAGCCGGGCTGAACCGTGCCTCGAGGCTATTCGCGTATGAAAGTCCCATAGGTAGGTTTTTCACCTCTTCCCTCTTCTTGTCTGATTCCTCCTGATCCTTTTGATCCTTTTGATGGTCTTGAGCGGTGTGTTATCCAGTCGAAGTGGATCAACTCATGACAAAGGGAATTTTGTTGTACGAGTTTGTTATGTGGTTTGTTGAGTAGTTTGTCACCTGACTTATCCCGTGAGGAGTAATGGACTAGCTAAGTGCGGGGTAAGCCATATCGGCCATGGAATGGAACATCTCCGCGTACCTGATCTACTCGACTCGTTATCTAATCGAGACGCAGATCAAGACATCAACAGTTTCGCTCAACGCGATGCATGTTATACTAGTTAGTCTTTCCAACCATTGCACTGTTTGTATATGTTGTATATACGCACAAACGATTTTGCCGCATTCAGGCCTTCCAACCATCTTAAGTGTTTGTGTTGATCAGACCTAAACAACAGTCAGAAACGTCAATTCATTATAAGTAATAAAGGGGCCAAACAGAGTCAACGATGTATTTGACTGCAGCCCATGCGGAGCGGGACATTCGTCTCTTACGCCAGTTCATTCGTGAAAACCCACTCGGTGTTCTTACTACAGCTATAAGATCCAAGACGCACCCTTTCATTCAATCTACTCACATACCATGGCTTATGGATATCGATGACAACGACAGTGAGATTGACCTGGGAAAGCTTCGAGGACACATGGCCAGACAAAATCCGCAGGCAAAAGCCATAATTGAGTGCCTGACGTCAACATCCTCATCAACAGACTCACTATCTGTGAAGAATGTACTCCAGGAGGATGTGCTCGTGCTTTTCAATGGGCCTGTCCACCACTATTTGACCCCGAGCTTCTACAAGATCACCAAGCCTTCAAGTGGAAAGGTCGCGCCGACGTGGAATTACTCAGCTGTGCAGGTCTATGGCACGGCGAGAATTTATTTTGATACTCAAGATGATAAAACCGCCAGTTACCTCACCAAGCAGCTCACTGATCTCGCGGCGCATCTGGAGACATCAGTTATGGGCCATGGCAAGAAAGACACACCCAAAGTATGGGAACTGGATGATGCGCCGAGTCAGTATATTGAGCTCTTGAAGAAGAACATTATTGGTGTGGAAATCGAAATCAAGTCGATGGAGGGCAAGTTCAAAATGAGTCAGGAAAAGCCAGAGGGGGATCGAGAGGGAGTCATTGAGGGATTCAGAGGCCTGAACACTGCGTCGGCTTTGAAGGTTGCTGATATCGTGGAAGAGAGAGCTGCACTGGCAGAGGCGAGGAAAAAGGAAGTCAAGTCTTTGTGAGAGTCTTGTTCATTTAACCTTGAAAATTGAGATAAGAAAATCATATAGATGAGCAAAGCTAGAAAGCCATAGATTTTGATTGCATACGTGCATTTTCTTTCGTATCAAAATTATCTTTCTCATTAAAGTCTTCGTTCTTCGGAGATACTTGTCATGTTGTATGTTGACCTGGGAGCCGATTCTTCTGTTTCGAAATAAAATTCATATCGAAAGGTTTTCTATGTCGTTGAGAACTTGACATTCAAGTAGATACCCCTATCGTCTCAAGGTGTTGGTTTCGAAGTCGGCGACCTTGATAGCTACCTCAGCTAGAAATAAACATAAATAGACTCCTCGTCTCATCATCAATTTGCAGCTCAATCACGAATTGGGAAACAATATCCAACAATTCTTGGTTCCCACATACACAAACATAACTACGTCAAAAACACCCTTCCTTGTCTACACTTTCCAGTGGATACCCAGCCCACCAAAAGAAATTGTTTATCTCTCAAAAGAAGGGCATCTTCTTGCGACAGTATTTGTCTGCATCTCCGAAAAGGCCGAAAGATCCCATTGAACATCTCTCCATCCACAAGAAAAGACCTCCTATCCTCGCAGTCTCAATTCACACCTTCTCAATATCCCAGAATATCAGTCACGTCATCAACATTAGCCGATTACTCGCCAGACTCAACATTTTGGATGTCCGCAGAAAATCAAAACTGAGTGGCCTTCCCAAGTCTGGCAATTTGATATTTGGCGTCGACAGATAGCCATCTTGTGTCGACGAGGTTCTTTACGACATCTGAGTGGCAATAGAATGGTGTTAACTGTGATACAGATTTGAGAGCAGTACTCCATAAGTCACTCTACAGACAGTAGAAACAAACATCCGAATTGACCCAGATACAATCTACTCACGTTTTTCTATCAGTAAATCTTCTTCAAACAAGCCATTTCTCCAAACGGACTTGAAAAGGTAGCTGTTGATGCATTCTGGATCCAAGAGATCGAGGATACGAAAGCCAGTCTTCGTAAAAATCAAAAATATCTAAGGATCTTGGTATCCAATCAGTCTCCCATTCTCCACTTGGCCAGGCTGTAGATGCAGTTTTGAAATACTTCCAGTACGCTGAATATCAACTCGACTAATGCTAGTCAAGACTAGCCATAATCCGACAGGTACCAATATATTGCTTGGGTGCAGATCAGCATAGATGAATGTGATAGGTGAGCCATCTGTAAAGGAACCACGCCACGGACCAGGGATCTGTGAAGGATCTGGCCAGTAATATTCAAAATCTTGCCTGATGAGCCAGGAAAGCCAATCATGGAACTCTTTTGTCGACTCAAATGGACCAGCAGGTTTCTTGCCTTCCCAGACGACATTTAAGAGAGGCTGACGATAGATAGTGCCCGACGAACAATCAGCTGGGACCGACGACCCCCTCCGAAGCAGAGTACTTACCGATAAACTGATCCTCGGGATCTTGTCATAACTTCCGTAGCTCGATTGATATGCCATATAGTTGCTGGCAAACATCCATCCTCTTCTCCTCCAAAAGCGAATCCCGTTTATCTTCCAAACTCTGATCCTTTACAAGCTCTATGTAGATAAACACTTCACCGCCGTCCTAGCACTAGCCATATATTTCGGGGACTAGCACACGACCAGATAAAAGCCAGCGAATAGCCCGCTTGTATTTTCGTTCTGTAGTTGGAATTTTCCTGCTGTATTCGTCGATGAAATCCAACGCTTTGAATTCGACAGAATCGCACGACCCCTCTTTTTCGCGGACTCATTATTTTTGCGAACTTCAGCAGGAGATTGAAGGGAGAAATTCGGTCTGTATCGAGCGAAGAAGCTTGATGCTTTGAATGGCGGATAGGTCTAAGTGGAGCATGCCGATGGAGATTTTAGGGCAAGATGTGGTTGATTCCATGCTGTTGGTGCAATGATATCCAGAAGGTGTGTGAGAAGGTGAATCATGATAGAGTCAGCAAGACGTTATTGAATCCATTCGCCCTAAGCCTTCCTACCCATCAATAAACGGTACAAAGCATGTACTCTATACCCGAATATAAAAAGGGAACTTCAACACGAGCATCCGTTGTAATATCGTCAACTACAAAAGTGGATATCAACATCGAATATCAAAGCCGAAGAGATATGACAACACAGGCCGATAGAGACGCCGCGCGATGTTTCCATGACGGGAGCACGCGGGTTTAAGGTGATGGAGCTAGTCTAGCGCCGTAAGCAGGCTGCATGACGCTAAGCACACTAAGATCTAGCGGGTCAGAGCCCTTGGGTTTGATGTATTTTGGTTACGTCGTTATTCTCTTCCCAAGGTATGAAGCGGCCGCATGGATAGGATGGTTATAAGATCAGCTTGTCCGCCAGAGAACTCTACGCAGATCCAATCTCTCAAGTCCTTTCCGCAAAACTATCTCTTCGGTTTGCCTGTTATTATCGTTAGCATCATTATCATCACTGTCTAGGTACGAGACATCTAAAAAGGTATGTTCAAGAAACATTCCCAAGTGTAGAAGTCTATAATCCCATGGTCAAGTCACTAAGAGAGAATATCTAGCCCCTATAACAACTCCTACCACGACGACAAAAGATTCCAATCTCAAAATGTCCAAAGCAACCTCGATCATCATCCCCGGCGGAATAAAGGAGGGTAGCACCACCCTCAAGATGGGCGCCACCTTCACTGGCGACGTATTTCTGGACCCAACCTTCAGCGATAGCGACGTTGCAATGGGACACGTAACATTCACGCCGTGCGCGCGCACTCACTGGCACACGCATGTGCAGGGCCAGATCTTGCATGTGACTCAGGGATCTGGATGGATCTGCGACAAGGGCGGCGAGGCGAGACGTATCCACAAGGGAGATGTGATTTATGCTCCACCGGGGACCACGCACTGGCATGGTGCTGACAACGGTACTTTGATGGCGCATATGGCTATTGGTATCGGGGAGACGAAGTGGCTCGATGCTGTGACTGATGAGGAGTATGGCAAGAAGAATTGAGGGTTTGGAGTGGGAATGAAAGTCTTTAGTTTCACTTACAAGGGAGAACAAAGCTACTCAAGTTGTCCTGTTTTGATATCAGTGGATCGTGCTGTGATAGGGCCAAGGATGTCCTCATTCTTCATTGATCTCGTAGATAGCCTGACAAACTCTCCAGTCGACGGTAGTGCTATAAGTATTGGCCAGACAGACATGAATATGAACGACAGCCAGAATGTCCAGTCCGTGAAGTCGAAATCCCCACAATAGTCTCCCTTATTTGTAGTCGCCCAGGTCCTCTCCGATCGTCTTTCCTCCAACGTTGAATTCCTTCGCAGGCATCATAACGGCCACCAATCTCGCCCATTCCGTATCGCTCGCATTGCACCAGGCATGGTTTGTGCCCCGTTGGATAACGACATCGCCCGGCTCCATGGTTCTATCCTCTCCACTGTCCAGTTTCACCTTCATGCGGCCCGCAACACATACGACGAAGTCGATCGAGAGGGTCTGATGCATGAACTCGGTATTCCCTGGAGCGGCATCAAAATAGCGCAGAACTGCGCCCTTGGGATGAACGAGTCCGAGGTTACCAGAAGAGATGACTTCTTCGCTCAAAGAAATGTCTGCAGAAGTGATTGTTCAGAAGCTGTGAATTTGTTTCGCGCAGATATGGATTCAGCACGACACGTACCTTTTTGGTCTTGGAAATCGACTGGCGTTTCATTTGTCGTGAATACAGTCGCCACTGCTACTTTGTCCTCGTCTCTCTTCATCCATTGTAGGTCCTTTGTCGGCAGGACAACGCTGGCGGCGCTGTCGTTGTGGCCTGTCACATAGACATTTGGCGTTCGGAGATTCGATGCTTTTGCAGACATAATGTAATGTAATGGTGATTGAACACGAAGATGACGATGGACAAGCAGATAGGTCTATACCCAGATTTCGGCAACAGAAGAAGTGATATTGTTTAAGTACATACCTCTCAGATACCGTGGCATCGGATTTACCGATGTTCGGCAACTAGGTCAATCACCATATGGTGATAAGTACTACTACTTACGTAGGTACCGAGTGGATTGCACCAACGTGTTAGCGGTCAGCAGATTGCATCGATGCCATCATACTTACTCCATACTAGTAGGGAAACAATCCCTGCGCATGCTTAAATAGACGACTTCCGCGCATATTCTGTTATGCATGGAGATAGAGGCTGCTTAAATCCGTGGACGATGTAGAAAGGTCGACTTGAGACGACAATCATCACCAACCAACATACTCTATCCACTCTAAAATAGCTCAGTCAGCATATGTGCCCTTTGACAATGGCTCTTGATTGGACCTTAGCTGTGAAACACTCACATGGCTCGGAATATGCAGACCGTCTTGTGCCATATATCTCCAATTCAAGGGAGGGGAAAGCTCCACAAGATAATTGGATGGGTATAACCGATTCTGCGAGGCGGAGGAAGATCCAGAACCGTTTGAATCAGAGGGCTTACCGTGAGTGTCTATCTGCTACTCGTTCTTGCGTACCCTGCCACATGAGGCCTGACCTTTTACAGGATATCGTATGGCTCGGCAAGGTGGCCTTCAAAGTAACGTCAGTAAGGAACAAGATAGCCCGTCACCGACTAGGGACTCCGATGGCCATATACAAGGCCTTGCGGTTGTGGTAGCAGGTCATAACTTCGGTCAGGATATATCTCAGAATGGAGATGAGACGTCAAAAGTAATGAAACAAGGCATCGGAACAGGAACAGGAATCAGAGCCAGACCCAAACCCGGACCCGGACCCGAATCCGGACCACCGGAACTGATCATAAATGTCTGCACGATGTCAGATTTGGATACCCACAAGACCATATCCCTATTCGAACAATCGGCACTAAAGAACTACATACTCGGCTCCCCAAGTATCGATGATCTGTTGACAGTAGTCCCCTTCAACATGCACCGCGCACTGATCAGCAACGCACATGCACTGGGCTACAAAATGGAAGAACTAAAGCCCGACGATGCACTTTCATGCTTCAACAACAAGAAACCTACTTTCAACTGGCAATGCCCTCCCAGTCTCCGTCCAACGATGGTTCAGCGCTCGGTACCTCATCATCCTTGGCTCGATCTGTTCCCTGTGCCGCGCTTGAGAGACAATCTGATACTTGCGGGTGACTCGCTGGATGAGATGGAGCTTTGTATCCATCTAGTCGGCTTTGCATCCGGGCGGACTGTAGGTCATGGCATTGCTATCTGGGGTGAGGCGTGGGATCCGTCCTCTTGGGAAGTCACTGAGGAATTTGTTCGAAGGTGGAAATGGGCTCTTGAGGGTTGTGAGGAGTTGGTGAGATCAGCTAATAAATGGCGAGCACAAAGAGGAGAAAAGTGCATTGCTCTTTGAGGGGTTTATTCGCAGACTTGAGGGCTGGACATTGATTATATATGGTATGTATCGTTCCAAATTTCACCCTGAGGATCAGAGTTGACATTTTGCATTGAGTACATCATGTTAGCATCAAAACTGATGTTTAATGGTATTTGATAGAAATTTTGCAGTTGGAGACGCATCATACTAGATGCTTTCAAGGAAAACAGACTCGGATCCATCCGATTCCTATTCCACTCCATTACGGCCACAAAGCATGGCAATTGTAGTTGAATCAAATCCAGAATTTCTACAATAATCACTGCTATCTCTCACACACCAAACCAGACTCATTTCCAGCCCTCCTCAATACGCTACCCCTCCAGCTTTTTCACCTTCAGGAGATCATGAGCTCCACCAGCTCTAGATAGAAAAGTGCCAGGGGTGAAATATCGGGAACAGACAGCTTAACAACAGGAAAGCATCAAACTCATGAAGAAACTAACACGCCGCGCCGAACGCACCGCTTCTCATGAGAAATATTGCTTTCCACGTCGGAGATTATCCCGTACAGTCACATGTGACGCACCCGGTATTAACACCGGGGATATCCATTGCTCGTTGATTTAATCTGTGGCCTACAGACTGGGTTTGTCGTGGCCACAGCCAGCAGAAGCTCCTCGTTTGTCTGGAGCTGATAAGTAGAGCAAGTTTTCTTGGGCCAAACGGTGAGAATCACCATCCTCAGAGAATCTGTTATCCGCATCCAGCCTCCATGTCATCGCAGAATTCTTGGTTTTAGCGTTAAGACTTGATGGGAAGTTGATTGACGCCATACCTCTGATCAAGATGGTTTCTTGGAGGAAGAGGCTGTGTTGCCACCCTTAGGACTGTGATTCGCTTCTCTTAGTCTTTAAATTGACTTAGATGTGCTCTGAATATTCACATAGCTCTCATATACTTTATCTAAATACAATTCCACATGAGTAGAATTTTAACACTATCCGGCAAATTGTTATACAATAATAGTTAAACGTGGCCTCATTGAAATACGTTTTTTAAATCCAGGTGTCTATTCTCCATCTCTTTTTCCGTTTTTTCCACAAATTCTACTTGCCCCTACTCTCCACATCCACAATACTCTCCTCATGAAAGCCCTGCTTAGTGTTATGCTCCTGCACCAAAGAAAATTCCCTTGCAAAGCAACTCGACAGTAGCGCCACAGCACTAAGGACGGTCATCAACAACCAAATAACATGCAAACTGTCCGAATACGCCTGTATGAGGTCCGCTTTTTGGGTCGTATCCTGCATGTTCTTGATGATATTAACCAAAGCCGTAGCATCCTTACTATATTCTCCCGCGAGGGGTGCAAAAGCAGGGTAATTCAGCAATTTCTTCTTGATCTGGTTCTGAAAAGCGACGCCACTGATGGCAACACCAATAGACTGGCCAAAGGTGCGGAGGAAGGAGAAGAAGGCGGCGGCGTGGCCCGAGTCTTCGGGACGACAGGCGGCCTGGATGCCGAGGCCCATGGAAGGAAAGAGAATACCGGTACCGATGGAGACGACGACGTTGAGGAAGATCCAGCCCGGGACGGAGGTGTGAGGCCCGAGTAGGAAGAGCAGGCCGGAGCCGAGGGTTGTACATGTCCAGCCGGCCCAGATCGCCCAGCGGTAACGGCCGGTGATCGTACAGATGATGGCGGCGATTACGGATACCGGTGCTACTAGGCCGCTCTCCGGAAGGATAGCGACGCCGGAGATTATGGGCGTGTAACCTTGGACGGCTTCGTAGTAAAGGGGTAGGAAATAGAGGAGCGACCAGACGACGATTCCGTGGATGATGGTGTCTGAGTACAGGATCATCAGAGTGGCGTTGGTGAAGATGCTGAAGCGAATAATGGGTTCAACATTGTCGCCTGGAAGGGTTTTACCATCGCTGTCGAAGGCTTTGTGTGAGAGTCTCCACTCGTAGAATCCAAAACCAACCATTCCAGCAACTCCGACTAAGAGTGGAAACAGGGTTCGCCAGGAGGTCCAGGAATACATGATACCACCTGTTTGCAATATCAGAATATGTGAGAAAAGTAAAAGTCATACAGGAAAGGACATAATCACCCCAAGTCACAGGAATTAGAAAAGAGACAGTTGAAGCAATGAAAATGACCGATCCAATCCAATCAAAGGTGCGAATCTTGGTCGACAATTTGCCTGGAAGCTTGTCGAGCTTCAAGAAGAGAAGAATGGTAATAGACCCCAAGCCAACAATCGGCAAGTTGATCCAGAAGATCCATCGCCACGACACATTTTGGGCAAAGGCTCCTCCCATTAAGGGGCCCGTGACAGAACCCAGAGCCCACATGGAACCGAGATACCCAAACCAAGCTAGAATATATAAGCGTCAATTCTTTGAAAAGCGTTGACAACTTACAGCCTCGAGCTACTAGAGGAACAAGATCCGTGATGAGGATTTCTCCAAGCGTCAGTATACCTCCTCCGCCGATACCTTGAATAGATCTTCCTACAAGCCTGGAGCGGTTCAGTTAGCCGCATAAAATTAACACAAATTCCTCAAACCTACATCATGGTGAAATTTGTAGCAACAGCCGCCACAATGGCTCCGACAGCAAAGAACAAGAGAGAGATCATAACCAGGGTTTTCCTTCCGAATACATGGCTCAATCCTGCAATCACGGGCTGGAAAACAGCCGAGGTGAGCAAAAAGGATGTTCCAGCCCAGAAAGCTTCAATGGCTGTTCCGTGTAGCTTTTCTGTGATGATAGGTAACGCGATACTCAGAGATGTTGCATCAAGAGCGACTGCCAGGGTGATGATGCAAATCGATATAAAGGCGAGAAAGAAACTCCGTCCAGGGTTGAAAGTAGCTTGGACTTCTTGTGAGCTAGGTACACTTGAATCTTCGTCATTTGAACCAGATGCTCTGCCATTTTCTACTAAGGAGGAGGCTTTTTCCTGGGAGGATGAAGATGCCTCTGGAAATGGCATGGTCGATATGATAATCAATGATCGCTAGATGCGTCTGTATTGTCCAAACACGTGAATATAAAGAAATTTAAATGCAGATGAGTTTCGTGAGTGAGAGAGAAGTAGGGAGAGGTAGACTCAAGTGAGGTTGTAGATAGTTTGAGCCTTATGCGATCAAGAGCTGGATGAAATATTTCGCAGGTCTCATGGAGGAAAACAATATGGAGAAGATGAAGAAAAAACAGCGATGAAAATGATTTATAAATCGAGATACATAGAGTGATCCTTCGTAAGACTGCCTTGCTTGTAAAGTGCTTATATACCTAATTGGGCAAGGCCACATATATACGACATGCTCGACACCTGTAGAAGCCTGTTATATATAGATAGGACCACAGAACTTAACAAAGATACCCAAGGCGAAGCAGCCTCAACTTGAAACAACGGGGAGTTCAGCCAGAGATACAATGGGAAAAGGAGAAGTAAATCAAAATGAAAATATAGGCAACGATCATACCGAGATTCGACATATTAAAAGCCATTGAGACTACATTTAGAGTCAGTGTTAGGATCGGGATTCCTCCGAAAACCCGAATCGGTGCGGCTGGAGTGGCACGACATCAAAATCGGAGGAATAGTCTGTCCGATCAGCCGCACCTGGTCGCCCTGCACGTAAAAGCCCCTTTTCTGCCGGATTGAGCATCACAGCCGTCTATTGCGCAACCTCTCGTTTTACCTTGTTTCGCTTCTCAGTTATCTATATAACTATCTATATAAATAAGTATATATGTTCAGCTGCATACGGCCTCACTAGGGCGCCGAACTAAAGGATGCTTTATGGATGCACCCAAGGAAGGTAAAACTCTCATACAGCCACTCGGCAAAAGTTTGAATCATTAAAATCAGAGGTGAAAATGAAGTCTTGTTTTATATTGGTAATAAATTAACAAAACTGTTTTGAGAATTGTTGATATTCTATAGATAGTATAAGAAGACTTCTAGAATTATAACAAACTAAGTTTTATTAATATATCTTATTTTAAAAATAACTTATAGAGGATTAAAGTGTAGTTATTTTCCTTAATTTTTATACATCTATAGACACTATTAAAGGCATAGCTTGGTTTTAAACATGCTTAGAAATAGTATATATAATAATATTTTACCTAAAAGGATTACATTAAGCTCCTTTTCATCAATTTAATGGCTTAGAATATAAAGTAATGATCAAAATAAAACCAGGAGTTTTGGTGGTTTTCGGCAAATTGATTCAAACTTTTGCAGCACCACTGTATATTAATTGCGATGACCGCACTCCTCTACCCATTTCACGCCTTGGCGGGTTCTGAAGGCCTTCGGAATGTACTTTTTGGGAATTCATCACACGCACAGCTTAGTCGGGAGGCGTTTACCTAGCAGACGCCCGCAGTGAGATTCTTGCCGTTCGCCATCAAGATGTATGATGATAATGGTTGAAGGGCCGATTGTCCAAGCCATAACGTGCCGTCTGTGGGGAATCCGGCCAGTTTGTTCGCGCTCTTCTCGAAACTGGCATAGTCGCCTTTTCCGGCCTGCGAGCAGTATCAGCGACAATTGATGCGGAAAAGGTTACGATATTCGATGGAAAAATGCCTGGCCCGGAGTATGATGTTATGATATCACAATGCTTTCTACTCATGGAATGTAGGGTTCTGTAAGGATGCTGCAAACGATGCTTTATCTGCGTCTATCTCAGGTGTCTCAGAGTATGTTCATACGTTCATATGTTCATATTAATACCCATTGATGCCAAGCAATGTACCTTACGAAAGATAGGACGGCTGAAAAGGGTCTCGTAGGATGGAATTTCCTGAATAATGACAGACACGGACATTCCTCCGGAATTGGTGATTGATTATCGATCTGTTCCATAGATACTCGATCGCATCCCAAGGCATGAGGATAGACTACTGACGAGCCGTCATCCCAGTCAAGAGGTCATCCGCGAGCGGTCAGACGCGCGGAAGCCCTCGAAGACCCCCATATCTTCCTCTGGTAATTGATATCATTGGCCCTGCACGAATTTGAACAGACATCAGTGATGTTTAGGGGCTCACTTCTGGTTCTTCGAATGCAAGGCACTTCATTGCTAAGCAGATATTTGGAAACCATCCATATTCTACTTAGCAGAGCGACTACCTTGCTCAAATGTCCCAGACTTCCCCAGCTGGAGGTCTAGAATATCCCACATCTGGACAACTCCTCCGTATGAATAAGGATGGAAGATTCCTAGAAATCATTTCACCAATGTTCCAGAACACGTAGTTAGAGTAGGTACTCACAAATTGACAACTTTGAAATCTCCATCAGCAACAGCCATGTATCGGGCCTGCCCAGTCTAAGAGACGCGCTTGTCTTTCCGAATTTCCCGGATCTGCGCTTCAGAAACATGGAATCTGAATAATACACTATGGTATTTTTGTAGACCCTTAGTCTCTTTGAGTCAGTTGGCAAGGCCAGGTTCAACGACTCCAAAGGAATCAGGGTCTATCCGCGTCTTTTTCAAGTGGCTCGCTCTTCCATGCTATCGGCTCTCTTGGCCAACTCAGAGCATTGAGGGGTTTGAAAAGAAAGAAAAAAATACTAGCGGGGATCCATTGAATGAATCATCATACTTATCATTCTTATATTTTCGTTTGTGGGTTTCGAGATCGACTTGATGATCAACAATTGCTTTGTGCCCAGATCTGTTGGGGATTGATGGCTTGATCGTTATTTCCACAACTACTACATATAATTCTATTCACGCTTTGACTATGAATGATATTCTCATTTCTGATTTTGATATGAATGCCTCCTTGTCATGCTTACTCATACGGGTATGGATTTACAGCTCGAAATCATGCGTTGACTTGAATCTTGGCCTGATATCATATTCATACTGAGTACTAAACATGAAAAAAAAAAAAACACCAGCATGGTATTTTAGCCGGTAGAACAGGACAGGACCTTTACAGATAATTTCCATACGATGCTCTTGAGGCTGCATGAATTTCCCAACATAGAACATGTTAATATTGCAATCGGTATCCTCTTGGTACCAGTGTTATCATATTGTATTTCTTGCACCAAACGGAGCAGTGGCAGCTTTATAAGATACAAGAACATTTACAAAGATATTCGCACCATTGTTATAAGATCAAGGTATTGTACTCAACCTATAACTCCCAATAAATTACGCAGAAGTAGGGGGGTAACCCTACGGCTGCACTAAAGAACCTCAGACTTCATAAGAAATTTGTAACCCAAATGCTTGGACTCCAACTTCTTAACTACCCCAAAACTAATTGGAAAGTATTATAGTCTGTTGGAATGTTCAACATCTTGGAAGCTAAATCTGGATATATTTAATTGTTATACATATGAGCCTGATAATAAACATAAAGTATAGATAACATTGCAGTCATATATATTATTAATAACCAATATTTCTATGGCTTTTTGACAATATAAATACTAAGCTTTCAACGAATAGATATCCTACGATGAACCTCAAATTCTCTATGTTTCCTACAATACAAGGCCATATAAGTACTATTGTTTAAAGTATTTGATAAGGAACTTAAAACTCTAAGTAAGCAATTATTTTGATATACTAAGGAATGTAAAGAATGTAATGGTATTTAGTTATTGCAAGGTCGTGGAGTTTCAAAAGGTGCTCATGCCTTCATATTAGACAAGTCGTTGGAATATATTAATATTTAACTATTTCACAGTGCTTAGTGACTCAAGACTATTTAGTGATCGATGAATAATCAATTCTCCAAGAGTGTTCTACCACATAGGGCCACTCAATCATTCCTGACCGTGCAATTCCTCGAGATTGTTAATATACTTATGAAAATTGAGTCGTCTGAAATGGTAAATTTGTCAGCGAAAGCTCAAATGTCCAGACTCTAGGAAGTCATCTTGAGAACTTTAGCTAAGTAAAAGCTGTAGAATGAGCGAATAAGGCTAAAGAGGTGCTCACAGGCTTGAATTGACTTTTTCGCCGCATCATGAGCTGCGACTTGCTGTCTATTACAACCGGGTTCGGGTTCGTGTTCATGCATGAGTTCGGATGATGAAAGCGCTGCCGATACTCTTCAAAAAGAGTGCATGCATAACAGGATTCTGAGGCTACTGGATACATGACTGATATTAGTTCTGTCAATCCGGATAACAATAATAAATCTTGGCTTGTACTGATCCCATAAGATATCATAATGCCAATATCTACTTAAGGAGAAGATGAGGACTCGTTCCTCCACATGCAAATGTATACTCTACGTACTACGTAGGTATTTCATTCTGGATGTCCATCAACATGAGTAATGCGTGCGCTAAGTCGGCTCTTAAAGCACGTACACGGTGTGTAAGGTACTAACTACTACGTAATACCCCAGTAAATTCTACGACACTGTAGAACTCTGCCTCTCACTGCCTCTCCAGTGTTTGGATAAGAATACCTTGTCAATTCCAACTTGAACAGAACATGATACCGTGAGAAGCAGAATAATAATGGTGAGGCGATGACAACACGAGAAAACGTCCCGAAGGAGTGAGGAATGTAACCTTAGCCTTCTACTCCAAACTCGGCGGCTCATGTGGCAGGCAAGTATGGGTGAGAAACAAGGAGAACATCAGGGACCAATTGAGGCCCACTGGAGCTGATGATCAGCGACAGGCTTCAGCACCACAGGTTTCGAATCCGTGGATTACACGTACAATGTACTACTTGTACAAGTAGGGGCTGAAAGTTAATGTCATGCGCATTGTGGTATCGGTGGCGGCACAAGAGAAAGGAAGTATCAGCAAAGAAAGCATGAGGCCAACTTCAATCGTGACTTGAGAAAAGGAGGTGGGCAGACGGGCTACTGTATTGAGAAAGGGGTACATACATACCTACGTCGCATGCTCAGAACACTCGAAATGGAGATGGAAGAAAGCTTACCGATTTGTCTGGAAGGCCCAGCTTAGGCTCAAGACGGCGTTGAAAATGATGATGAGGGCGACGACTTGGAAAGGCGTAGGTGGAACAAGGCTGACGACGACGGGTTTCCAAGTGTTTGTGTCAGTATCGTATTGCACTTCTGCATGTCTATGGAGAACTATGTATCTGGATGGGAGAGACAGGGGTAACTGTCTTGACGGTCTTGACGGTCTTGACAGGGTTATCTTGCACATCAGTGCGCATCGTGGAGAGATGTCATGGTTGTATTATGGTTCTTCTTGACTCTCTCGCTTTGGTGTTTCTTACGTTGGACAGCCGTTTGGCTCAAAGCTACACTCAGACTGCGTACGACTCTTCTTTTCTTGTCTGCTTCATGATCCCGGCTTCTTCGTTATTGAGCCATGGGACGCGTGGACCATCATGAAGACAATGTAATGTAAGCCCATCAAAGAACCCACATAACAAGAATAGAGCCCAGTGCTGCCTCTTTAATCAAACCAGTCAGTCAGTTCTCCTGTTCGTCACTTTGCTCGTTCAGGTCCAGGTCCAGTATCCATAACAGCGGATTATTACTCGCCGGCTACCTACCTTTGGCCTCCCCCTTCTGATCCCCTGCCTATACTTCTGTCCGTCTGTTGTCATCCGTTCTGTTCACCTTCTCTCCCCTCACTATCTTCGGAGCAAAAGCTTCGTCCTTGCGGATCTGAGGGCTATCCAATTCTCGATTATGGACAAGTGAAAGAGACAAACTTCAAGATACAATTTCTTTGTTGCCCTTTCCTGTGCTACCATCAGCCACGAACCAACGGCATCGGAATTCCGTAAGCCGAGATTCCATTCTTCACGACCTAGGCACGCACAATGTTGCTTCGAAACACACGCAACCTTCCTCTCGTCAAATCCGTCTTCATTATCTTTGCTTTCACAACACTCTTCGTTATACTCTTGCAATGGCAGCGTGGAGTGGCAGTCTGGCAGTTACCCAAGAATATCCCGGGTGCCCTGGGCTATTCGACGGCTGAGGATGTGAGCCTGTACAATGCCAAAGGGCTATGGAAAGCACTGCAGCCTCTTCTCGATGAGCACATGCCAAAGACGAGCGTGAAGCCAGTCAACGAAGAAGGTGTTGGGGCGGTTGGATTCGAGCCATTGAAGGATGTCAAGAGACCCGACTTGATCAAGATGACGGCTGAGGATGTAGCTTCAATGCGTTCTTCTCATTCTGCTTTCCTGGCCGCCATTGAGGACAGGATCCCCATGGGCTCTTGGATCCCAGGGACGAGAGGCATGGTCACTACAGCAGGAGGACATTATCTCCCGACTTTTGTTGTATCTCTACGCATGCTTCGTCGAGCAGGAAGTACACTCCCGATGGAACTATTCATGAGCGATCACACGGAATACGAAAAACACATTTGCGAAAAGGTCCTTCCGACGTTGAATGCGCGCTGCGTGATACTCAAGGATATTCTGGATGCGGCGACACCAGCAGTCACAATCTCCAGTTACCAACTCAAGGTCTTTTCAATGATCTTTTCCTCCTTCGAGGAGATGCTCCTCCTCGATTCCGACTGTTTCGCCATCTACGATCCAAACCTGCTCTTCGAATCCGAACCCTACAAGGAGACTGGCCTAATTACATGGCCAGATTATTGGATCAATTCGATATCACACTACTTCTACGACATCACCAATACCACCATGCCTGCCATCAGCGAGCGCCAATCAACCGAATCCGGTGAGATTGTGATCTCCAAGAGACGCCAGCATGTCACGCTTATGCTCGCCACATACTACAACTACCATGGCCCTTCGCACTACTTCAAACTGCTCTCGCAAGGCGGTCCAGGCGAGGGCGACAAAGACACCTTTATCACAGCTGCAGCAGCAGCAGGCGAGAAATTCTATCAGGTATCGGAGCGCGTGAGACCAATGGGTCATGTAAAGGCCGAGGGCGGTATCCTGGGCAGTGTGATGGTGCAGTACGACCCGCAAGAAGACTATGCCCTCACGTCAAAGGGACTCTTCCGCACGCTAGATGAGAAGGTCGCCCCGCAACCTCGCGCCTTCTTCATCCACGCCAACTATCCGAAATTGAACCCGGGCTTCATCTTCGATAACTCGTATACGAATCCTACAAAGAACTTTAACGGTGAATACGTCAGAGCGTGGATTGTTCCTGAGGATATAGTCGAGAGTCTTGGATACGATGTAGAGAGGGGCCTCTGGCAGGAAGTAGTATGGGTGGCTTGTGAGCTTAAGCATTACTTCAACGACTGGATGGGCAAAGATCGCGTCTGTGAGAGGGCGACAAGGTACTGGAACGATGTGTTTGAGGGCAAAGAATGATTTTCGTATGTGCATAGACTACAGATTGGGCCTGGGTCTGGGTTTGGCTTTGGCGGGCTATGGGCGGGGCGGGGCGATAGCGGTGCATGGCGTTTGGAGCGTTGCATTAGAAGACTTTCTCCCGAGCTGTGTTTGTCTATTATATACCAGTGTTTTTGTCAATTGTAACGAGTCTCATTTTCCTCTCTGCCTCCTTTGAACTTGCAGCCTCTATATAGGATTCGTGATTGCAGTACAACATGATGATTTTTGCAACCAATGAATGCAGATTTCTAGGATTCAGTCAGGTCCAGTGCAATCAAGAGCAGGACTGAAACCGCTGAGATTCTTATGTTCCTGGAGTGGCTTTATGATTTATAACCATGGCTCGAAAACACACATCTACTTGCATTTTCTTGCGAATAAGTTATGAATTTTGGATATTGTTATAGCTTGTCTTTCGAAAACGTCCTCAATATGGCAAGGCTTAGCTGAGACTACATGTCGAAATTACGACAAGAAATAGGACGAGGTATCTCGTGAAGAGAAATGTCAACACCCCTTTTCACACTTGCAGCGATTGAATTATTCATAACTATTTACACACTTGGACTTCAATTGTTCAAGTATGTTGAACTATTTAGAGCTACTCAATCATCTACAGGTATTCAAATATTTGAAGACCTTCACTTATCCAAATATGCGTGGTGAGTGGGCTCATGCTCGTTCGAACACTCTTACGCCTTCCACCTCCATTGCTTCTTCTCGACCGCATCGAACCACCTCACACCAGCCATACAAACAGTTGCCCCAAAAAGCAGCGCAGCATCATACCATACAACCCTCGAATAATTGCCTAGTCGACTCTCACCCAGAATCTTTCCACCAACGGGGCTTCCATAGAACGTACCCATGCCCCTCACAAAGTAGATGAAGCCATTGACACTCGCATACGCCTGCATACCAAAAACCTCAGCAACAGTCGTCGGGAAGAGGGCATTGTATCCTCCGGCAGCAGCACCATAGCAGATGACGAACAGTACCCACAACGCCTTACTGCCGCTCTGCACACTGCCAAGCCAGAACGCCAGCACGGAAACCGCACTACACAGTACGGTGAGGATGAGCGTATTCTGGCGACCGAAGCGATCCCCCAACACACCGGTCAGGATCCGGCTGGTCGAGTTGACGCCGTTGTTGATAGCCAGCAACACAGCGCCGAAACTCGCCGTATAGCCAAGCGCAATGCTGAACTCGGACAGGAACGTCAGAGGCACTGGGTAGCCTCCCGACTGTAGGAACGCGGCCACGGTCGCGAGCCATAGCGTTGGCTTGCGAGCTAGCGCCATATCGATGTGCGTTGCGCGGCGCGTTGGGCCCGTGTACCGAGACGGGGAAACTGTTAGAGCGATCGGCAACGAGATGCCGAGGGCCATGAGGGACAGTGTGCGGAGTGTCCAGCGGGTGGACAGGCGCAGGAGGAGATAACGGACTAGTGGGGAGAATACCAAGCCGCCTACGCCGGCTCCCGAGAGGATTATGCCCATTGCAGTGCCGCGGTGCGCGTCGAAGTATTCGGGGGCGACGGAGAGAACGGGGAAGTAGAGCATTGAGGAGCCTATGCCGTATATGAATCCTTGGGTCAGAAGGAGGTGATACGTCTGGATGGGTTAGTTGGTATAGCCAAAAGGGGTGGGTGGGGACGAAGGGTTTGCGGCTCGCACTTGAAAACATTTGACAGTTTGCTAAATCTTGTCTCTTTTCCATCTTGAGATGAACACGGACATTGATTCACATGACTGGAATCAATCGAAAAGTCAAACGATTGAGCTTTGTAGAGCAATCTAAGACGCCTAGATAATTCACTTGATTTGAATAACCCAGGCGATCTAAATGACTCAGAAAACCCCAACGATCCAAACAACTTGATTAATCCAGATAACTTGAGAGTTCATAGAACACTATGCATGGTAAATAAGAGCATATGCATAGAACCACCCAGCATGCTGCTCGCATTCGATTGGAGTTCTTATTCTTCATTCGCTCTTGGATCGTGAGTTGTGTGTACAGTCCACGAGCAACATCAAGAAGTACATTGAAACCGTCTACAAAAAGCAAAATAACACAAGACCTACCTGAGTAGAAAGACTCGCCAGCCCCAACCCCAAACTCATAAGAATAGCACCCGGCACAGTGATTCGGCGCATATCGGTGACCCTCGTCATAAGCGGGTTGACGAAGATGCTGCCGGCCCACGTCAAGCCGGAGCCGAGGGTGCCGATGAAAGCGAGGAGTGCATTGTTTCCGATTTGAGACTGCGGGATGACATCTGCCTTGCCGGAGACGTAGTAGCTCTGGAAGACACCGTAGCACTGGTTGAGGCCGATGGTGATGAAGATGGTCAGGAAACTCGATATCAGGATTGCTGCTTGCTTTTGGCGGGTTACGGGAAGGATCTGGTGTGCAACGTGAGAATTGGAGGGGTTGCTCTCTAACTCGGGGATCTGGGATTCATTGTTTGATTGCTCCGAGATGGCTCTGGGAGACCGCAGTTCAATGTTTTCTGAGGTTGTATTCATCTTGAGGATCTTGGAATTTGAAATCAGGATGAAATCAGGATGGAGAGCGATGTTGTGGTTGTACGGAGTAATATGTTGTAGTGATAACCGTCCTAAATAAGCGAACATGTTCAAGTGCATAATTACATCCATGTCATCAGTATCAATGGATAGGAGTTTTGGAAAAATAACAGTCGTAGCCCAATCATTGCTTCTTCTTTCAAAAGGCTTTGCATAATTCCTGTCAAGTAAGCAAGGGAGTGACACTTGAGGATTTTACATAATTATAATCACTAATTTGAAGCAAGCTGCTCGCCCACATCTTCCACGACAGACGATTTATAGTCGGATGGTTACCCAGAGCAACTGAACTTTTTAGAGGGATAAAACAACGATTAATGGAAGCTATACACTAATCTCGAATGATATATTTGTCCAGGGCTATAAAGATATTCACAGCCACTCTGCGCTGTACAGCTATTCGAGTCATCCAGCCATTCACTCCCCATAATCTGCGTTCTCGAGTCGCTCGGCATGGAACATCTATGAGTAAAATATGGAACATGTGTTTGCGAGCATAATGCGCCAGTGCGGTTTGGGAAATGATGACCAAGAAATATCCGGTCCGAGGCTAACTTCGGAAAACATTACATTGCTTTAGTTAAAAGCGGATTAAGATGTGATCTTGATAAAGGTACGTTGAGATCCAGAGTACAAACGGAGCAAATTGTGATAATTTCATAATTCCGTGCTAATTTTGGGACCCTTGGTAAATAAACGTAGAAAGATATAGTTATGCCGACAAATTCACACATCACAAATGCAAGCAGAGTATGAAAGTAAGCTTCGTTGAATATTGTCTATCAAACGAATTCCTCATACGAAAAGAGGCCGCAAACTTTTCAATGGCAACTACAGCACCACCTTGATGAAACCACCATTCCTGATTCCTGACCTCACCGCCATTCATCGAAAGAAAACATGGCCAACAAAGACGTATATCCACCTATTGACAACTAAAGCAATCCCAGAGGTATCTTGGTAAACACCATATCTCTCGCCCATCGAGAGGAATGAAAGAAAACAAAAAAGCCCCTCTCAAACTCCAGTCGTTATGTTCGTCCTAAAAGGCTACCGTTCGCAAAAGACCAGAAGTCTAGCTACTAGTGAAAACCGGCGTTGATGATAGGCTATGAGATGTCAGTGGTTGTCGACCATAGCATTTCCCAAAGGTGGTATGATAACTTACAGAAACGAGATTACTGAATGAATTCGTCGTCCTCGAACTCGGCCTTGTGAACAACAAGGGCCTCCATATCATCAGCCTCCATGGCATCGACAGCTGGGTCGGTAATTTCCTCATCCATCTCTTCCTGGTGAATCTTGAAAGCATTCATGGTAGTACCACGTGGCTTCGCGATACGGCCACTCTTAACAAGGTTAAGGGCAGCCTTGCGTGGGGTTGGGGTGCTTTCGCCTTCATCCTCCTCGCCATCAGACTCCTCCTTCTTCTTGCCACGGCCCTTCTTGGATGGGGTAGTTGGAGCCTTGCGAGCGCGCTTGACTGGAGTTGAGGATGGGGTGGCGCCGTCAGCATCGCCATCACCAAGAGGGGATCCAAGGTCGAAAGCTGGCTCCTTCTTCATTCTACCAACACGGCGCTCAACTGCAATTGGAGAGGTGCCATCAACGTTGAACTTCTCGGCAATTGCTGGAGAAAGTTAGCATATGAAGTGAGAGTGATTGAGTGGATGTGAAGTTTGGAATTAAGCAAGTAAATAGAAAGAAAACTCATAGAAAAGACGGAAGTTGAGAAGTAAGCTGGGTATGTTGGGCGATGTACCATCACCACCGGTCTCTGGGTTGATTTCCATAGGATCCTTTCCATTGGCTTTGGCATCACGGATCGCAGAAGCAGCCTTCTTGAGTCCTCTAAAACGGTGCTGAAGGGCTGAGGTAGTAATGTCACCACCGTAACACTCAGAGATCTCTACAAGTCCACGTTAATATCCAGCACTCACATAGCACATTCAAGGGCTAAACAGTGCTGAATCAAAAAACGAGGACTCGTTGATATGTGTCTCAGGGGAAAACTGCCAACAATGGATATGAATAGATGGAAAGTCTGTGCAAGTGTGGGCATTTGAAGACCAAGATGATTTTACAAACAGAGAACAATCCTGAGCGCTAGGATGTTCCAAGTCTCTAAAAACATTTGCGCTATAGGATAATGAAAATAACATGGGCGTGGAGCGAGTACGTTTGCCATTTGAGCAATCGAGGTTTGGTAGTCTCTCCCCAGCAGCTTTCGCCGCACGAAAAGCAGCCGCAGCCTTCTTAGGACCTCGAAAACGATGCTCTAGAGCAACACCAGTGGTACTGTCATCGAGATACTCAGCGATACCTGCAAGTCTTGTCAATGCCCAGCTCTTATATCGTACCAAGGAGACCGCAATAGCTGGGCAAGACAGGACTTGCAGCATATTGCGTAGAAAAGGTAGATTGAAGATTTTTTTTGAAAGTAAAATAAAAATGAGCAAAATAACAGTGGTCTGGTGAGTAGAAATAACTGTATGAGATGAAATGTGCGAGAAGGAGTTTGTGCAATACCCTTTTCCTTGCTTGGATTGTACTCAAGCTCGATGGTCATCGGGTTCACGCCATCAGCGACAGCAGCGCGAACGGCTTGGCAATTCTTTTTCTGCTTGCCAATCTGCAAAGTAATCGCCTTCACAGTGGTGTCGAAATCAAAGTGCTTTGCCATCTCTGTGTGATACCATCAATACCCATCTCTCGCACCAAATAACGAGCTGGCAGAGAGAAAAGCCCGAAGCCTCAGTCATAATATAGACAGAAGGAAAAAGAAATGCGGACTCGAGGTGGGTTTGAGGTATTAGATAAAACTTGGGGAAAGATAACTATATAGAATGGGGTTGTGGGAGTCTGAGTTGTGTAGTACCATTTGGCTTGCTCGCAACCTGGACCTCCTCCATTGGGTTTTTGCCAGCATCTGAAGCAGCACGAACAGCAGCTGCAGTTTTCTTATGCTTCTCAAATTGACATCTGACGGCCTTGGCAGTAGTACCATCATCGTAACACTTAGCAATCTCTGCGTAGTCATGTCAACACTTGTTTCTCATGACGAAAAGCTGCTGAACCAGTGTGTTGCTCGTAAGAAAAATTTGAAAGCTAAAGAAATAAAGGTGCAGTAACAGGAAGAAATGTGTAAACGGGCTGGTTATTTCGAAATAGGCACGTGATATCAATTGTCCTACCCTTCTTGTTCTTGCCAGTACGAGCCTTGGAGTTTGACTTGTTCTTAGCATCGACAGCCTTTGACTTGGGCTCCCATAGGTACTCCAAGTGAGGTGGCAGAACGGTCTTCAAACCCAATGGGTGAAGTGTCTCGAGCACACAAAGCTTGCAGTCCTCGCCATCCTCGACAGCGATACGAAGCTTTACGGCATCGCGTTTCAAGACACGAGTGCGATTCTCCACAGCATGTTCAGTAATATCGCTACCCATGTGGCTCGCGATGCCTACCCTAAATCAGAAAAGACAAATAAAAAAGAACACGGAAGGTTCCCAAGTGCAGCATCATCTGAAGAGCACTGCTCTACCATAGTATGTAACTTGGAGTATATCTTGCAAAAATGAAATGAAAATGAGGTGGTTGAAATCTTGAGATGAATGTGATATGTTTGTGAGGTAGAAAAACCGTGCTGTGAAAGATATGAAGATCTGCATCTCTCATGCAGGATTTCCACCACGAAAAGAGTATCTGTCCGGTGATATGGGGAAACAAGCTTCGAACACCAGTATGATGTAATTTGTGAGAATATCCGACGCGAGATTGGCTGAACAGAAGATGTAAGAGAAAAACCCCGTGTACGTACCAGCATAGTTGAGCTTAAGGTCAGGATGAGCTGCAAGGATGGCAGCGATCAAACGGATGGAGGAGTCGTAAGTCTTCCAGTTAGTCATCTTGGCGGTGGACTTCTGTAAATTTAGTCAGGCAACTGTAAATCCAGAATACTGATGAAGTATGAGTGGAAGAGAAGCTTGAGGTGTTAGACTGGGAAGGTCCAAGCAGAAAAATGAGGTGGGAAGATTTTTGATGACGAATTAAAAGTTATGCGGTGTGACAAGATGCGGCGAGGTGTATTTTGATTGTTTGTGAGATGAGATGAGGTGAGGTGTGATGAAGTTGAAGGTAATGTGAGAGATATCGGCTACCTGAAGGTATCCACAACCTCAGATTGACACAACAACAACGACAACAAATCCACGAGCTCGTAATCACTTCATCAACGCAACCATTTTAGGTGAGAATGATGCCACGAACTCAAGGAGAACACGACGAGGTATTGTGTTCGTGATCTCCGAAACTTTCAGATATAATATCTAGGCAGATATTATACTAACACGCAAGTAATCATAGTGATGGATTGTAAATATCGCGTAATGATTATAAGGAAAGGGAAAGCATGAAGGACTTTTTGATCTTGGATGACTTACAGATGAACTTTGAGTGTCTGAAAGGTAGGTAGATTAAATGAGATTCGGAGTATGAGATGGATGGATCGGACTGGAATATGAGATCAGTAAGTTTTCCAGGATACAAATGATAATCATACCAACATACGAAGCGAGAGGTGATAGGAGAATTACCTTGAAGTAGCAAAGAGTTGCAAAAGATTTCGAATGTTGAAAGCGCGTTGAACAACGTGGACCACGAGATGTGGTGTTGTTGTTGTTGTTGTTGGTGGTGGTGGAAGAAAGAGAACGGAAGAGGAAGAAAGCAGATGTTTAAGTAGTTGAGGGTCGAGGTGTGTTGTGGTGTAGTCTGCCGGATGACTTGCTGGCGCGGTGGTCGATATCAGACGCAAGCGCGCTTTTCTCGCAGAAGGTAGTTATGAGATGGAGGGAGATTCTGCTAGAAATGGAAGACGACTGACTTGAGAACTGGAATCTGCTGGGACGAGTTGATCGAATATCAGATATCAAGATGTGTCATTCGTAGCAAAGACAGGGCCATATTGCAGATCTTTATACTTGTGACTCGAGACCGTCTCTTTTATTGGTAGATAAGGAGAAGCCTGGTATCCTGTATATTGGCATGCTGCAGCTGTGAACATAGAGATATCTCAAGATCTATCAACGAAACTGAACTTCTCATGCTTTGTCACGCCTTTGTCCAAATCCACCTACTTGAATGCCCCAACCGTTATACGCAACCTCCTATATCATCCAAGACTTACTGCGCTAGATTTGGTACTTTACTGGTGGAGATGTGGACTTCCTTATAATCTCGAATTTGATGTCGTTAACGCGGATGAACGCCTCAAGCCCCTCCGCTTCGCATAAATCGCTGCGGCGACGGGGCTCCCCTGTCAAGCCTCCCCTGCTGCAGAAAAGCAACTCCTTTCTGGTCCTTTCCACTCGGCTGCTTCCGGCTTTTGCCTTTTCCGGTACAATCGTGACTCGTCGGTTTGACAGACTACAACGGGATTCTAACGTCCCAGTACCTCAAAGAACTAACGCACCATCAAGCGTCACCAAACTCCTACCACAATGCTCTCTAAATGATGAGGCGGCATTGCAGATAATAAACCTACCTTGGAGGTTGATGACGGCAGACTGCGGATTATCTGATGGCTCACTACTATTCTATACCGTGATAAACACTCACAAGATGCCATTCACTCTTGTCACTCGAAACCCCAAAGCCACGAATTAATTGAGCTTTTAATCCAAGTTGATACTTTAAACAGCAACCTTAGCCATTAAACACCTGTTCTTATATAAATACGCCATGCATAGAATCCATCAAGCTTTTGCCAAACCCTTGTTTGGTGTGGCTTTCGACGGTGTAGAGGGCTTCGCTGCATTTGCACGATCCAGCCTATTCAAAGCCGTGGCATCCAGACTCTGATACCAGGTCTTAAGCTCTTCCATGTTCTCCATTTCGCCAGCGGCATATTCAACCGGTGGTCCATTCATTTCCACACTCCCATCGTCTTTGAAAACAGCCCAGCTACTGCCTTCATTTGATTCAGAGCGCAAAACGAATCCTTTGCCCTGCTCCGATTTCACCACAAAGTTGCGCAACAAGATACCATGACCAACGTGTATGGAGGGTAACGCATTCTTGTATGGTCTGAAAATTTGAATCTCCGTAACATTGGCAGGCCCGATTGAAGCATCAGTGACATTGAACCTGATATTAAAGTGCTTTGGGCCTCTCTTGGCTTTCTCGGGCTCGCTAGGAGAAGATGTGACGATAGCCAGAATATCAAGCTTCTTGCCGAGGTTTTGTTTGAGTTGCTTCAGACGCGAGAAAACACCATGATCGGTAGTGACTGCTCTGCTTAGCTTCACTCCCAGAGCAGCATCAAGACTTGCACGTGGACCTCTTTTTCTTGTCACAGGTTGAGTCGGGGATTCAAAAGCAGCTGATGCAAGTTCGACGCTAGCATCATGTCCTTCGAGAGGTTCATAATCATGTACAATGAGTGGTGGTGATCTTCGCGCTTGAGATTCGCCAACGGCCGGACTTCTCCCATATTTATAACCTGATCTTGTCCTGGGAGGAGTAGAAGGCAGGGCATCCTCCTCGGTTCCTTCCAGGGAGGATTGAAAAGATTGAGTCTTATCAATCCGCTCATGCTGTTTGCTTTTGCGATCATTTTGTTTCACAGCTGACCTAGTCCTTGCGGCAGGGGTCGGAGTGAGGGTGTTTGAGTTGTCGCCAGCCTCAGCATCATTGTGGCTTGATCTGCTTGCGAGTATAGCACTTTCAGGTTCTTCAATCTCCATCTCATTGTCCTGAGTTTCAACTGACACAGGTACGGGAGTTACCGCACGTTTTGCCGCAGCTCTAGTTCTTGGTGCAGCCGTCAAAACAGAAGGATCGAAGATTTGCTGCTCGGCAATAGTGCTCTCCTTCTCCCTAACGACTTGCTTAGAACCCTTAAGCTGAGAACTTTGCGCCCCAAGGTCTGTATCAGTTGCCGCTGGTACAGGCGTCAATGTGCGCCTGGAAGCTGCTCTCGTTCTAGGCACAGCTGGAGAAGCAATATCAGAGATCTGCTTCTGTACCCCTGGCGAGGTACCATGAGATTCCTGTGTCGTTGGACCCTGTACCGCTCCTTTGGCATCTTTGGCCTCTGTAGCTATTTCAGGTGCAATGGCAAACCCTTCCCCAGTCTCGATTGACATACTCACATCCGGCTCTTCTCCAGTTTGCTTCCCGATATGAGTAGGCTTGCTCGTTGCTGAAGCTAGTTCTTCAAGCTCTTTGATGCCTTTCTTCAGCTTAGTTGCTTCACCAGGCTGCAACTTGTGAACTTTATTGCTCCTGGACATATTTACCCTCAATCTAGAGCTGGCCTCTACGACGCCCTCTACGTCAGTGAACGGGTCATAGGTCTCGGAGTCGTCGCCAGTATCCATTTCGACATCCGGCTCCTCGATGATAGCATCAACCAGAGATGTTCGAGGGGGGCTAGGAAGAACTTTCTGGATATAGGTGTCCACTCCTTGAATTAAAACTGGAGTGGGAACTGGCCCCTTTACCACGGCAATCTCGCCAGTCTCAATTATGGAGGAGCCAACTTCAGCTTTGCGATCAGATCGCTGTGAAAGTTCTTGTTGCTCAACATCGGCGGTGATTTCTCCATGCGGAGAGACATTGTTGCTATTTGCTTGCCTTTGTGAACCAATGTTCTTGCTGAAGATCTCAACGAGTTGTGCCTTTTTTGCGCTGGATGGGTATGTGATTTCATGAGCTACGAGAATAGAGCGTAATCGGGGGACAGTAAGAGTCGCGGGGTCGAACCCTCTCTGTAAATACTCGACGTCCTCGATATCAGATGTGCTTGGAAGATTTTGGCTATCCGCTGTTGAAGGAGCGTCGTGTTCGACGGCATGTTCGGCTCTTTCTGCTACTGGAACGGGTGTTTTTGAGCGTTTTTGCCTCCGGGCCCTGTCTATAGCATTGTCGAGAGTTTTTTGTTCTGCCGGCACTGAAGATGATACCTGCCTTCGACTTTCACTTTCGTCTTCGGTTCCCACAAGTTCAGGTGAGTGACTTAGTTCTCGCGAATACTCCTCCGCCTCTACAAATTCCTCCTCTCTTGGAGATGAGGGTTGTTGTTCAGGCCAAGTTTTCTTTTTAGTTGGGTCATCGACACTTCCTTGGGCATCGTGGAAGGCATCTGCATTAGCATCATGCTGAAAATTTGACTGCTGCTCTGACATAGGACTCTGCGTATCCCTCACCGATTGCAGAAGTTGCGCAGATACCTCGTCGTCCTCTACGCTATTCTCTAGGTCCATCAAATCCTCTGGCATTGCTGCATCCGACGTGCCATCAAATCCAATATCATTCGTGCGGAGAGATAGATACTTGTATGCAGCGTGACCTTGACTTTCTAACTTAGGAGACTCTACCTCCACATCGTCTTTGTGAGAATTATCTAAACGAGTCGTCCCAGTCGTAACGAAATCGGCAACGTTGTCTTTAGCGCGGGTCACGTTAGGTGAGGCGTTATCCGCCTCGGTTTCGAATATTGAACAAAGCTCTGTCGTAGCATCTTCTATAATAGGGTCGTTGACAGACTTTTCTTCGGCCTCAGCTTGCTTGAAAATATCTGCTATTGCCTCGATACTCGGCGCTCTCTTTTTTGTGCTGTTACGGTGACTGCGGATCTCGACCTCGTTTCCAACAAGTTGAGGTTCGGTTGGCTCATCTCTAAATTCATACTCATGAGCACCAGAGCGTCGGATGGCTCTCTTATCCGCACCGTCTGGTGTATAATTCTGATCATAAACAGAATGTCTTGAGCGTCTCTTTTTATGGTGTTTGCCTCGAGGTGTCAATTTATCCTCTCCTTGTGTCTCGGCTGGGATATTTTCTTCCTCAGAATGCTCCTCAAGCCCTTCCATTGGCTCGGGTCTCGGGCTTTCAGAGGCTGCATGATCACTGCCTTGATTGAACTCGGTCTTTTGCTCCACATCTTCCATATCGTCGTCCAGGACGTCATCTGGCTTCTGATAAGAATAGTTGTGTTCTTCTGAGATCCTTGATTCGTTATCCTTTCTACGATTGTCGTCCTGGACAACATCTGATTTTGTAGGACTCTGCTGTTCCTCCTCTTCTATCCTTGGTACGTCGTCTTCGATGTCAGCCTCCATGTGACCAAGCTCAACCATCTGCTCCGCGGATATGTCAGATTCGTTGGGAATAATCTCAACTGGGTCCTGACTGGATTCTACTGGATTGAGACCTGGACTGTTCTCCAAAATATGATCGACGACATTAACCAATTTTGTGCGAGCTCTCATCACCTCTTCTGACAAGTCCCCAATCGCATCAGCTGACTCCGCAGGGCCATCAACATGTTGCTTCGAAGGATGTTCTACCGCGATGTCAACAATAATAGGTTTGGAAGGAGAGTCGACTTCGTTTTTTGACAGGTCCATGATATCGTCGTCCACGACAATCGAGTTCGCATGATTATCGTCCTCTCCTGAGGAATCTTCAACCACTTCGTTGGATTTGAATTCATGATTCGGATGTTCACCATTTGCGTTGATTTTTCCATCTTCCACTTCAGAGTCTGGGTCCTCAGTTTTTTCTAAGTCTTCGCCCACTTCTGAGACCTCATGATCATCCCCTTCCTCCTCGTCGGAGATGATTCTCTCTGAAACAGAAGCCGGTTGCTGCTTTGGATGATCTACGAGGGCTTCATCTTGTTCATCCTCGCCTTCCATGCTCTCGTCCTCATCTACATCGCCGTCACTTTCTTCGTCCAAAATCTTTCCTTCAGGCTCAATGATATCCTCGTCTCCTTCCATACTCTCATCCTCATCTACTACTCCTTCATCCTCGTATTCGGGTTCTAGATTTGAGATTGCCGGTTGAACGTGATGTGGTGGATACGGAGGACTGTTGTTCATTGGTGGTTTCGCCAGGCGTGTAGCTTCAGATCCGTCCTCATCGTCAGAAGATAACAAGTCAATAACGACAGGAGCAGATTGTTTTGGGGGCTGTGGCGTCGTAGAGGCCACTTCTTCATCCTCGTATTCTTCTTCTTCTTCTTCTTCTTCGAAGTCCTCGTCATATTCCTGCTCTTCCTGCTCTTCCTGGTCATCTTCATAGTTTTCCTCTCTATCACGAGGCAGGGGATTTCCATACTGGTCATTGTAACCTCGTCTGTAACCATACTCCTCATAGAAGTCGTCTTGGAGGGGTTGTCCAAGATGGTCGGTTGGTATGTCAAAGTCACTTTCATCTTCTCCGTCCTCTTCTATCTCCTGTTCCTTATCACCAGCCATGCGGTCCTCCTGCGCTTGCTCAAAAGTTTCATCGTTTTCGTACTCAGCCTCTTCATCGACGTTTTCTGCTTCTTTCGAAGCGTTGGTCCTAGCCTTCGGGTAGCCTTTAGCTGCCTCTTCTTCACTTCCTTCAGCCATACCAACACCTTTTGATGATTCACGTAGTTGATCAGTCTTAGCAGCCGGGCTTTTAGAAGCTGTTTCTTCAAGATAAGCATCCCCAGTAGCAGCAGCTTGAATAATACGAGCTGAGAGAGCTGCAGTCCCAAGTGCTTGCAATGAGTGGTATTGTGAGCCAAAAATATGAGAGTCTGCTTCTCGGTCATCATCATAAGTGAGTTCAGGTGGTTCCTGTGCTTCCGTGTGCTTCCCATGACTTTGAGGGACGGAAGCGTTGTTTGCGAAGTACGGTCCATTTGAATGCATTCCGAAGTCAATTGGATCGTATGAATCAGGCTTATGTTCCGTATAAGATTCTTCGGGCTGGAAAAGTGTTGAAGGCGCTTCTTGCTTGGTTGCCCACCTTTCAAACTCAGCAAAACCACCTGGTGGAAGGGATGCGTCTAGTTCGTGCATGGCATCACTTTCAACCGTGTCATGTAGCGTTGGGTCCTTCTCCGTCTCTGTCGTGGGTACCACAGCACCTGATTCTATGTTTGCAGCATTGACGAATGAAGAGTATCCTTCATCCCCAAAGGGTTGCCTGGAGACGCCAAAGCTCGATATAGGTCCCGTGGGTCCAGGGGACGTTTGAGTCCCTCCTGTGGCAAACGACGGGGCAAAAGGTCTTGATGGGGAAGTTCCTACGTGGGTGTGAGAGACGAGTGGATTTTGTGAAGGCTGGTCAAATTCGTGAGACTGAGCTCGGGACTGTGGTTGTGTCCACTGGGGCGGTACTGGTGTTTGAAGGGGTGGTGTCTTCTGCTGTTGCAACCTATCATTGAAGCCAAGTGTTGGTGAAGGAGAAGCAACTTCGGAATTGAAGACAGATCTAGATTGTGAACGAAATCCATTCAAAGATCCTAGACGGTCTTCATCGAGGTCCATTGTTTGGCAGCCTTCATCAGTCATAACAACCACAGGCCGAGCGGGAGTTTCTGGGACCATTTGCGTAGGGGCATCATCAGACTCATCTGATTCAGGACTTGGCGATTGGCTTTGGTATCGCCACGATGAGCTTCTCCTGGATCTTTTTCTGCCTTTCCCAGGGATTGAGCCGTCTTCCACTAAGAACGGATCTGACCCGAAAAGAGACCCATACGATAGACGTGCGCGCTTTATAAAGGCTGGCGAAGACCACCTGTTATGGTCCTTCAATTTTTCGTGATGAACAGCTGAGATCGGCGTTCCTTGTGAAAGTCCAGTGAGATCTCCATCTCCATATAGACCATCAAAAGGTAGTTCTTCAGGCTCGGGAGAAGGCGGCGGATGATCAATATCGATAAGAGAGACAGCACGAGTCTCGTTGTTATCAATCTGAAGTTCGGAATATGTTAGAGAATAATATGTCAAAGCGATAGAGCCAACAAACTTGTAGTATCAAGCGTTCCCTAAATCTCAACTCCCAGTCGACGCCTTTGCCGGGGGTGCGAACACGCTCATCGCCCTCCGTAACCCATTCCGCCCCTCGCAAGCTCAATATGACTTCATCTCCACTGCTAACGTCAGACCTAGCAAGAACCTTTGCACTTGATCCCGTAAACTGTATGCGCACTTGTCCCTTTGTTCGACGTAGTCGAAAGTCGGGTTCCGCGAGAAGAAGTGCAACAGTTTTATTCGAGGATGAGTATGGCCATTTGAGAGTCACCACTGCCTTTATTGATTTAGAGAAGATCTCAGGAACTTCTGGTGAAAGATCTGCGATCGGTAGATGAGCTCCGAAAGAGCTTGAGGATGTGCCCGCGTTATTATGTTCTTCCGCCGCCATTATGCATGTCCGACGCGTCGAGGGAATCCTAGTCTTCACTGAAAGCTTTGGTGTTTTAACATCCTTTGAGCCGAAGATGCTTTTGTTTATTCGATCGCAGAAGTGATGCCGTTCGCGCGCGTATGAAAGGATGTTGCATTCACTGAGAGTTGCGGGAACGTGAGCTCATCGACAATACTGCCAGCTGTCACCGCCTGCCCGCGGAATTGCTGTTGGTCTGGTGGTCGGAGCACCCGGCATTGATAAATGGGGCTTATCGAATTCACCACGATCATTTGGCATCAACATCTACACTTCCTCAAGAGGGACTTTGGATCGATCTTACATTCTTTGTTAGGCCCTGGTAATTTATGCTGTTGACGAAGTACTTTGGTTGTCATTGATCATACATATACTGTCGTTCATCAATCCATTAGGAGTTTCTCAATACGTTGAAGGATATCGTCCCATTTATTATCACAATGGGCTCAATCAGCCCATCTTTAGCCTCCACCACCTTAACAGTCAAACGAATTGCAATAATTGGAGCAGGTCCAAGTGGTCTTGCAGCAGCAAGATATCTGCGGGCTACAGAAGCTTTCTCGAGGATTGATATCTTTGAACAACAGCCGGACATTGGTGGTGTTTGGCTGTACACTCCGGAAGTACATGCCAAGACTGTAGTACCGCAAACCACACCTCAATGCCCTCCAGATAAGCCATTGGATCTTCCTAACGGACCAACCTTTCCATCTCCCATGTATGACAAGCTTCATACTAATATCCCGAAGACACTGATGGGTTTCTCTGATCAGCACTTTGCCGAAGACTGCCAATTATTTCCGAAGCGAGAGAGCGTTCAAGAGTACCTGAAAAGGTATTCTGAAGATGTGCTTCCACTTGTCTCCCTTTCAACCCAGGTTGAATCGGTTCACCTGCAAAAGGCTGGTGATCAGGATCAATGGGAGTTGCAGATCAGAAATTTAAAGGATTCGGTAGCTCATAAATCGACTTATGATGCTTTGGTTGTTGCGAATGGTCACTACAATGTTCCTTTCATTCCATCTTCTCCTGGAATATCTGAATGGAACAACCGTTACCCTGGGTCTATCAGTCATTCAAAAACGTTTCGGTCCCCCAAGCTATTCACTGGCAAGAAGGTCGTGTTGATAGGGAATAGCGCCTCTGGTGCAGATGTTGGAAAACAAATCGCTTCAGTTTGTGCAACCCCTCTTATTAATTCTGTACGAGAGTTTTCCGAGGATCCGCTTCCACCGTACAAGATTGAAGTCACACCAATAGCCTCTTTCAACGTTGATGATCGAAGTATCACGTTTGAGAATGGGCACACAGAAGCTGGTATCGATAACGTTGTCTTCTGTACGGGGTATCTTTACTCCTATCCGTTCCTTGAGAACTCTGGTATTACATCACCCGTCGTGACTGATGGCCGCCGAGTTCGAGGACTTTACAAACATCTATTCAACATTAACCACCCAACACTTGCATTTACGGCGCTTCCTCAGAGGGTCATCCCATTTCCGCTCTCAGAAGGGCAATCCGCAGTGTTGGCTGGAATATGGTCACGCCAGCTATCTCTACCATCAAAATCCGAGATGGAGAAATGGGAAACAGCAAGGGTAGAAGAAAAGGGAGATTGCACCGAATTCCACTGTTTTGGTTGGCCCGAAGATGCAAATTATATCAATGAGATGCATGACTGGGCCATGACAACTGGGCCAGGAATACCGGGGAAGGAACCTCCGTATTGGGATGAAAGGAAGAAATGGATCAGAGAGAACTATGTTAAGATATCTAAAGCTTGGGTGGCTGCTGGGGGGACAGCGAAGACTGTTGAGGAGATTGGCTTCGATTTTGATGGTCTGGATCGGGATCCATGATTGCAAACCACCAAAGCCATGAAATTGATTTATAGGTAGATGAGTGACGAAGAACTGGCAAAATGGGATATATTCAACACAACGAGTTATGAGAGCCAGTAAGCATTGATAGCGGTAGATTTATTAAAGCCATACAACTATTTAAAGCTACGCAATTACTCAGTATTACAACTTCACAGAATGAACAAGTCTAGGTAGGTACCTTACACACTTGGTGAAGCCAGCCCCTTTCACAGCTCTATGGCTATTCAGAGCCGTATACTCTACTTTTGGGACCTCCCATATTTCCAGAGTCACGCATCTGCTAAGAGTCACACAATAGTTTTAATTGGCCAATCATAGAAAATAAGAGCAATTCTATCTAGACCTCTGTAAAGTCAAAGTCTTAGTATGATACAACTTCTGGCGCTGATAGGTTAACTGCTTCGATCATGGCCAAATTAGCAGCTTTCCAAGACCAGACCAGACGTATTCAAAATATATCAAAAAATTCATTCCTCAATAAGTATTCACATCCCTATAGAACTTCTCAAAACACATACTACCGTAGGTACTGTACACCTTAGGTATCTGATTATCATGGATGGAAGACTCAAGAGGCCTCCCATAGGTGGGAAGGCTGTAAGGCAGCCTTGCGTCCATTGAGAGTCCCTGCTGGCACCGACCGGACGGGAAAGCCACAATGAATGGCAGGGTACTACCACCTTTAAAATTGTGAGTTTGAACGTGAATGCTTGAGACACTAGTAAATCACAGTCTTTATGTTTTGGCGCATGAATCGCATTGTTCAGACTTTAGGAACATATGATAACTTATATCGAGCCCTGATCATAGAGAATCCGACCGCCAAAGCGGAATATGAGAGTTCTGGCGTATCCGCAGTTCACAGCTTCGCGTGATAATCGCGTTCTGTGTAATGGCACCCCCAGCACACACTTCACAAACAAATACACCCAGTAAAGGTCAAGGACGCCCGAAGAAGGTACTTTCAAGTGTAAATTCCGAGCCCAGCTCGGCAGGGAACAAAGGAAAGGGTAAAACGACCGGCGAGTTTTATTCGGTTCGCACGATACTCGACGAGAACGAAGCCGAGTATCTTATTGATTGGAATGATAACTCGCAGACAGGGGAAAGATACGAGCCTACCTGGGTATGTCGTTCCAATTAATATGTCTTTCCACAGCTTCAAAAAGCTGTGTGATTGTATGTCTGTGAATGCACGCTGACTGTGATTGTGGGAGAAAGGAACCAAAGCGTAACGCGAACAAAGCCGCGATAGCCGATTGGAAGGATAAAAACCCGCCCAAAAAGGGAATATCCCAGAGAACAAGAAAGGCCCAGCAGAGACGAAGGGCGCAGAAGGCGAGGAGAATTGTTGCAGATAGTCAGAGCGGCCTGTCTACACTCGGGACGTCTCAAGACAGTCAGCCAATCCGTTCTGCGAAGCGCAAAAGGGCACCTGCAGGATCACCAACACCAAGCGATCCAACTCCGCAAAAGCGTGGTACAGGGGGACCGAGAGAATCAAGGAACAAGCACCAGCGGCTACAGACTAGGTTCAGTTGGAAAGTTCAAGAATTGGAGTTGGAGTTGGAAGAAGAAGAGTCCGTAGGTCCCACTGTGGAAAGCGAGGTTGAAGATATTGCTCAAGAAGATCCCATCTTCAGCTCGAGCGACCCAGTCCAAGCGGTTATCAGCCAACTGGGAAGTGCTGTTGATCTGAAGGCATATCAGGTTTTCCCCGACACATCTGGATCCTTGCAGGAACAGTCTCTGGCCTCAAGCGCTTTAAAGACAGACATTATTCCTGATTCTCAAGAGTCTCCACTATCAGCAGAGAAGCCTGGATCTAAGGACTCCGCACAGTTCTTTCTAGTAGATTCTGATAGTAGTCAGCGTAGCTTCAGGGACAGCTCTAACAACAGCAAAGCTGTTTCTGAGCTTTCTGTGGGAGAGAGCAGAGAGAGCGACATCTTTGAAGGTCCGCTGAGCTATCGTGAGAGAGCGAGATACTTAGACGGAGAAGGGAGCGATAACATACTCGTGAGAGGTGCTCTCCAAATTGACGACGAACCTAGAGCCCAGCCTCAAACGCCAGACAAACCACATATCGAAGGACTTTCGAAGGAAGTAGAGAACGACGAATCTCAGGAACAGGCTGGCGGACTGGCTCCTATCAGTCGTGGCGAAGTTCGTGTTCCTGATTCCGAACTTGTCGTAATAAGCTCCCAGCAACTGACCTCGTCAACTTCAGCCCCCTCGCCAGTCGATATTCGGAACACTGTGGACGATCTTGGACTTCCAGTCTCCCTTCATATTGAAACTGACGTAGATGCTGGTCTTGTACCTGCGCTTGTGCACACATCTGAATCCGGAAATCGAGAGTCTGAGGAATCAGAAGACCTACAGTTTATAACGCAGGTCCTATATCGCCATAATTCTTTAGACAATAGCACTCAACCTTCACAGGAGAAGCCCAGTTCCTACGAGAGTGTAATCTCTATCGTTAGGTCGTCTCCCGAAGAAATCACCGAGGTTGAGTCTTCAGAACCGTGGCAAGGCGGCCAAGTTGTGCCAGAGGTCGATCTGCTTTCCTCGCACTCCTCACTTCGCCCAATCTTCATTCACCGTTGTCAAAGCGATACACTGGTGAACGAGAGGTTACCTCAGGAAGATTCTATATTACAAGTGCGTTCCCCGCGAAAAGAAATCTCATCTGGAAGAGTCTCGCCGGGATTGGATGAGGATCAGATATATAGTCCTCACCGCGAATCGTATCTGGTTGTCGAAGACGTTGTAGCAAGCATTGAACAAGACCTGTATTCACCAGACTTCCCGTCACCACTCCTAGTTCCTTCATCAAGATCTTCTCACTTCCCAGAAACACAAAGGAGTAATTTCCCAATAAGGTCTAGTACACCCTCTGACTTCATCATGGAGGGCGGTGTTACATCTGCAGAGCAAAATGAAGAGCCATCACCAAAACTCACAATCACAGAGCGCTTGAAACAGATTCGTGCTCAGTCCGCCGCAACACGCTCGCCGTCTGCCATACCAGAGCGTATTCCGACACCACCAACAGCACATCCCGGACAGATGCTTCCCACTCGACAACACCACATTGAAATCGAAGAATCTTTGCCAGAATTTGAGCACCCTGTGGATGTATCGACACCACACAACGAAGACACATCTGAGATGGAAATGCATTCCAACGTCCCACAACTTGGGAAAATGGAGTTCCTCGTTACCTTGCCTATGGTCTCCTTTGTTCGAGATGTATATGCCCAAGCTGTCAAGGACCGCAAACCTGAGATAAAACTGATCACTAGCGAATCGCAAGTCGATGCTTCAACAATTGATATCATTGACAAGATGATCGACGACCTCAGAAAGTGCTGTACTCACCAAGATCTTCTTAGCGAACCTTCAGCAACACAAGCAACCACCCCTCACAAGATCACCGCGCAATGGGCCAACGCTTGCAGCACCAAATGTATGTTTCTTCGCCAGTTCTTGAAGGAAACACGTGGTATCGAGGCACATGTAGTGATCTTGGCTCGTCCAGGTAGAACGTTGGATATCCTCGAGTCGATCATGATCGAGGATAAGATCTTCTACGCGCGCTCTGGTGGTGATAGCAGTCTTCCTTCGACGCAGCTTTCTTCTCTCAATGTAACCCTTCATCCTACGGGTGAG
The DNA here is from genome assembly GCA_022609375.1 of Xenosphaeropsis pyriputrescens. NCBI lineage: Eukaryota > Fungi > Ascomycota > Leotiomycetes > Phacidiales > Phacidiaceae > Xenosphaeropsis > Xenosphaeropsis pyriputrescens. The sequence continues at coordinate 124,383 of JAGKQE010000047.1, forward strand.
GAAGGAAGCATCTATGTCGTTGCTCGTGCCGACTTGGTCATTGCCTTTGATGACACCTATGACTCGTCGGAGCTACATTTACAGCAGATACGTGCCGATCTCTATGAGAATAAACTTGCTCCCCTTCTTGCGCTCATCATTGTCAATTCCGTCGAACATTTGGATCTTTTTATTCCGCGACAAATCGATTCGTTCACCAGAAGGTCTGTCCTCGTAAGCTGCATTGCACACACCGTGCGTGAGCGACATATGGGAATTTCACACCATGAAGACCCATCACCAGATCAATGTGCTCATCTCGTGGCAAGGTACTTGGCGGAAGGCACTCGCAATTGGCCACTTGTTTCTGCTTCGAGGCCAATTGCTGTGGACCTCTACCTTGAAAGCTCAACACAAAGTTCTTCGCAGGAGCCTGTAGAAGTTGCAGAACAAGAGGCCTCCGGTTCAACGACTCAGTCCTATGATACTGGGGTGCAAGGAGAGTTGCAGATTCCGCAATCGAGCTTGAAGCGATCTTGGGTGAGCAAGCCCCTGTGCCATCAAGTGTTGTCGCATGCTAACAATCAAATAGGACGTTGACGAGGAAAATACCGAGCATGCCAAGAGACCCAGGGCCACACCTCAGCCAGAGGGCAATGAGTCCAGTATCGATGCCACTCGTATTAGTGATAGCTTGGGAGAAGTAGCACCTCTTTTTGCTACCTCCATCGAGCATCCGACCACCGAATCTCGTCAAGACAACTCGTTCACTGACTCGCCCAATTCATGGCAAGCTCGGGTAAGTAGAGTATCTAGTGTAAGGCGAAATGATCACTGACAAGGCTTAGGTTTCCGAATTGGAAGAACAGCTTCGGGCTAAGACTACCGCTGAGCTCCGCCTTCGTGCAGCAAACGAGCAGCTTCGTAAAGATGTTTCAAGCCATGAGAAAGGCGTAAAGTTGATGCAGCCAAGATTCCAGGAAGCCCTCAACGAGCGCGCAGCTGCCGTCCACGAAGCCAAGCAAGCCACCGAAAAGGCCGAAACACTGATATCTCGCCTTGAAGTTCGCAACTCTGAGGTCACAAAACTCAAGGAAGAAAATGCTAAGCTTCAGGCCGACCTCTACGCTGCTCGCCAGGCTCTCGTGACTTCCACAATTCCCGAAATCGCAGAGCTTGAGAAAGCCCGTGCCGAAGCCAGAGAGGGCCTGGAAGAAAAGCAGAGGGCGGAGCGAAGACTTGAGAACAAGGATAAGGACTTTAACTTCACCAAGGAATCCTACCAGAAAGCCTCTTCCAGAGTTGGTGAACTGTCCGCGGAGGTCAACGAGCTGAAGGACCAGAATGCGATATTGGCGCGCAAGGCAGATGAGAACAGGATTGTGATCGCGCGCATCAACCAGGACCAGGCCATTGACTTCCATATTCAGCGCATCAATCTACTCCAGCACACCATCGAGGACCGAGAGGAGGAGCTGGCCAAGAAGACTGAGGAATTGAGGGTCATGAGGGAAGGACGAAGAGGTACTCGTGGAACCAGCGTGCCAAAGAGCCCGATGGTCAACGCCAGCGTCCTCAGTCCAAAAGTTACTGGTAACAGAAGTCGTGCGGGTAGTCCGAATGTGGGTGATCTTGGTTCTGCTGGAAATGGTGGCGGATCTAGAGACCAGTCTTCGTTCTTGTCTGGTGGCAATGGTGGACCTGGTCGTTACCCACCTATTTCGAGACTTCGAGAGTAATGTTTTCTCTATGATAGTAGAGTGCCAGAATACTGTTGCACGTTAGCGATAGTTTTGACTAATCTGAACTGATTTTTGTAGGACGATAGACAATCAATGCATACCAATAGAATTATACGTCTTGGCCATTTTGCAAGGACTGAGGTGTACAGCTGAAGGGTGCTAGAAGTGTGTGGATCTGAGAGTAAGTTTGGCCTTGAGCTAACATATCACGTCTGTAGGAGTTGAATTTGGCAGATCTAGAAGACAAGGAGCAGATGTGAGGAGCGTGGGGTCGTCCGGGCGAGAGAAATCTAGATTACGACAACAGCACAGCAACAGCACGTCAACAGGCTTGTTGAAGAAAAGACTTTCATATTGGTTTTGTGAAGGGTAAAATACTAGATACTAGAAGAATGCTTGGACCGGAATATACGAATATAGTATTAAATGTTCTAGAATGTGCTTCTTCAAGCCAGTCTTGTGTCAAGGAATTTCTTTGACAAGAGGTGCGCTTGAAGCTCACGCCTGTCTCCTAGATCTATCCAGAGATATCAAGTAATATCAGGTCTTACAACAGACTTTTCAGTAACATCAGGACTATGCAATACGGCTAGTGGTAGTCTATACACGTCTTATAGTGAAAGAAAGATACTTAAGTTCAAACATCTATTTGCTTACATAGAGTATCTAAAGAGTGGTATGTTAGAATACACGCTCCTTTCCTACATCTAAGGGAGCTGGTTTCATGCGAGCACAACATTTCTCAATACACAGGACAGACTGTGTCTATATATTATTATCAGACAGTGACTTCATCGTTACTCTTAGTTCTATCACCTCAAAGTTTAAATTTTACCTTATCGATTGTCTGTTCGCTTCTCTTTCTGTGCTTTATAATCTGATGCAAGGACTTTGTAAAATAAAGAAACTGGAAACCCTAAACATTATACGGCTACAAATAGCTATATAATTATATATCATTTTCCAGCTCTTGATATATGCGTGTTTCGGAATAATAAACAAAACTGATTACAGCTCTCAAGAAGAAGAAAAAAACCGGGTTTGAATTACATAGTACACACAGTGTTTAAATCTACATGGTTGAGAAGTCAGCTTCGTAACTCAACATTATATGTAAGGTATTCTCAGATGTCTGAGAGGTATATACCTAGGTATCTACGTGATTAATGTCAATGTGATAGCTCAAAACGAACGAGTCCGTCGGTAGCCGCCAAGGCTGTGGTATGGGTATTACACACCGGGCGCCAAGTTGAGTTTCGTTTGACCAGCTTCATTGCACGAGGCTATCCTTCAACAAAAAGCGTTAGATAATGTCGGCAAATCAATCCAATACGCCGAGTATCAGCCGGGGAAGCAAACATGCGCCGATCTCTGCGTCTTCTGTAGCATCTCCTACTACTCGACTCTACCACATCTACCCGGCTTAAGCTCCACTCTTCATCCCACCTCTACTGCAGAATCAATCAAAAAAAAGTTCGCCTGTAAATGCAACAATGATCCCGCCGATTGGCTCTTTGTCTTTCAGAAACGGAGGAGTCACCATGGTCGTCCGCGGAAGAAGCAGATAATCCTCTGCAAGCGGCGGGGTCTACCGTGAATACCAGATTGCTGCCCCGCTGCTATCGTGGAAAAGTGGGCATGCAGCTGTGCTGGTTGTGAGGTGTGCAAAGGTAGAAATACTATTCCTGTTGCGCCTCTTTCGTCTTGCCAAGAGGTAGGTGTACTTGTATTCCATTTCAGGGTCCAACATGAGTGCTGTTATGGAGCCTACGGTCGATGGAGGCGTCGTTGACAAGAAGGATACCAAGGAGGTTGTTACGGCTACTGGGTCTGAGAATCTGGAGTCTGATAACAACAGTCAAGAGTTTCTGATCAGAAAAGCTGGCTCAGTCTGGACTATCATCGGATGCGTAAGTCTTGAGCTCACGACGAATGTTCGAGATCAATTGCTAATGCTCGATTATAGGCACTGGCCAACTTCTCAGATGGCTACCAGCAGAATCTTGTAAGATACATGGAAGACAAAGGCACACTTCAATTGACTATGGCAACTGTTCTGACACTATTGTAGGCCAGTAACACCAACGTTATTTTCAACCACTTGATCGGCAGCGATGTCTATACGTCCGCTATCCAGACTCGGCTCTCGAACTCTCTCCTCGTCGGCTCCGTTATTGGCATCATCTTCCTTGGCTACTATGCCGACAAATTTTCTCGAACGAGCGGCATGCTCTTCACTTCGGCACTCGTGATCATCGGATCGCTCATGTCGACCCTGGCTTTGCAAGTGCACCCAGTTCATGGCATGTTGTGGTATATGACAGTGGCCCGTGGAACAGCTGGAGTCGGCGTTGGGGGAGAGTATCCGACATCTGCAGCTGCAGCGCTCGAAGGCAGTGATGAATCGTTTGTTATGCACCGCGGTCCTATCCAAGTGCTGATTAGCACTTTGATGGCCACGTCTGGGGCTCCAATTTGCACATTCGTGTATCTCATGTCTCTCATTGCGTCCAACAACAACCTGAAGGTGGCATTCCATGCTATCTATTCAATCTCCATCTTCCTCCCCATTTTTGTGGTCTTGTTCAGACTTAAGATGCAGGATGGTAGATTGTTTGAGAAGAGCAACTTCAGGAAGAGAAACATACCATGGAGATTGGTCATTCGCCGCTATTGGTTACGTATCTTGGGAACAAGCAGTGCCTTCTTCCTTTATGATTTTGTCAATTTGTAAGTTCTCGTACTCAATCGATTAACGGCAGTTCATTGATATGATGACAGCCCCAATTCAATCATGTCCTCGGTCATCATTAACAGCATCGTTCCTGGTAAAGCCGTCCGCACGGTGGCCCTCTGGCAATTCTACCTGGCACTCATGCCAATCCCGGGTGTTTTCCTTGGTGCATGGCTCGTCAACCGCATTGGCCGTCGCTGGACCGGCATACTCGGATTCTTTATGGGATATGTTGTGTTGGGATTTATTATTGGAGGCTGCTACACCAAGCTCACCGAACACTATATTGCCGCCTTCGTCGTGCTCTACGGTCTGCTCCAAGCATTTGGACACATGGGGCCTGGAGCTACAATCGGTTTGATCTCCGTCGAGAGTTATCCCACAGCTGTCCGAGGAATCGGCTACGGCATCAGTGCTGGCTTCGGGAAGGCTGGTGCAGCTATCGGAACACAGGCCTTCACCCCTATGCGAGCTGGTGCAGGACCCAACTCGACATTCTACCTTGCTGCTGCAGTTGGTATTGTAGGATGCATGATCTACTACTTCCTGCCCGAGGGGATGACGCTCGACCTCAGAAAAGAGGACGAAGAGTTCGAGGCTTATTTGAAGGAGCATGGCTTTACGGAGGAGGTGGAGAACGAAAAGAACTAGATCGGGATACATGGAATGACATGCACGGCAAGGCTAACTACAAAAAGGACAAACAACAGACGAGTATTTAGATGAGTATATGATATATACGGTAATAAGAATTATTTGAAAGATGAAAATAACGCTGCCCAAGCTCGTCCAGAAACCTGACTGATCCGTGTCCACTGCTCAAACGACGAGATTATCGTCATCATCCGCAGCCTCATACCCCGGATCGAACCTCACATACGGCGGCCTGTACGCATCAGCACGCCCTCGAACCACCCCGATCATCAACTACCTACCTAGCCCAGTTTCTAATACCCACGATGCCCGCCGTCGCGACCGCAAACCCTCCAAGCCACTTACTCCAATCGACCGCCCCAAGCTGTCTCTGCCCAATTGCCAAGCCGGCGAGATCATACACCAAGCACCCTCCAAAGATCCAATCACTCACGCTCGCCAGCCCCATGAATCCTGCGCCCGTGATGGCCTTGACGGCCGCCGTGGCCGGGTAATCCTTGAAGTAGGCGACGGACCCGTTGTGCAGGAGATCGAGGATGCCGATGCCCGCGAACGTCTTGGCGACGACGTGCGTGAGGATCGAGGACGTCGACGACGTGTTCATTGCCGGCAGGCGGCCGAAGATGTAGTAGAGTTGCGTGAAGGAGTTTATGAGCACGAAGACGTTAGCGATCTTCAATTGCGACGAATTCCAGAATATCATCCTACATGGGGTTAGTCGGGTGTTTGGAATGGGAGGGACAAGGCGGAGAGCATGCAGGACAGGATGGACAGAAGGCGTACCAGGTTGCTATGCATAGATTTCCCACGGCGTAGTAGGGCACGAAATCAACCATCGTCTCGATCTCGCGCTTCTCGGCCGGGCTTTTCTTCGGGTCGAGCTTGTAGAGTCTGTAGAGCCAGATCACTAGAAAGGGGGAAATGACCCGTCAACACACATTCAAATCTGGCGTTGGAGTGCTTGTGCAAGTGGGTCAATATGTACCTTGGAAGATCTGCTGCGGGAAAAAGAAGCCGGCGATGGCAAATGGCTGGGGAGACCAGAATGACAGGTTGGCATCGTTGACGTCCTTCATGTTCGGTGTGGACAACATGCCGTATTGCTGGGCTGCGAAATCGATCGCGAAGGAGAGGGGGGCTACCCAGCGGGCTGTTGAGTGTGTCATTCCCATGGTTGCTGTTGGGTTCAATATGTCACAAAGTGATGATAATGATGATAGTGATGATGATAGCACGTCTGCTATGGTAGATTCTAGTAATAGGGTTTTCGTTCAGGAGTCTTCTCTTGCGATATTTAGAAAACGGAGAGGAAGGGAACAGCCCAGCTTATCTATTTTCTCGAGATCAACATGGTATTCGGTGTTCTGTGCTGTGAAGTGGTTGGCACTGCATCCGTCATGCAAACTCATGATGTCAACAATACACGCTTAGCTTTGGAATGAATACACGGCGAAAATCCTCCGATGCCGACTTTGATGCAAGAATCTCTCCACCTCGTACGGGCTTTTTGTTGTTTATCCCTCCGAGTATCTCGGATCTTACTCTAAATACCTGTACTTAGATGAAGAACAACCTTGGATATCATCTAGATTTTGCTACTCTACGTTGTTTGATTGAGGCTTTGTCCCCGGAGAAGCTGATACAATCTATCGAATTTCCAGCTTTTATCAGTCTTGATTATCATAAATTTAGAACCTCGAAATTATTAAAGAATTCCTCCTGACTTCAAACACAATATTGAAATAAGGACAATCATTATAGAAGAGTAAATAATTTTATCTTCGGGGACAACTATTCCATGCCCTTATCATTGAAGGATTATGCAGGCTTCAATTTGGAAAGCCATCGCTCTTGTACGAGCTATGTCGGCGAGACCAGCATAGGTAGAATATCTAGACCAATAAAGAACACATTCAAAAGTACGGAATTCGATCAAATCCATCAGATATTTCCCATTCAATAATTGCCTATAATAAATAAACCTGACAGCTTCCCCTTACATCAATCCCGCCCAATAAATCCACTCCTGTTTAATTATCATCATCGGTGAAGTCCACAGCAGTAGAAGCCTGTCCAGCAGCCGCAGTATCCAAAGCAATGTTGTTGTTCAACTTAGTCTGCTCAGCAGTAATATCCTCCGCAACGCTATCATCTCCCTGAGCCTGCTGAATCTGCAGACCCAAGACCTCAGCAGTGAGCTTCAAGACCTTGTTCTTTATCTTGCCGTTCTATTAAAAAGTCAGTCACCATTCCAACATCCACAAATTCAAGGCTGGAAAGCATACCTGAAGAGCAGTGGCAGCATCATCGCTTGCATCATCAATCTGAGGATTGAATGCATCCGTCTCGGCATCCTCGGCGGCGTCATGGGCTGCCTTGATCAACTTCAGGTCAGCGGCACTGACGCCAGCGAGGTTGCTCGTGTCGATTGGGAACTTGGCCGCGGCCTCGGCCTTCGCATTGCCCGCCGTGCCGGCGGAGATGGAAAGCTCAGCGTAGGTCTGGGCAGAGAGGACGCTGTCAGAAGAGCCAGATGAGGTGGAGGTGGCCGCGGAGACAGTGGTGCTCGAGGCGTCAGAAGTGGAGGAGCTCTTAGAAGATTTCTTGGGAAGAGGTGAGGCGAGGGTGAGGGAGATGAGGAAGGCAAGGGCGGCGTATTTGAACTGCATATTGGCGGTTGAGATTGTTGGATTGTTTAGATAGATTAGATGGATGAATAGACAGCACAGCTGTATAAAGAATGGAATTTATTGGACTGGGAAGGATGTGAGGTGTAAAGACTGGAGCGCTGCTGCAGAAGAAAGACTGGATTGAGGGGCAGACATCGAGGTTATTATACTTGTTGCCATCGCGAGTCTCTCCCACTTGGTATCTCGCATCTCCCTGACGCCGTTGATCTCGCAAATCAAAAAAGTATTGCCTTACCATAGATGCGTGTATCGAGATACAAGCTGACAGCCTGACAGCCTGTCAGTCTGGCTGGGGCCCGTTCGATGTCGCGCGCAATTGCTCCTGCATCTTGGGACGAGGTTTGACAGTTGGTGTCAGGTCTGATAATTTTCTGATCTTGCGACGACAGACAGCCATGAGACGTTCCGAACGTCAAGATCGCCAAGACGTCTGAACTTGCGCACGTTGTTCAGTTAGAATTTGGGTAGGATTTAAGCTTCTGAGACGCGAAATGCTTGCGCTCGCCTACGATCCCATGACAAGAGGTTCGTGAGTCTTTGCAGGACAGGGGGGTTTCAGAAGTTCGGCTGTCGCGAGCCTCGAGTACGAGACAACACCAGGAACACCGATCGATAGGGTGGCTCGCGACACGGGGGCTCCTACAATATGCCAGATTGCTGCCGATTGGTGGATGATATCACTATTTGCAGTGCGATCTATTAAGAAGACTTGCGTGCATTCGTGGAGATCTTGACAATGGCTGTGGGGAGTTTTCTTGCTGTGTGAGCAGGTCATGTGCACTTTACTGTCACATACATCCATGTTCTTCCGAAACGTGAGAAATCTTGCTCTACTAATACTGGGTATCTGGGGGTGGGGGGAGGGGGGGGATGTGACTGATCCTGCTCCTCGAAATTATTGCCATGAAAGAGCCCGTGAATGACCATATAAAATCCTCCGAATGCAATGTGCCCAGTTCTCACTTCTTGGGTTTCCAATGTCGGAACGCGTCTTCAGACTCTCCGAATACAGCGGTGCCAGATCCGGCCGCAATATCCTTGGGCAGAAGGACCTTGAAATTCGCCTGATCGATCGGTGGTTGGGTAGTCTGAGGTCCAGTCTTTGGGTGACCATGTCCAGGAGTGCCAGTCATGGGTGCTATATGTGCCTGTGGAGGAGGTGCCGTGTGTTGACCAGGGTGAGAACCAGGAAATTGAGTAGGCGAAGGATGTGAATAACCTTGTGGAGGATGAGCTAAATATCCCTGGGGTGGAGAACCCGCGATGCCTTGTGGAGGAGCCGAGTAGCCAGATGACTGGAAGACCTGGGGTCGATACCCACTGTAAGGTTGTGGAGGTGGAGGAGCAGAATGACCAACAGTAGTAGCAGCAGGGAAGTATGGGGACTTGGTGTATGTGTCCGAATGAGCATTGCCGTTACCAACAGCATTGTCCTTTGCCTGAATCTTCTTCCTCTGTACTGCCTCGGCCATTTTATGTTTGAGCATCCGCCTAGCATTGGCAACAGTCTCAGGGGATTCAGTACTTCGCTTTAATGCATCGAGCATCTTTCTGATATCAATCTCAGAGGTTAGTTTGACGCAGTTGTACATACCACCATAGTGAGCTTTATAGCAGAGAGGACAGTTCTCAACACCAGCGACCCTTAGCGGACACTTGCCTGTCACATGTGATTGTTGACAGGCATGACAGTAGTTGACCAGAGGGTCGGGCTCGTCGGTATGCGAGGGCTGGATCGGCTGCTGTTGTTGGTTGCTGTACGAGAACGAGGTGAGTCCGCGGTTGGGGATGACAGGGTTGAGTTGTGCACGTTTGAACTCATCGACTGTGATGGTTGTGAGCTCTTTGTCTTGGGAATTTTTAGGGGAATTTTGGGAACTTGAGAGAGTGTTGGAATGTTGAGATCAGACGGGGATGAAGAAGGATCAGCAAACTTTCTGCTTTCTTTCCTATCGGACTTGGTTGCTTTATCTGCAGGCCTTGGGTTCTCCGACTTGGTTGATCTCGTCTTCTTTACCACCTTTTTCTCAACCTTTCTTTTCTTGACCTTCGACGGAGTCACTGCCTTCTTGCTGGGAGAAGCAGTTTTCTCTTTGCCGTTGGACTTCTCAAGGGGGGATTTAGGAGAATTTTTATGTGGAGTGGTTGGTTTACCTTTCATAGGCTTGACTTGATCCAGAGCAGCACGCTTTGCCAACTGGTTATCAACCTGAGGCATCTCATTGAAGTCAATCGGTTCAGCATCTGATTCATCCTCGGTTTCTGCATCGTTCATAGCAGCAAAATCTTCATCCTCCGAGCCAGTCGTAATTTGTTTTCCTTTCTTGCCTTTACGTGGGGTTCGCTCTCCGGCAACTTCGTCAAGCTCGGCATTAGCAGTCTGGTAGTCGACTGCCTGACGCTGACGCTTACCACGACCAAATACCTGCTGTCGCTTTGCCGCCTCGATAGCAGCATCTGCCTCACGTTGTTTTAAAATCGCATCCCATACAGAGGGATTCGGAGCGCCGTCCTCGGAGTCCGCATCTCCGACATCATCTGTCAAAACTCCTTTATCGTTGGCCCATATGCGTGCAAATGAGAACTGTGATTCTGCAGAATTATCGGTTCCAGTGTTCGTATTCTCCATATCTGTACGGTCCAGAAGCTTGTCGACAGAGGCTGAATCGTAATGGATATCATTTCCATCATCGTCATTAAACAATGCTTGGGCACCATGCTTTAGGATGTTCTCCAGATCGACGCCAGCATCTTCGTCTGCTTCCATGCTTTCAATAAGTACATGGTCAAGAGCCATCTTCTTGCGACCGATCTGAACAATTTTCTCTTCGGCACTGTCTTTAGTCATTAGTTGGAAGACGAGCACCTTCTTCTTTTGTCCTATACGATGAGCGCGAGAAAGAGCTTGAATATCTTGATGAGGATTGAAGTCAGGGTCCATGATGATGACAGTGTCGGCAGTTGCGAGATTTATTCCAACACCACCAGCACGAGTGGAAAGGAGGAAAGCAAACAAAGGCGAGTTCGGTGCATTGAAGGCGTCAATGCGTCTCTGCTTCTCCAAAGTCCCGATCGTGCCATCAAGACGCTCGTGCTCAAGCCCAAGGCCTAGAAGAAAATCCTCAATAATATTCAGCTGATCGAGAAATTGACTGAAAATCAAAACACGATGGCCACGTTCGTGAAGCTTCGGGAGCATGATCTCTAGCAATTGCAATTTGGAAGAAGCGTCGACCAAATTACGATGCAAAATGTTTTCTTCAAGCTCGCGCTCCTCAATCGCCTCGCTATAGATAAATGGATGGCACAAACATTTTCGGAGTTGTATGAGGATGTTATTCAGATTGCCTCTTTCGGTCGGACGAAGGACGGTTTTGCTGTTGCCGAAAATGGCTTTGATGAGTTCCGGATTCTTGGCCAAGATCGACTTGTAAAGCTTCTTCTGGACGACACTCATGGTAACTGGGATGATGACCTGAGCCATAGGAGGGAGAAACTTTAACACTTGAGCTTTGGTTCGCCTAAAATATCGTTAACTCTTGCCCTATCAATGGATACAGAAAATGTACCTTAAGAAGAAAGGACGAATTCGCTCGTGCAGCTCTGGGAGATTCTCATTGGTCAACTCTGCATACTCTTCATCCAGCTGCTCGGCATCAATGGAGGCATCAAGAAATTGAAGCAGATTGAATAGTTCTCGCTTGTTATTCTGTAACGGTGTGCCTGAAGAGGTCAGTATAGTCTAGATGATGTTTTCGGAAATCCTACCTGTAAGAAGAACCTTGAAGCCGACCTTCAAAGCGCTTAGAGCCCCATAAAGGAGGTTCTTATCGTTCTTCAGGCGCTGTCCCTCATCTACGATCATGCCAGTCCACTTTATTTTACGGAAGAATGCTTTGCTATGATCATCGACGGGGGCATCGAATGATGTAACGACGACATGAGCCCGCATATCCTTGCAGCCATCCGGATATAGCTCGTACCGCATCGCTATGTCTCTAGCCGATCGCTCGCCATAGTACGCAACGACACGAAGAGATGGGGCCCATTTTTTGATTTCTCGTCGCCAATTAGGACAGGTTGAGTTCGGAACTACAACAAGAAATGGCCAACACTGTGGCCGTTAGAAAATCCTTGATTATAATGCACGAACGGGAATACCTTTGGTTTATCTTTAATGAGAGTTGTGAGGAGAGCAATAACCTGAATAGTCTTTCCGAGGCCCATTTCGTCGGCAAGGATGACATTCTTCTGTTCGTGATACTTGTAGAGTAGCCAATTGAGACCTTCCATTTGGTAGGCCATCATCTCGCCACCAGATAAGGATTCAGGTTGCTTGGACATCATAACTTTGCTTTCAAAGGGCAGAGCTCGAAACCTTTGAATTCGATCATTCATAGCTGACGGAGGCTGCTTGAAGTACTGTCCTGCAACATATTCATTATATGCCGCCTCAAAATCCGACCAGCGTTCTGTATCAGTCTCCTCTGGAGGTCGCTCCCAAACAACTTCATCATAGCCGAGTCCTTGAAACTTAACGTATACGCGATCTACCTCCTTCACTCTGGCTTTATCAACTTCCTCAGTTCTTATGGAAACCCGACTTGAATATTCAACATCCAAAACAATCTCCATTCTCAAATATTCTTCTGGAATAGCGTCTTCGGTAGTCATTTTGGGTGCAAGGTTTGCCCCTTCGTCGCGCTTGCTGAACGCCTTTCTCATTACACTGGCTACAGTGCCCCATACCCAGGAACCAGGTCTCCATGTGCATCTGAAGTAAGACTGATCCTGCCACTTGATGAGATACTCTTTGTCATCAAAGGGGACCATATCAACCGTGCTGACTGGGTCGTAGGTTGCGACATCGACTGGTCTCCATGCGACTAGGGCCTGGACCTTTTCTGAGGTATCAGCGCACAGCTTGCACTGAAAATACTCTGTGTAAATTTCGATAGCTTCAGAACGTGGTAGGTATTCAGAATTACTCATTTGATCCGAGTCAAGGGGAGGGAGATGATCGAAGTGAAACCCTCGCTGGCATTTTCCACAACGGAACAGTACGTTGTCAGCATTATTGATGAGATCGGGAGGCACCACAGTTATGGGATCGGTGCCATCGTTGTCGTCTCGCAACTTCTCCTCTTGCTTTGTCGTGAGCTTTTTGGAGAATGCTGCACAGGAACTACCAAACTTTCGGCACGTTTGGCACATGTCAAGACGTGGAGCAGTGTGATCTTTTTTTCTCGCAAGACCAATGCATCGACGACATTGCATCACAAAATCGCCATCCCCAATCTTTGTGACACGATGATCACGCGCAGATCTATAGCCTAAGCAGACTTTATGAATTGATGTGGTGCAACCTTGGCAATGAATCAGAGGACTCAAGCCCTTGGTCGATGCCGTGTCAACTCCATCACAGACATCACAAGTCATATTGTGAATTGTGACAAACTCCGATTTTGGAGGAAGTGGTTTAAAAACTTCGCGGACACTGATAACCTTTGATACAGTGGGAGCAGCATCCGAATCTGCGTATATCTCCTCCTCAACAGCCACCTCGCGCATGCTTCGAGCAGCCTTATTAGAACGACCAGAGACTCGAGTAGGTTCAACTCGCTCATCATCTGAACTTTCCAAGCTCTGACGCTTTTTGCCATTTCGTATGGTCGTGCTCGTTCCAGATTTTCCACGACGCCTGGATGCTCGCGTCTTTGTCCGAGGTAATAGGTCCGACTCGACGAGTTCAAAGTCATCCTCACTAGCTGGTGTATCTGTCTGTGTGAAATCCTCGGCAAGGCTGTCCCGACCCAACTTGTTACGGGAGCGTGTAGTTCTGGCTTTTGGGCTTGGTGAGCGTTTTGACCGTCTCAAGGCAGCATCTTCTACTGAGGCAGACCTTGAGTTGATGCGGCCACCAGTGCGATTGAGGCTTTCACGACGGCTTGATGATAGACTATCAAGTCTGCGTTTCTTTGATCGCGGTTCTGCCGGAGATGTATCTTCATCTTGTGCTAATCCGTCAACATAGTTGGGTCTCGCTCGCTCCCTAATAGGACGGCCAGCTCTAGATGTGGACATTATCGATTGCTCGCGACTGGGTCTTTTGGGAGTTTGGGAGATCAAATCCTCTCCCTCACTCGACGCGTTGTTGAAAATATCAAGAGCGTTTTCTCCATTGACGAGTTGGACCAGTTTTTGCAGAGAGACCTAACGCACGATTTAGTACTAAGCAAAATCTTTTTTCGAGATGCTGCGTGTATAAGTGAAGGTTTGCGAGATTTGTGCGGTGAAGTAGAACGTGATCTTTCAATAAAAAGGTTCGTAAAAAAGTGAAGGGCATCGTGACCATGAGATCTCACAGAATACGTGATGCGCCAACAGGCAACTCCCACTTAGAAAGATAGCAGTGCGCTTGTAAACTTCGATGGGTTTTCAGGTGGTCTTCAGGTCGTAGTTGCATGTGGCAATTGGAGTAACTGAAAACTGAGTGCTGCCCAATAGAGAAATGACCATTGGCAATTCTCACTTTCGAGAATCAAGATTGATAGAAATTGGTACTGACCTCTTCTTTCCTACCATCTTCGTATCTTATGATATACCGCAGCTTGTCTCCTGGTTTCTTGAGTTCTTTGAGCACTTGCTCGACCCTATTGTTCTCTTTGACTGCCACATATCCGGACCGATCAATGACGGCTGGCATTCTGATCTCAACACTGGACCTGGTAGTTGGCGAAGCGACAGCAATGCGTTGTTCTATGTTTCCTCTCTCTTCATCGTCATGATCGCCATCAGATGTATCCAGGTTCTTCCAATGTGGCTTGACTGGGGTTTTGGTAGCCTCTCCGTTTTCATCACTGGAGGATCCGCCTACAATATCGCCCAGCTTATGTGAATCATCTCGACTGAGATGATTTCCACTTCTTCTCGGGAGCTTTTTGTCATCTTCCTCATTGGAAAGTGTCTCTGTACCTCTAGCGCTTGTCGTATCGCCTCGTGTGGATCGGCTGCTACGGTTGAGGGCTTGCGCTTGGCGATGGGATAGCTTCGCCTCTATCTCTGGATTCTGCAGTTCGTCGGGCGAGCTTCCCTCGGAGTCATAGACTACACGAGACATTTTTGCGATCTGCTAATGCATTTATTCGTGAGATCCGGGGTGCAAGGGAGTGGATGTATTCGTAATTCGTAGAAAGGGAACTGTTCAGTGGGTTAGCTATCGAGTATCATATACGCAACAGAGAGTGCATCTAACGCAATTGGTAGCAAAGCCGGACATCAAGAATCTGCGAGGAATGTCGTGGCAGGTAGGCCAATTATTTTGTTGATGTTGATTGTTGATGGCCGGAGTGAGACGCGCTCGTAACTCCTCTACTAGACACGCGTAGTGGTACTCAAACTCGAGCTGAATTTATTGCTCCTTAAGTATTTGTGAGGCCTGCCTGTTCAAGCTTTGTTGAGAAGACCGAGATATTCCCACGGTCTTTCCAATACAATACCAGTAACATACAAAACTAAATAAGATCTTTTATCAAATCTTTGCTTCTTGTCCCACTATGATAATCGTGAATGCTTGATGCCAAGACACACCTTTCACAAGGTCTAGCTCCGAGGCGGCCGCTTCTTATCGATAAGCCGGACGAGCTGGAATTATTTTCGACAGCAAAGCAAATGGAAAACACGATGATCATCAATATGCCAATAAGATGAGTACAGCTTATCTTCGACAAAGAGGCTATCCACTCCAACCCAAAATCCAGGGGATTCTTCTACGCAACTCTACTATCGGACTACGATATGCCTCACTTAACTCTGCCATAGGGCGTGGCCTTCGAAAGTCACAAGGCGTTGGATTCAGAGGGAAGGAAAAAAAACAGGACTTAGGTCCTTGGGGCTCTAAGAGTTCCTGGAGCGACAAAGGGAGATCTGTCGTTCGTAAAAGCGCAGATCCACCTCCATACGCCCGATCAGCGACGCCGATAACCAGAGATGCTATAAGAAGCGCGTTAGAAACAGGTCAACGAAATGTATTTGGTAAAGGTAGCGATGCGACAACGAGATTACGGAGGGGCAAGGTCGACGTGAAGGATACTGAGCGCCCTGTCAAGCGCTCTCGAGCAGCCAGGTTCCATGACCCGGACAGCTCTTTTGGGAAAAGGAGTGCCGTGCAGGAGAAAAAGTTCGTAGAGAGAGATTCATTTAAGGACAACGATTCGAGCCGCCGAGCTGCACTCTCGGATTGGAAGGAGAGACAGGTCAATCCAGACCGAGCCAAGATGAGCCCAGGCCGACTTGCATTTATCGAGAAGTCAGTAAACCAGGATAAAAGATCGTCACAAAAACCCTATGAAGATGCGCCAAAGCGCTTTTCGGAAGGCTTTGGTAGTGGCGGCTTCAAGGAACGTCACGAGCCGTTCGAAAGCTCTGTCAATTCCAACTTCAAGGCCATGGAATCTGCTCGCACTTCAAGATTCTCTAAAGACGAATCCCGAGACAAGCTCAAGACCGCATGGTCTCCCCAATCAAGAGATTTTGATCGCAAACCGAAATCCTCCAGAGACGAACCCTGGGACAGATCCAATAACAAGTGGCCTTCCCCACCAAAGGATTTTGAACATATACCAAGATCTCCAAGAGATGAACCAAGAGACAAGTTCAAAACTGAGTGGCCAACGTCAAGAGGCTCTGAGCACAAACCTAGGTCATCCCGAGACGAACCAAGGGACAAGTTCAAGACTGAGTGGCCAATGTCAAGAGACTCTCAACACAAACCTAGGTCACCCCGAGACGAACCAAGGGACAAGTTCAAGACTGAGTGGCCAACGTCCAGAGACTCTCAACACAAACCTAGGTCACCCCGAGACGAACCAAGGGACAAGTT
>JAGKQE010000047.1:141161-213129 GCA_022609375.1 Xenosphaeropsis pyriputrescens
TCAAGACTGAGTGGCCAACGTCCAGAGACTCTGAGTACAGAGCTAGATCATCCCGGGATGAGCCACAAAAGGGGTATGACGACTCACCAAAGCCTCCATCAAGTAATTTCGATCGCAAATCGAATCAAACCAGGCTTTCAGAGCGCGAATCCAGCGAGCAAGAATTCAAAGTGAGCAGCACCTTCGACAAGCGCATCCCAATTTCAATCCCATACACCACACCCGCCTCTGAATTCCTCTACGGGACATCAGTCGTACAAGCGGCTCTGAATTCCACGCGCACGCCCCGCCGCCAACTTTATAAGCTGTACTTATACAACAGCAAAGAGCGCGACAGCGCCGAGACTGATAGGCAAATGAAACACTCAGCACGTCGCGCGGACGTGCCAGTGCAGCGCATCGACTTCGGTTCGCTTCCCCTGCTAGACAAGATGTCCGGCGGCCGCCCGCACAACGGCTACATCCTGGAAGCATCTCCATTGCCCAAGCTACCGGTGTCCAGTCTTGGCGCTCTCGAGACACGCGACTACGAGCCCGGCTTCAACGTCACGCTCGACTACCAGTCGCGGGAGGAGGCCGCCGTCAACGGTAAGGACACCTTTATCCGCGTACCTGCGGATGGATCTGGCCGTAAGCCATTTGTCGTCCTCCTCGACTCTATTCTCGACCCCGGCAATCTGGGCGGTATGCTCCGCACGGCTTCCTTCCTCGGCGTTACCGCTATCGCGGTTTCCACGCGCAACAGCGCGCCTTTCTCGCCCGTAGTGCTGAAGGCGTCGGCTGGTGCATCCGAGAACGTTACGCTGTTTAGCGTCAGGACGCCGGCTGGATTCCTTGCTGATTCCCGGGCTGCTGGTTGGAAGGTTTACGCTGCTGTTGCGCCACCAACGCCTGGTCAGGTAAAGAAGCAACAGAAACAGAAGTTGGTTATGGCGGATGATATTGATGATCCGTTGAGTAGAGACCCTTGTATCATGATGTTTGGCAGTGAGGGAGAAGGGTTGAGATGGACTTTGAGAAGCCATGCTGATGTGGAAATTGCTATTGAGGGCAGTGGTACGCGGGGTGGGGTGGACAGTTTGAATGTTAGTGTTGCCATGGGCATTGTGTGCAATGCATTCATGACGGCGAAGGGAAAGGAGAGTACGGAGGATAATAAGGGGGAGACTGTTGAGGACGCAAAGTTGTTTTGAGGCATAGGACTGTAAGATAGGTGTATGACATCACGACATCCTCTCTGGATATTATTTTGATATCAAATTCAAGTGTATTGTTTCATATGGTCATATCTCTGAATCATGCGGACGTAATTGTCGTGGCAGGAGTGGCAGTTGCAGGTACAGTTGAGCATGTAGAAACTGTCGTCCAAGGCTCTGTACTGGTAGCAGGTTCTTCACCTCTCACTCTCTCCGCCTTGACAAGGACAGGAATCACCGCGCCAGTCTTGAGACTGAAAGTCCTGTGGCCCAATACTATATCCACGTTAGCTTTGACACAGAAACATATCACAAGCATAAGTATAGAACAGATGAAAAGGACTCACCTCTCAAAATCGACGCAATCTCCCCAGAATGACTCGTAACAGAAATATACGTGTTCCCATCATGCGCAAAAACATCATCCAGCACCGTTCGACTCCTCAAATCCTGCGCACTATTGGTCTCCCGCGTAACGGCATCCCAAAGGGGATCCATCTCCACAAACCCCTTTTCAAACCTCCACCCCGGATAGTTCTCCGCGATCCAGCTCCGATCGCTGCGCCGGTCACACGTATGCACGCCGATTGCCTCGCGGAACAGCTCCTTGATGACCGGCACGAACTCCCGCCCAGCCGGCACCTCCAGTCCCTCAAAGGTCACCTTGGCGGTATGCAGGCACCGGCGGAGCGGACTCACGTAGTAGCTCTGCGGCGCCGGCATCTTCTGCGTGGTGATCTCCGTCGCCCAGGAATCATGCGCCACTTGTGCTTGCGCGATCCCGGCTTCGGTCAGCTCCGCGTCGATCCAGCTCGCCGTGTCGTTGCCGTCTTTCTCGCTCCAGTAGCAGTTCCAGGCTGGTGTGCCGTAGAAGGACTCTGCGACGTTGTGGACGCCCTCGCCGTGTCGGCCCATGACTAGCAGCTTATATTGCACGCTGGCGGGAGAGGCTGCGTTGAGATGGGTGACGTAAGTCACGAAACGCTGCCATTGCGTTTGGTGTTCTGATGAAGAGGTGTCCGTGGGATAGGTGCGGTTTATGAGGCCGAAGTTGGTGGTGGTCTGGGGGTGTTAGTGGTGATATGAGAGGGAGAGGATTAAGGGGGAATGGACATAGTCAAATGTGGAGGGGTCGGTGGAGTTTTCATCTTGAAGGAAGTATCCCGTGACTGTACTGTATGCGATGTGGTGAGGTTGGAGACGGTCATGTGACTTTGACTCGCTCATGGCGACGAGGAGAGAGGCGATGAGGGTGACTAAAAAGAGGACGGGTCTAGTCGCCATTGTTATTAGAACGAGTGTTGCTTTGACTGACGGTTGAAAAGGCAAAGGCAAAGGCAAAGGCAACGGACGCTTATGGGCTTGAAATCGGAGGAATAAGGGGAAACTGCTTCTTAAATTCGATGTACGTACACAATGGTGGTGATTCTGAATGGTCCTCGTAGCCTTCGTGTACTGATCATCTCAAGCAGTGCTGTTTATGGGAGTTTTCGGATGAAATGACATAGTTGATGGTGATGTGCTGCATGTAAGGTGGTCGAAGGACTGAGGGGACTGGACTTGATCAAGCACATCAAGTTATGCCTGATATCGCCAATCAGTTGGGAACGTGCATGCATGCTATTATGCTTGGTGATGAGTGGATGGATGATTAAGTTTGTTATCCCACGGCGAACGGGGCGTCTTTCAAGATGACATGTTATTAACCCCGGAATCAAAAAGGGGGGATTCGGGGGGAATAACCTCCTTTCTACGACATGTTGTTTGACAAGCCAGCTTTGAGTAAGGGATTGATTTCCCGCTCGTCTTTTGCACCTGTGTGCCTGTCAGTCAACTGGAATGTCCGAGGCTCGTCGATTAGATTAGATTAGATCAGATCAGATCAGATCAGATCAGATCGGATCATGCATTACCATTCAACGTGCCGTGACTTCATACTTGGACTGCGACTTACTATGTACTAGAGCAAGGATGGTCGTACCCCACCACCCAAGCTTGCAATTTTGTATGGACGGACCTCCAAAGGCGGTGACTCCAACTCCAACCCTCAAGAAATTGCCAGGCGATAGCAAAATACTCATCCCCGAGCCGAATATTACGCCTGTCACGCGCAGAAACACTCATACGTTCCAGTCCAAGTACCAACATCAGAAGTCTCATCGACGACTCACACAAATAACAATCCAGCGTCAATGATCGACCTTAGATAGCATTTAGAGCAGTTGAGGCAAAATGGCGACTGCCGGTGACGCCGTCAAGGCCCAGGTGGTCGATAAGATCCCAAAACGCTTCAAGGAACTAAAATTCGGAATCCAGTGAGCGCATACACTCTTATTACCCGTCGCAAAGTGCGCTCTGGCTGACAGCAGGAAGGTCTACTCAAGACATCGTCAACTCCGCCGTTCTCGAGGTCTCCGATCGCATGCTTTACGATGTCGAAAAAATGCGCAGACCGGTCCGCCATGGAGCTTTGGATGGAAGATTGGTGAGGATATTCATGTCTGAAAACACCCGGATTTCAGGCTGACCCATGCGTGCTCAAAGGGTACTTCCAGCAAAACAGGCACTTGCGACACTTGCGGAGAAGGATTACAGAATTGCAATGGTCATTTCGGTCATGTCAGGCTTGCGCTCCCAGCATTTCATATCGGATATTTGAAGCTGGTCATGGCTATCCTGCAGGAGATCTGCAAAGTATGAAACTTGAGAATCGACGTAGAGCATTTGTTCTGACGGCTGTATTAGGATTGCGCAAAGTTGTTGCTCACAGAACCCGAACGACGACAGTTCCTCCGCGAGCTTCGAAGACCGCAAATCGATAATATGAAGCGCCAGTCTATCCTGAAGAGAATCAACGCCCAATGTCGGAAGGCGAAATCCTGCCCATACTGTAACTCTGTTCAGGGACAAATCCGAAAGAGTGGAGTTTTCAAGCTCACCCACGATAAATTCCAAACATACAATAAATCTACAGCAGCGAAGAAGGTCAAGCCAGCAAGCAAAGTTGCTTTTGAAAATTCGTTCGAAGAGGCAAAGAAGAACAATGCAGAGGTGGACAAGCATTTAAAAAAGGCTATGGACGACTTGAACCCACTGCGAGTATTGAACTTGTTCAAGATGATTTCGCCAGACGATTGCGAACTTTTGGGTATCAATCCAGCCGAAGGACGACCCGAGATGTTTTTGTGGCAATATGTACCGGCACCACCGGTCTGTATTCGTCCATCTGTCGCTCAGGATAATGCAAGTACCGAGGATGATCTGACGACTAAGCTTGCGGATATTGTGCATATCAGCTCGCTCATTCGGAGTGCTCTTTCGAAAGGACAGCCAGTACAGACTATCATGGAGCAATGGGAATATTTGCAGCTACAGATCGCCATGTACGTCAACAGTGATGTACCGGGTCTCCAACAACCTGGGTTTGGAAAAGCTATTCGTGGGTTCTGCCAGCGCTTAAAGGGAAAGCAGGGTCGTTTCAGAGGTAATCTTTCTGGAAAGCGAGTCGATTTTTCTGGAAGAACTGTCATTTCTCCTGATCCAAATTTGAGTATCGAGCAGGTCGCTGTACCAGTCCTGGTCGCTATGAACCTCACATATCCAGAACGAGTCAATAAACAAAACATCGAGAAACTCCGACAAAGAATTCGAAACGGAACCACGAAATGGCCGGGAGCGAACAATTTGGTCAAGAAAGATCAGGACTACAAATTTTTCTTGAAATTTGGTAATCTTAAGCAAATCGCGAAAGATCTGAGATATGGTGATGTGGTTGAAAGACATTTGGAGGATGGCGATATCGTATTATTCAATCGACAACCTTCCCTTCACAAGCTCAGTATCATGAGTCATTACGCCAAAATCCGACCTTGGCGAACGTTCCGTCTCAACGAGTGTGTTTGCACTCCTTACAACGCCGATTTCGATGGTGATGAAATGAACTTGCATGTTCCCCAGACCGAAGAAGCGCGAACGGAAGCTATCAACTTGATGGGAGTCAAAAATAACTTGTCTACACCAAAGAACGGTGAACCCATTATTTCTGCTACACAAGATTTCATTACTGCGGCATACTTGCTTAGTAGTAAGGAAAACTTCTTCGATCGAAAAACGTTCACTCATTACTGCATGTATATGGTGAATGGAAACCTTCACCTTGATCTTCCACCACCGGCCATTCTCAAGCCTGAAGCTCTGTGGACTGGTAAGCAAGTGTTCAGTGTTCTTATGAAACCGAACAAGGACTCCCCTGTTAAGGTCAACATGGATGCCAAGTGCAGAGATTACAGAGCAAAGGCAGGCCAGACCCCAGATATGGATATCAACGATGGATGGCTGGTTGTTCGTAATTCCGAAGTCATGTGTGGGCGTATGGATAAGACTACAGTTGGTTCCGGAAAGAAAGACTCTATTTTCTACATCATTTTGCGAGATTTTGGTCCGGACGAAGCTGTCATTGCTATGGATCGGTTGTCTAAGCTTTCAGCGCGATACCTCACGAACATGGGATTCTCTATTGGTATCAGTGATGTTTACCCTAGCAAACAACTGAATGAGCAAAAGCTTTCGCTTGTTACAACAGCTTACAGAGAATGTGACGAGCTCATTCAAACTTTCAAAGCTGGAAAACTGGAAAAGGCTACTGGTTGCAACATGGAAGAGACGCTGGAGAACACTATGTCTGGTATTCTATCTCGAGTTCGACAGCAGGCCGGAGAATACTGTATTGATACCTTGAGCAAGTGGAACTCTCCACTTATCATGGCCAAGTCTGGGTCCAAGGGATCTAACATTAATGTCGCTCAAATGATTGCTGTTGTCGGACAACAAATTATCGGTGGCCAGCGTGTTGCTGATGGTTTCCAAGACCGTACTTTGCCACATTTCCCAAAGAACGCTCGTCAACCTCCTTCCAAAGGTTTCGTCAGAAACAGTTTCTTCACTGGACTCACCCCAACCGAATTCTTGTTCCACGCTATCTCTGGTCGTGAAGGTTTGGTCGATACCGCCGTTAAGACTGCCGAAACTGGTTACATGTCTAGACGTTTGATGAAGTCACTCGAGGACCTGTCTACGCACTACGACGATACTGTGCGAACCTCGTCAACCTCTATTGTTCAATTCCAATTTGGTGCTGATAAGCTTGATCCCGTCGATATGGAAGGCTCTGCTGTGCCGGTGCATTTCGACCGCACTTTCACCCACGCCGAAAACCTTACCTGGCACAACGACGACAGAGCACTTCTTCCCTACGAGATTGTCGCTCTCTGTAACCAACTGCTTGCGCCCTACAAGGCCAAGTTAAAGCGTTTTGGTTTACTTCATGGAGAACCGCTTGCTTATGACGATCAGTCCGACTATGCTGTGGACGAGCTCGAGAGTGCTAGAGACTTCTTGGAGACAATCCACAAATACGTCTCCGGCTTGGCTTCACGTCTTGCAAAGGCTCGCCAACAGGCTGGTCTACACGAGTGTGAGGATGACCCAGCTGTTTCTGGCGAAATGTATGATGAAGAATCAGAAGACAAGGCACGAAGAGATCACATGGAACGAGTTGCTAAGGTGTCTACCAAGACTCTTACAAAGTTCGTCGAATTGTGTATGACAAAGTATGAGCGTGCCAAGGTTGAGCCGGGTCATGCTGTCGGTGCCGTTGGAGCTCAGTCTATTGGGGAACCAGGTACCCAAATGACCTTGAAGACTTTCCATTTTGCTGGTGTCGCTGGTATGAGTATTACTCAGGGTGTACCCCGTATCAAGGAAATTATCAACGCCTCGAAACTCATCAGTACTCCCGTCATCTCCTGTCCACTTCAGAACCCTCACGCCCTCACCGCTGCACGAGATGTCAAGGGACGGATCGAAAAAACCTACATCTCAGATGTTATCCGCTTTGTCGAGGACATGTGGTCCGCTCGCAAGGCTACCCTCTGTCTTTCTGTTGATACTGAAGCCCTCGAGGAAATGCAACTTGGAATTTCTGTAACGGATATCGAAGAAACCATATGCCGCAATAAAAAACTCAAGATCAACCGCGGTGACGTCCACAGCTATGGCGAATGTATCTTCGTACATGTCACTCATGATAGCGCCGCAGCAGTCAGTGCAGGTTCTCGCTCCGCCGCTGCGAAGAGCAAGCTGTCCATGGAGGAAGGTGGCTCTGACCTGCTCTTACGTGTAAACTACCTCAAACGCGCCATCCCTACCATCGCGATTGCAGGATACGCCGACACCACAAGAGCTATTATCCAGACGTCCGAGACGAATGAGCATACTGTTCTTGTCGAGGGATACGGACTGAAAGCATGCATGACAACGGATGGTGTCGTCGGCACGAAAGTCTCCTCCAACTCCGTCATGGAGTGCCGCGACGTTCTCGGAATCGAAGCAGCACGTTCAACGATCGCGAAGGAAATTGGCTCTGTCATGGGAGATATGGGTATCGATCCCAGACACATGCAGCTTCTTGCCGACGTCATGACATATAAGGGCGAGGTGCTCGGTATCACGCGTTTCGGTCTGAGCAAGATGCGTGATTCTGTACTCCAACTTGCTTCGTTCGAGAAGACCCCGGATCATCTCTTCGATGCTGCTGCCGGTATGAAAACGGATAAGATTGAGGGTGTCAGTGAGTGTATTATTATGGGGCAGAGTATGAGTGTGGGTACGGGCGCGTTCCAAGTTGTGAGGAAATTGGGGCTTGATGAGGAGGTTGTTAAGCAGAAGAAGACGATGTTTGAGGATGCGTGGAAAGAGGATGAAAAGGCTAGGCGGAAGATGAGGTAGGCTATTGAGGTTTTTGAGTGGGATTTCTGAGTGGGATTTTTGGAAGGGCATAGCTGGGCGTTGAGGGTGTTTTACGTGGACTTGAGCATGAACGTGGGAATCTGATTAGAGAATGGAATGATACCTGAAATTTTATTTAACTTCTATGTTGACTGCTCTCAAATAGCTCTCAAGAAGCGACTGTCAAGTGTGGTTAATCAGAACCTCATATCAAATAGTATTTTTTTCATTTGTTTCATGCATTTACACCTTTGTGTTTCTAAGTCTGCATATACATCCTCGAAAATCCCCCTTCAATCATCAAACTTTGACCTGCAACTCAAACCCCTCATACTCTCTAAACACCTCATACCCCATCTTCTCATAGAATCCTCTAATAACAACCCAGTCAATAAAAATGCCTTCTGTGCCTCTAGCTTTCAAGTTCTCCTGCGCGGCGGCCATCAACAACAATCCTACCCCCCCACCTCTAATACCCGCATCAACCCCCACACAAGCAATCACCCCGACTTTCTCTCCCGCCAGCGGCAAGAAAGCGAAGTATTCGGGGAACTTCGAGGTATGAGCGCACATCAGCGTCCATGCAATTTGTCGCCCGGCGGAATCAAACACTACCATCACATCCTCATACATCTCCCTGGCGGCTAGCACCTCATAAGCTCTCACCCAATCCTGTGTGCATGTCAGCAAGGCCAATCTCATTTGGAAGAACTGTTTGTTCTCGGGACGCGGAATTGTGACATACGGTGTTATGTCCAAAATATTTCCTCTGCTTTTCCAGACACTCTTCCACCAAGTCCTTTCTCCACGGGCCATAGCTCATGCCTGCCTCAGACGCGCGCTGCTTGACTGCCACCGGCATCTCGAATTTCGCGATGTCCTGGTACAGGTCTCTCGCACTGGCCTCGGCAGTGCGCACGAACCCATGCTTAACAAAGAACCTTTTGGCGGCTGGCAGGTTGCATGGGAGGCCTGGCCAGTAACGCGGGAAGCCTGAGCTGATGCTTATCTTCTTCAGAGAAGGTGATTGGGAGAGGGCCTTGATGGCGTGGTTCAGAAGTGTCGTCCCCAGGCCTTGGCCTTGATGGGTGGGAGAAACGATGAGCGCTACGAGGAGAGCTGTTGTTGGAGATTTGGCCTGGGTCAGACAGGTGGCGATGATGCTGGTGTCCTCGTACACCATGAAGATACGGTAGCCAGGCTGGGCGAGAATCGTGGCTAGCCTTGATGGAGGAATTGGCCAGGTAGGGAGGGCGGAATTCCAAAGTCCTGTGATCGCTACGGTGTCGGTTATAGCATCGGTTTCTGTGGTTCTATACTTGGTTTTGTCGCCATCTTGTGTCTGTACATGTCAGCTGAAGGGCTTGGAGACTCTGAGTTATCTGGTGGCATACTTGGCTGGAAACCCCATTCTCTCTCTCCGAGCTATTCACCTGGTCCTTATTTACGTCTGCTGTTGGCTCCATCTTGAGAACTGCCAATGATTTGAAAGCTTATGCAAAGGGATGTTTCGGGAAGATTTGTATACGGTGATATTGAAG
Source organism: Xenosphaeropsis pyriputrescens (assembly GCA_022609375.1). NCBI lineage: Eukaryota > Fungi > Ascomycota > Leotiomycetes > Phacidiales > Phacidiaceae > Xenosphaeropsis > Xenosphaeropsis pyriputrescens. The sequence goes on from JAGKQE010000047.1 coordinate 150,685, forward strand.
TACTCAGCTTCTCGCAAGGTTTTCTACAACTTCAATGACTTTCAAAGTCAAAGAGTCACTACAATTACCATCAGACTCGGTGGTTGCCTGTCGATACTATGACCCCCACCTATGAATGCTGACGATCAATGTCAGCGTCCATAAGTGAAAGAATGACTGGATGAAGCCACATTAAACGCGGGGTTTACAGGGGTCTCGAGGCACTACCAGGATAGAAGGTTTGCAGCTACGATAACCTTCATTCCATAGGTACCTGATAACGACTAACGATAAGCTATCATGTAGGTATTGTACCTAGATGCTCTACTCAACCTTTAGATATGCTCATTGCCCTCAATATCCGCCCCAACAACTATGTCAAGCGGGTATCCACCTAAAATTATTGTAATACGTTTTCGCTCGCATAGGTTCTCTTCATCATGGCAGAAATCACCAAGACCAATAGTCGAAAGGCGTCCAATGACAATGGGCATAAAACCACAGCGACAGTGATTGCCGTGGCAGCAGGAAAAGCACCTAGCGATGAAGATACACGCGCCAAAGGAATCGCTGAGAATCTGCGACGATACGGGGAATTATTCGGGGCCGATGAAAATGCATTTCCGCAGCCTACAACAAGTCGGAAAGAGTTGTGGTCTTACTATCTGTATTACAACGGCGACAATGGAGTCGGTCCCGGGTCCTATTCCTCAACGCTCTTTCAATCAGTTCTAACAGCTGCCGGCCACGATCCAACAATCTCCCCAGTCACCGTTGGGAACTGTGGTACGGGAGCATGCGTTGTGCCGTGGGGAAGCGGCACGAAATCCGTGGCGTCGGTGGTTCTCATCGCCAATGGGATTTGCTTCGCAGTCATGACGGTACTATTTGTTGGATTGGGATCCGCGGCTGATTACGGGAATTTTGGGCGCTATCTGCTACTATTCTTGACTGTTGTGTGTTGGGTTTTTCAATATTCTATGATGGCTATTAGAAATCCTGGACAATGGCCTGCTGCTATGGTGCTATACATCATCAGCTACATTGCTTATGGCGCCACGTTGGTCTTTTATGCTGCTGTCTTTCCGAGGCTGGCCAGATTCATGCCGCATGTCAGGAAAGCACGCGAAGAGGACTTGAAAGATGGGAAGATGAACCAGACGGAGTATGAGAAGATTGAAAGCATGGAAAAGAACCATATCAGCAATATATCGACGGCCCATAGTAATATCGGGTATCTCTTGACTCTCGTAATTAATCTCAGTGTTTTACTTCCCTTGCAGGGGCATGATTTTGCCAACAATCTCGCTCTCTGCTTGACGAATTCTTGTAAGTTGTCCTTCTAGACTGGTTTTATACGCTGACAGTCCCAGACTGGGTCATACTGGGTATCTGGTGGTTCATTTTTCAACAACCTCGACCGGGTCCCAGAATGCCCAAGGGCAGCAACTATGCCACAATAGGTTGGAAGCAAGTCATCCTCGCCATCAAAGAAGTGAAATATCTACCTCAAACCTTCATCTACTTGATTGCCTTCTTCTTGTTGGCAGATGGCCTCAACACAACTGGCTCTCTTGTTTCTATCATCCAAGCTTCTCAAGTGGAATTCTCCTTTCTACAAATCACATATCTTGGCCTAGCCCAAGCTGCATGTTCTATAACCTCGACACTTGGTTTTTGGTATATCCAGTCGTACTTTGAGATCAAAACAAAACCTATGTTTATGATCACAAACTTCTTTTCTGTTTTCATTGCCTTCTACGGGATGCTTGGCCTATGGACTGATAAAGTCGGCTATCATCACCTCAGAGATTTTTGGGTTTATAACATCATTTTCGGTCTTTTTCAAGCTCCCTATTACGCTTATTCTCAAACCATGATGAGCGAGGTCACTCCGGCCGGATATGAGAACATGTTCTTTGGTCTTTTTGGAATCACTAATCGAGCAGTAAGAAAAACTATTCCCGGCCTTAACTCCCCTCCGTCAATGAATTATTGTTTGCTGATTAGTTCTGTAGTCAAGCATTATTGGTCCGAATGTCGTGCAAGCAATTATCAATGCTACCAATAACAACTGGCTTGGATTCCCGTTTCTTCTGGCCCTAACTAGTTGTGCCAGCATTGTGATTTGGTTTGTCGATATCGAGAAGGGGAGAGAAAATTGTAGGGTGTATGTTGAGGAGAGGAAGTTGGCGCGAATGGCAAGAGAAACGGGTATGAGTCCCGAGGATATCATCGAGGGAGTGGCAGCCGGCGAGCTGGGTGCCGAATCTGATTCAAACAAGTGAAATTCGAGAAATAGACCAGTATTTCTTTCGACTTACAGTAAATATAACTGAGAGCAAGAAGCTCATTGCTTTCCAGACTATAGTTCTATAATGTTCAACTAGTCTTGATCGAAGCTCACTATTGTGACTTCAGCCTTATCAACGCATGAAGCCATCTCGTGTAACGTCTGTTGCATGTACATGTGTATGCACTTGACGAGTTGCACAATGTTATAAAAGACCATTGGCCCGCATATAAAATATCACCAGGCTGCGCAAAAAGAATCATGACATGTTAACTTAATGATAAAATAAAAGCCTCCTAACAGTTGTATTACAGATCTTTTATAACAGGTTCCTTCGCCGATCATTTAACCTCTTTCAGTACAAAGAGACATACTGAACATTGAGATGTGCAGGAATAGCATAGGAGAAGTACCGGGCAGAGAGGTTCCTCGATGATGAAGGTATTTTCTTCTTAAGTTCCGTATCCACCACGAATTCCCTTCCCAAAGGCCTCAACTCGTCATCATTCAGAATTTCGCGAACTGTAGTAAAAGCAGAATCAATCGCCCCAGCAATCCACGTATGATGCTTGCTCAAATGTTCACCAGCAAAGAAGATGTTGCCCTCTGCTTGCTTCGCCACATCATAGAACCTGCTGAACTGGCTTGGGAGGAACATAGCATCACCAGTAGCTGACTGCTCCGACCAAACCATGTCGAAAGAGTCGAGGAACTCTTCATACACATCAACGCCATCTTGTGCAAAGAACTTGTTCAAGTCATGCAGAGCAATCTCCAGTCTATCTTTTTTGGAGATGGAAGTCATGCGTGACGCATCAGTCATCCAGCAATAGAGAAGCAAGACCCCGGAGCTCTCGCTGCCAAGATCGTTGGATGGGTAGACGATCCAGCGAAAGCGAAGATCAGTGGTGCTTTGACCGCCGAATGAAGGTCGCGAGGACTTCTCCCAGAATCGTGTCTTGAAATGTAAGCCCAGCTTGTACAAAGGTTCATAATGCGAGCCTCGGATGGCTTGCTCTTTCATGAAGCTCCAATGCGGACGCTCACGAATGGCCTGGAGGGCTGCTGGAGGAACACACAAGATCACCTTGTCGAAATCACGTGTGGTATGTGCTGTGTCATCAGCATAGAGCCGGATTTTGCCGTTTGGAAGCTCTTCAATTCGGTGAATGGGCGCGTTGCAGATGATTCGTTTTGGCCCGATGAGATTCTCGAGACCATCCACAAGCCGCGACATGCCACCAGCTACTGTCACCCATTCTGAAAAGTATCAGCATGGTTTGTTGAGCCATTAAGTCCTACTGACCGCCTCCAGAAACCACGGGGTTGAACTGGCTTACCTTTTGTGTTGAAATCTAGATTTTGCATGATGATTTCAAGGAAACTCAGATCATACTGGTTCGTCTGACTCATCAACAGTTCAACAAAATCAATGACCTCGTGCGGCCAGCCAATGACCGTGCGAAGGTATTGGCGGAACGACATATCGTCATAAAGAAGCAGCTGTTGGAAGCCAAGCTCAAAGTCCTGTGTCAGCAGCGCAAGCCAGGGAGAGACAACCTCTCTCAACAGCTCACGAGCTGACTTGTTTGCATATTCCACCGGAATATCAGTATTAGAACTCAAACTGTGGGAGCCAATACTGCTCCTCTTGCCCTGTATATAAGTCTCATTGTTGTGGTGTTCAAGTATATATGGAATGAACTCGACTTTCCTATCAGCCGGATTGTGTGTGTTGATATGACGGACAAGATCGAAGACCTGACTGTGTAAGGGGGACCTAGGAATGCGCATGGCCCCAACTTCGAAATAGGCTCCATTGTCCTTCTTGCTTTGCGGCTGGAAGCGATGGGTAAATATTCGGCCTCCTAGACGATCTGTGGCTTCAAAAACGGTTACAGTATTTCCTTGTCGCCGCAGCAACAAGGCAGAGTAAAGACCTGAGATCCCACCTCCAACAATGCCAATATTCATGGTCTATTTGTAAATGAGATAGACAATATTCAAGGTTCTTTGGAGATGTTTTTGATAATTCTGGAAAGCGGCACGATATGGTATTTATGAAATTTTGACTTGCCTTTCGAAGCAATTGACTTCGATGCATAAAGAGAAGAAAATTATACCACGCGGATCCGCCAAAGTATCGTTTGAGCCATAGTGAGACTGATTTTATGGCACTGAGTCGTTGTGCAAGCTGACAATGCAAATCCATATCGGTGTCTCCTCATGTTTGGCGCGTCGCAAGTCTATCACACGCCTGTTGGACGTGGCGCCAAGAGTGTTCAAATGGTGCCACTTTCTAGGGCGACAACATGATCGTGATGTACTTCTCTTGAGACATGAAAAAAATGCCAGCACAAAAGACTGCCCCCGATCAAGAAGGAGAGTGAAATGCGGATCGCGCTAACGACTACATATAAGCACTAGATTAGCGGAGATGGGAGGAAACGTACTTGTAGAAGTATTACGTACATGTAGAAGTATTACGTACAGGTAGGATGCGGCAACGACGCTGCTCTCAGTCTTGGTGCACTGTTTCAAAAGCACAGAAAGATAATGCGGGTGCTCTTCTCAGTAGGAAGTGTATTCCGCATTAGGAGACGCTAACTGGGAACCGGATCTAACCCAATTAGTAAATGGGTAAGCGAGTACCTAGATCTGCAATAGCTTATAGGTAATGGATATACAAGCTAAATAACTGTAGATTTGTATATATATATGTATATATATAAAGAAAGATATTATAAATAGAGCAATTTAAAGAACTAGTTCACTTGTATTTATAGTAGTTACAATAGTTGAGTTAAATAGGGGTTTAAGGCGGCTTAGTACTAGGCGCACAGACTTATACCGACGAGCCCTATATCTATTTACATATGTCGAATCAAGCTTCGGGCCTTCCCAAATCCGTTTCCAATAACATCTACTCTGAGTCAAAATCATGCTCTTTGAAACCCCCTGTCCTTATGTTTATAGCTTGCATAATAGATAAGGATTGCAGGGGAGCGATGACCTTGTACGCAATCGCTGCCGAAATCACATAAACAAACGTTCTCAATGATCAAGAGCTTTACTCTTCTCTTTTTCCATACCGTTTGTTTTCTGGCAATTTTTCCCGCTGCTACTCTCGGTTTCTTCAACAATCAACTATGGAACAGTCTCTAGAGAAAATTCCCGACGGACGGCCCGGATCCTTGAATAAGATCACACAGAAAGAGGCAATAAAGAATGGAAAGCCCGCTGACATAAGCTTGGATGAAGGGGAAAACCCATTGATGTGGAGCTTGATCAGAAAATGTAAGATCCCCAAGTGAGTCTCATTGGATAGAGCTGACAGATGGATAGGGCTTTATACAACCATAGTGGTTCTTATGACAGGTACTATTGCTTTCTGCAGCAGCATATACACCGCTGCTATACCAGCAATAGCAAAGGAGTTCAATGTCTCTCGAACAATTTCAACATTAGGCGTTACAACATTCCTTCTTGGATTTGCTACTGGACCTCTGCTCTTCGCGCCCCTGTCCGAAGTATGGTAAGTAATTTTGCCACAAATTATCAGCTTATTCAGCTTATCCAGCTTACCAATTGCAGGGGACGCAAAAGCGTTTACAGAACAACACTGCTGCTATTTGTTCTCTTTCAACTGGCTTGTGCACTATCGCCCAACATCGTTGCCTTGCTTCTCTTCCGATTCTTTTCTGGATTCTTCGGTTCTCCAACCGTGACGAACTCTGGTGGTTCTCTGACAGACATCTGGCCCCCAGACAGACGTTCAGTTCCATTCGCATTGTTCACGGCTGCTAGTTTCCTTGGTCCGGTTCTTGCTCCCGTGGCTGGGGGTTTTTTGACCGAGTACACATCCTGGCGCTGGAACTTCTACCTCTTGCTTATCATGGGCGCAGCGGCTTACGTGCCCATGGTAATCTTTTTACCCGAAACCTATGCCCCAAAGCTGCTCATGGACAAAGCCATTCGAGAAGGCTATACTCCACCAAAGCAAAGCTTCAAGGAACGATACCAGACCAGTCTTACACGGCCTTGGATCATGCTTTTTACAGAGCCCATTTTATTCTTTCTTTCTTTGTACATGGCCTTCGTCTACGGCATACTCTACCTGGATTTCACAGCATATCCAATCGTTTTCAGCAAGTCTCGACACTGGTCCACTGGAATCTCTGGATTATCGTTTCTTGGTATCGGAGCGGGAATGGCAATAGCGACTATCTTTTCTCCATACATCAACAAAGTCCATGGCCACTTTGTTCTGAAAATAGGCACCGTCCCTGAGGCTCGTCTTCCCCACCTGATCATTCTATCTTGGTTCATTCCACTCGGACTCTTCTGGTTTGCATGGACTGCTCAACCTTCTCACTCCTTCATCCTTCCTATCCTCGCAGGTATCCCGTTTGGTATTGGCCTTGTTACCTTGTTCTTGGGAATTATAGCATATCTTACCGATTGCTACGGGCCATTTTCGGCAAGTGCTTTGGCAGCCAACGCAGTATTGAGATCTCTTTTCGGAGCTGTGTTTCCACTGTTCGCAAAAACTATGTTTGCAAAATTAGGTACACCATGGGCGGTCAGCCTGTTAGGCTTCTGTGCCTTGGCAATGGCCCCATTGCCATGGGTCTTTTACAGGTACGGTCCGTTCTTGCGATCGAAAAGTGCCTTTCACTTGAGAACAGTGATAAGTTGAAGCAGGTTCTTGACGAAAATTGAATAGACATAGACTGTACAGTAGGAGCAGACCGAAAGGCTCTTACGGGCATATGCGGATATATTGTAACGCTTGGGATCGGGCAGTTTTTATGAGCCTAGTACAAGCACTTCTCAGCTGCAATTGCACGTCTAGTATATTTGACACCCTTCTCAAACAAGTATGCTTAACCCTTTTTGACAAGCTGCTGTAGATTTGAGCCGATACTCATGGCAAGGGCATCCGGAAGCGACATCAAATCAGCATTGGTAGATTGCAATTGGGAGCAATCATGAAATCGCAATAATTTTCTAGTCAGAGTAGGATCATAGTACCTACTTGTACAGGGTCAGTATCAAGTGGAAGAAATACTGGGGATCAGACATGGGAAAATCCCACCTTGCGAGCACATAATCAAAACATGCGTGCCATGAGTGCATGAGAATGATCAAAAAGGATTATGGGATTGTGCAAGACTCTCCGCTATCTCTCATGTGGGGCCGCATATCAGTAGAATTCGGACTATAACACTGTCTTGAGTTCCAGGTTCTTGGTATTACAGAGAGCATGCAAGTTGTAATACCTGGCCGGGTATTTGCATGTTGGAATTACCCGGTAGCCGAAGCCCTCAACGTGAATTCAACATGGAATTTTTGGCCGAGTACAAGGAGCCGAAACTATCTACTTCGGATATAAATTGCAATTGAAGGCACCTGCATACCTGGTGAGTTGAAGCACATGTACGGCACAGCTTGTGGATTGACTTGGGCTAAGACTTGTCACCGGCCAGGGCGACTGTCCACTTCTCAAGCAAAGCGCAAAATCGAAAGAGCTTTGCAGACATCCCATGCTGAACTGTCAGGTTGCATACTAGTGTAACTTCAAAGTGGTAAGATTGATGCAGAATCTGTCCCACCAACTGACGGCTGTGTACGTGATGACCGTGGCGGCGTTGCGGGACACATGTTTGAGTGGCAACGGTCCTGGCTATGTCGATCAGGTTGATGAGAAGGATTCTATTGACGGAGTCATCAAATGACAGTATCTCAATTAAATTATGCCGTAACATGGAGAATCCGCGGTTTACCATGCATATATAAGCGTCCAGAACACTTGGAGTACGAGAAGCAAATCAGATCCAAACTCATCAAGAGTTCCAAGCATACATCAACAGGCTTCTCAATCCAAGACTATCAGAGCCCTTCTAAATTACCCATTATGCCATCCAACAAGACTCCGCCAGTGATCGACTTCTCAGACTTCCTGTCCGGAGAAGAGTCCCGTATCCAAAAGTGCGCTCAGCAGATCCGGAAAGCATGCCTAACTCAAGGCTTTTTCCAAATTGTCAACCATCCAATTCCTCTATCTCTTCAGAAAGAGATGTTCGCTATGTCCAAAAGGTTCTTTGCTCTCCCACTCGAAGAGAAGCTCAAACTTGATAAATGTACCTACAATCGGTGCCCCTATATGGGCAATGTTAACATGGTACAGCTCAAAATCAGCACAACCGTGGCTACGAAGTCATGTACGGCCAGATGATTGAGAAAAACACCAAGCCTGACCTCAAAGAAGGCTATTACGTCGCCAAAGATCTGCCTTGGGACCACCCAGCTGTTGTGTCGGGCAAATTTGCACACGGTCCGAACGTGTGGCCCGAAAGTCTGGGTCCCGATTTCCAGCGTATTTGTACCGAGTACTTCGAGCAGGTGACAGCGCTCACCGAGAAGGTCATGAGTGCCATTGCCGTCTCTCTGGGTTATGAAGAAAATTACTTTGACGAGTTCTGCACCGAACCCATGGCTTTCTATAAACTGTTGCATTATCCACCGCAGGCTGTGGACTCCCATAACCTGCAGAGGGGCATTGGCGCGCACCGTGACTTTGGCGTTATTACGTTGCTGCTTCAGGGTGATATTCCCGGGCTTGAGGTCTGGGATGAGGAGGCCCAAGACTGGTATCCTGCTCCACCTGTTGAGGGCGCTTATGTTGTCAACCTTGGAAACCTGTTTGAGCAATGGACGAACGATCAATATGTTTCCAACGTCCACGTGAGTTCTCGGAGCCTCTGCGTCTCTTCTTATTCTAACGTTTACAGCGAGTCATCAACCATTCGGGTGTCGACAGGTATTCGATTCCTTTCAATTACAATGTGCGTCCCTCTGCATTCAGCTTTTCGCCTCTTGAGTTAACTTTTCTTTCAGGGAAATCCGGATTTCATCATCAAGTGTATCGAAGCCTGCCGTCAAAGGGCTGAAGATGAGAAGTACGCGTCAATTTCAGTTGAAGACTATGTGCGCCAGAAGTACAAGGACGTCTATGGTCGTGTAGGTATCTACTCGGTGCCTGAAAAAGCTCATTAGACCAGTACTACTTGAATCGTAAGCCGTTATTTTAACTCTTCATGGCAACGCAATCTATCAGAATGAGTGTGTCAATTCAATTGTGAATAACGATGATTAAGTGGTTGCGGTTCTTACTGCCGTCTACATACACTTGATATGCAAAGCTAAAAAGACCACGCATTTAACCAAGCAAACTTATGGATCTTTTGTTTTTTGGGGCTATCAATTTCTGACTAGCTACAAAAGCAACCATGAATAATACAGCATCAACAAAGTTGTGAGATTTCACCATGTCGATATTTTCATGAAAAGGAGAAATCATTGGGCAGAGGAATTAGATTGATAGATCCTTGGCACATTTCGCTTGTTAGTCTGTGCGCCCTCACCTTTGTCTTAAATTGTATAAAAAATCTGGCATGAGCACAGTGTTTCTATTTAATATTTGTCACTCATTATACCTCGCTGCAAATAATAGAATCTGCGCGGAATCTGCTTGGTGATCTGACAGAGCAATGAGCAGGAAGATAGAAGCAATACGGAGTGTAAGAGTCAGTTGCTTCACGGAACATTTGACTCAAATGATTCCCAGAGTTGGTGATGGATCAGCAGGCTTACAAGTGGAACCTTGCGATAAGTTTTGACAAAACACCTTTCTTTATTCCTTACTAAAACCAAATTTTACCTAGTACTACTCGTGTTTCTAACGGCTTACATACTGATTTCGTGGTCTCGAAGTGTCCATCATCTCAAAAACCTGACCAGCGGTCCCTTGTATGGCTGAAGCTTGTGAGACTCCAATTTCCAATTCGGATACTGGTCTTTCATCTAATGGCAATGATGTATGTCTAGTTTCCAATTCGGATACTCGTGTCTCCTCTGATGGAAATGATGTGTGTTCAGTTTCCAATTCGGATGCTGGTCTTTCATGTAATGGCAATGATGCGTCTCCCAATACGTAGCCAGGCTCAGAGTATCGCAAAAAGGGATTCCGCTCAGACTCTTCTGCCACCTCAACTGAAGGTGCAATCCAATCTTCAACATGAGCGGTTGTCCTACTGGACCATCGATTTGAGCTAAAAGTCTTGCTGAGCTTCGAGTCTGTCCAAAAACGCATCAGTATCTCATCTGGAGGGAAACATGAAGTTGACAGCTACTTACAATGGGAATCATCAGTGCCTATGTTGAGTGCTCTTGGAAACTGGCTTATTGAATATGCCCTCTGGTTTCTCTTGAGACTCAACGCAATATCCGTCACAACAAGTTTATGAGACACTTCGATCTTGAGTTTTAGTCCAATAAACTTCCCCGTTCTCATAACCTTCTCCAACAGGTCTGCAGGTAGCATCTCAACGCGTCCGCTAGCAGGAGTGCCGCGTTCTGTAATGGTGAGGGACAAAGGATGGACTGCTGCAAAACCGGTTAAAACTTGGCCAAGAGCAAGCATTTCTTCGCTTGAGGGCAGAAGCCTACACAGCACTCGTCCTGACAAGAATTAGTAGGTAAATCAACACATCTGGACTTTTGATTGGCATGCCTGTGTGTTCGAACTTGCCGCTGTTGGCGTCTTCTCTGCTTGCATGAACCTCGAAATAGAAACATGTGGCGAGAAGTTGCATCGCAACATCCTCAATTCTATCATCCAAATTCATGCAGTCTCTTACATCTCCTTGCAGGCCATACATCTTGTTAACTTCGTCTAGCTGTGGGGGGTCTCGGTCCAACACAGCATTCAAGCGAATGTATCTCTTCTTGTCCATGTCTGATGGTGACAAAATACTCATATATTCATTCCATGCCCTTTCAGAATCCAGTGAGGCAGTGACATGATCACGTGCCATCTTGGCCAGGCTCCGAAAATTGGAAAGCACTCCGACTTTGTCTTTGGGGGATTTGAGTGGTTTCTTGGTATTTCTCGAGTCAGCCGATGGATTATGACACGTTCCCAGCGAAAGCACTATGTCCGGCTTTTTGATTGACGGCCATAACAGTTTTGATTCCGCGTCTGCAACTCGAATTGGATTGTTATGATACAGTCCGCCATCTGTGTAAACCTGTTTCGATGGTACATGGCACATGGGTTTAAAGTATGTCGGCGCAGCTGATGTTGCGCGTGCTCTAGAATGCATACAGAGATTAGTTACGTTAGATTTAAAGAGAGTTTTGAAGACTTACGCTTCCCACAATTTGAGCTCGGCATCAGGTCTTTCTGGACGCTGGAACATATACCACGCTTGACCCCTGTTAGCTAATATACGTATAATGGTTGAAAGAAATCTCACGTTTCTCTGTGACTTTGTTCGATCTATTGTAGTTGCTCAGAAGTATAGTTCTTCCGGTGGTCGACGTAGCAGTGACTGCAAGCTTGATGCTAGCATGGCTTGGTTGTCCACGATGAACACCTCCGAACAGATATTGTTCCTCTGAGAACGCTGTCACAAGGGCTTGTTCAAGCGGTTTTGTTTCGTACTTCGAATGATGAAAACTGTTCACAAAGTGCTTTACCATGGTGGTACGACTTCCAAATCGAGGAGTAAATGCTTGATCACATAGTGTTGTGAAGTGACGAGTAGCTTGTTCTACACTCCACAGTTTTGCACCGATTCCAAGCGCCACGATTCCTCCAGTACTTATAAAACTTAGCATATAGACAAGCTTAATCAAATACGTACATACCTTGTACCAACAATCAAATCGAAGAAGTGGCGTATTGGGATTCCTCCTGCTGCAGTCTCAATCTGCCTAAGTATCTCGAGTTCAGCTATGCCTCTGATACCCCCACTTCGGTAGCTAGTCAGCTATCTTTTTATAGTCAGGAGGGCTGCAGTACACTCACCCATCAAGAGTCAGAACACGGAATCCCGCAGCTGGAGGTTTGAGATATACTTTCCATTGAATACTCCTTGTACTCATTTCAAGAGGACAAACACTGATCTCGACCTCAAGCTTATTGTGAGAACAGCTATAATCTTTGAGGCAGGCCGTACATATTACGTGGCCGCAAGGAAGTGCATGGAGAGGAGGTTCGAAGAGGCAAGACAAGCAAGTTGAGTGACTTATGAAGTTCCGTGGCTCTTTTCGTGCCGCATGAGAATAAAAATCTGCCATCACCATGTTCTTGTGAATTTCGGCTGCAATCTTTGCTTCTGCCGGAGTGTCACTTGAGTCTTCGGTTACCTCCTTTACTCGCTTGTGTAGAAGCTTAAGCAAATAATCCAATCTTGAGTAGACCTTCAATCGGAACCAATCTGCATGAGTGACAAATTGGAAGCTGGATGTGTAGTCACCGACGTCGAACAGTCGGCCAGTCTTTGACTGATGGCCTTTAGATCCATGTCCACTTCTGACATTGACACATTTTTCTCCATCGCGACCAACGTATTCACATGGCCAGTGTCGATCACAGAAGTTGTCAAGTGTCGCATCGATGTGGTTCATGTAATACTTGAAGGTTCTTTCTGCAGTGCCTGCGATTGTTAGTCTTTATAAGAAGATACTGTTGTCTGATCCTACCGATTTTCTTGTGCCTCGCCGAGTTTAGCATTATGCATGAAGCAACCATATAGCTAAGCTCAGAGAATATGGATTCGCCATCTGCCTCATTCTTCCATGCGTTCATGATATTCAATGCCAGTTTGAGGATGTTGCCACCAAAGTCAAGAGGAATTGGACTATGGGTGAAGGATGCCTTGACGAAGTCAAAAGGGGTATCAAGATTCGAGGCGAAATGGTCGAATGCATATTGTAGATATGGCTGCAATTCGTCTGCATCAAGAAGCATTCGTAGTTCTGACTTTTTCTTCCGAGCCTTTTCGCAAGAACGAGCTATCTCATAGTACAGCTTCATTACCTGGCCGCTAATGAAGTTTGGTCGTCCCACGGTAGGAATATACACAACCCTAACAGAGCTGTAATATGATTCGATCAGATCTTGCACTGTATCAATGTGTCTATTACGTTTCCTCCAGAAATCCGCGTATGAAGCGAAGCTTGAGTTTTGATGAACTGTAGCAGAGAGTTCTTCCATGATTTTTCTTGTTGCAGATTCTGTATCCCAGCGATCTGCGTCGATCCCATAATCCACAGCATTCAAAGCGATGACTGCATGTGGTAAAACTGGCTGGTTTGAGGAACTTTCAAGTGCTGCTGCGGCCCAGTTGACTAATTTTTCCAGAACACTCTCGATGACTCTGAAGAACAGTCAGCATGAAAGAGCTACTCAGGATCAATAGAATAAGTACCTTGATTCTTTCAGAACAAAAACAACTACATCAGAGAAAGTGTACAAGAGACGAGGGTACAGCTCTTTAACAGCAAATTCTCGTGACCACTTTCTATGATTTACCGCATCAGCCCATGTAATTTCGCGTTCTGAAAATGGCTGCGTCTCTGTGGCATTTCTCTCCATTGAAGCTCTTCCACTGTTGGAGACTTTGTTCTTGTTCCGAAATTTTGCACTAATCGGTTCCCTCTCACCGCCATCAAGCCCTTCACAATCTGCGTACAGAATTGGATTGGCCTGTTCGAAAGTCTTGGGATCAGCGTAGAGATGGACATCTCCAGAGGTTGGCACTTCCTGATTTTTGATTGATCCTACAACTGGCATAGGTTGTGGCTTTCCGGCTTCGTCATTGAGCTCCATCAAAAGCCTGATGAGTGTACTTTTCCCAGCCCCTTTATCATAATACTGTCAATACAAGCAGCTTTTGCGAAGGCCTGATCAACATACCTGTCTGTCCAACAAATGATACCACACTTGGAAACCGAGTTTCATGCCTATAAGTAGAATTACCAAACTTCTCTCTTGACATGAGGTTAATGAATCTGCCATAATCCTGGAACATTGGCAGATTGAAGCCTTCGCGTACAACACCAAACCACGTTGTATTTTGATCTTGAATATGCAGCTGCTCGTGCTGCATGTCGTCCAGTACTGGTTTCAAGATCTGTTCGATCTTCTTTGCTAACTCAAAGTCTGTTTTCTCGTGAATCTCATCTGGTCTTGGCTTCCGGTGCCGCAGCTGCTTTGACCAGCAATCTGCGCAGAGCATCGTCTTGCAGACATTGCAGTATGCTTGACCTGGTGCCTCGCCGTCTTCGCATGCCTCGCAAATGGATTTCACGGTTCTTGAATTACTTCTGCTACGTGCCTGGCTAAGTTGTCTTGGATAGCTGTCACAATTAGTAAGCTTTCACTCAATAATATCATGTGAAACTGACCTTGATGTTGGGTTGGTTCTATGCGAGAGTACTCTGTCAAACTCGGGTTGCGTATCTCGGACTTCGATTAGAACTTCTTCATCCAAAAGAGAATTCCTAGACGCACTTTGCAAAAGGTTGATTGTTAGATCATATACTCAAAAATGGCACAAGAGTACTCACCTAAGCTCAGTTTCATTCGAATACCAGTTGGCATGATCAGGAGATCCACGACGAGAAAGATCCAGGTCGATCAAAAATTGCTCTGGAGAAGCTTGGTTCTCCCACTGCCTTAACTCCCTATATGGGTTCAACGATACACTGCTTGAAGCAGAACTAGATCTGCCAGATCTACCAGATTTGACCGGTCTTGGTTCTTGTAGTTGGGCATTATTGAACTCCACTGAAAGACTGCCACTAGGTAACTGAATGTCTTGTATGTCTGGCCTTCTTTCCTGTGAACGTTGCCGTCTATTGGTGATACTGGCGATGTATGATCTGGGTGATGGGATAGGTGATGAGCTATAGCTCTCATGACCACTACGTTCAATGATACTCGGGGGTCGTAAGAATTCCTGGGAATAACAATCTTGTTGACTCGGTGGGTGCGATTTGTGCCTCAGATTAGAGGAAGGATCTTCTGCATCTTGCACAGGAGCCTCCTCTGGAATAGACTCTGAGTGAGGATTCGTTCCTTTCCCTTTACGTCGGCTTGGTGATGAGCGAGACAACGCAACAAACCCTCGAGAAGGATCGGACATTCTGAGAATTTTGAAAAAAAAACCACTAGTTGTTCGATTTGACTCCAACCGTATAAAATGGGGATGAGAAGTGGCTTCTCTACGGTTTTGGCAGAAGTGCGGAGCATTTGTTGCTCGAAACAAGGCTGGGTCTGCCACACTTTGACCTCTCTTATCTCGAAGTTCGCATAGCAGGATGAGGCATACTTGGTTGCGTAGGATTGCTTATGCGATGTTGCAAATGTTGTACAGCCATTGGCTAATAAATAGAGATATATTATGCAAGAATTGCTTCTGTCTTTTGATACGCATGAAAGATGGCGTTTTGTGTAACACCATCAACAATTTGGTTCGTCGTTGCAGGCCAAACTGGTTTTTTCTTTTATTATGCACCCCCCAGGTCTTAATGAACAACGAGGCTGAGCTGAATGCCATGTTGGGTAGGTAGCAATATTGTAGTAAGGAGAGTCGAGTACATCGAAGTCGAAATCTAAAGAGGGTAAACTAGTACAGTAAGAGGTAAATAGAATAAGAAGATGCACTTAAGGAGATATCATGTAAATAAATAGATAAGACCTGAGTGATATGACTAGCTGATACGTGTAGACCTTCTTACTAGCAAAGTCCTATTACTACACAGTCAGAGCCCCACTGTTACATTCACTCAAGTGAGGCTCTTAAGGAGATGGATGGCGTTAATGGATATGTTTAGTCTATTTCTTTTCCACGATTTCAACTTCCTGCTATTCGTTGGCATTTTGTCACTCGCAGATACTGGCATGCAATTTTTAATTGTCATCAAGGTCCTTGGAAACTACGGCTGCCGACGCTGAAGTCCGAGTCGAAATCGAATACGCAATCGCCTTCATTCGATTGACCAATGTAGATACAAAAGCACGCACAAACTCTTTCCACCACTTGCACTGCAGTGGTGTGCTGATCGAGAAAGACCAAACTAAGTCTTTGTGGTATCTACAAGAGGCCCGACGTATCAAGATATTTTGTTTCCATCATATGATGCGTAGTACGTACCAAATCACAGTGTAACTATTTAGTCCGAACTGCAGAGCAGGGCAGAAAATGAAATGATAGCAATCGTGAAAAATAAAGCCAACCAGGGTTTCTGGAGAGACATGCATTGAGAAACCATCTATGGTTTTGCCAAAGCAGCGAGGCATTATTGGTTGGCATGCATGAGTTGGCTGTTATAATGATCGACATTGTTTGTAAGAGCAGCGAGATGCGGACATTTGATAATGCAGAAATTGTGAGGAGAAATCGGTCCTTATTGATGCGTCAAGTGATGGAAATGCATTGAATAGAAATGGTTTCTAGAAATGTTTGAGGCTTGGGACTTGAAAAAATGTGATTTCTCTTGCTACTCCATTCAGGGGCCGTTTGCATAGCATTGACCAAAATGATAAAGTATACTTTGATTAATGATGACGAACACGTGCGCAGTTCGAATCTTTTCGGTTACGCAGGGTTTAATAGTACAGGGTTAAAACCCAGTCCCCAGTTTGTAACTATTAGTAGAGCCTAGACTCCAGACTCTGTCTTCTTCAGATACTGACTGTCAAATATTCACGCCGACCGTTATCTTCTCCTTCGGGTTCTCCGTATGGCGCTTTGCAAAGAGTGTCGCAACATCTTTGAATGCTGGCACGAACTGCTAGAGAACCTTGACAACCATGGATTCTTACATTGCAACAATGTTTTCGACTTGGAGGCATCCGCGACAGCTGGCTGTCCACTCTGTACTCAGTGGCTTCAACATATGAAGAAAAATCATGAAGAGCACCAAAAGTTGAGAGAAATGACTGCCAGTTTGTTGAAAGTAGGATCAAAGCTTGAAGGCTCGTATGTGCGAGCTTGGACACTAGAGTCGTTCACTCAACTAGACCGGGATGACTGTTGGAGACTGAGCCTGGTATTTCGAATGCCGTTAATTGCAAACGCATTAGACACGCCAGATGACCCCGAGGACTTCCAGTATCGCAAGGCTGGAATTCTAGAGCAGACAACGTGCGATGCCGACAAAAAGACCGACAGCGGTGATGAAGGTATCGAAAGCGAAAGTGATGATGATTGTGATAGTAGATTTGGAACAGACTGGGGAGACGACCATGATAGATTCAAGACTTTTTTTTTTGGAGTCGACATTGTGCCTTCTCAACAACCAGGTAAGTTTGGGACGTCCTATAGAAGTCATGTAAATTGCAACTGACCCTGTATATAAAGAAGCTTTTGAAGAGGGTGTTTCATCTGGCAAAGTACCCAAACGAAGCCAAGATGCACTGTCGCAGGCCAAGAAGTGGCTGGAAGCCTGCTGTGAAGAACATACGGCATGTACTGCCACTGAGACTATTACCAGCCCGAATCGTCTTGTTTTCATTGGGGACGACAAAATCAGGCTTCACCTCACTTCTGATATGCCCCCTCAACCTAGATATGCGACATTGAGTCACTGCTGGGGCAAGATCAAGTTTGAAGTTCTGACAAGGGAGACACTTGAAAGGTTTTGTCAGGAAATACCACCGGAATCTTTAACCCGAACCTTTCGAGACGGAGTAATCATTGCAAGGGAGCTTGGGTTACAATACATCTGGATCGACTCTTTATGCATCATTCAGGGAGATGCCCATGATTGGCGTAAGGAATCAGCGTTGATGAGTGCTGTTTATGGTGCGGCGGTCCTTAATATTGCTGCAACAAGTGCCCCAAATGGCTCTGGTGGATGTCTTGTGGATCGCAATCCCGATACGCTGTTCAAACATCAGGTACAAGTGAACATGGGAGATCGTACTCAGCTTCATGACTGTGTATTGCAGAATTTCTACTCATACGATAATCCCTTAGGTCAACGTGGCTGGGTTGTGCAGGAAAAATTCCTCTCTTCACGCATCTTGCATTTCAACAATCAGCAGCTCTTCTGGGAATGCAACGAGAAGATTGCCTGTGAGATATATCCAGATCGATTCCACGATGCCCTTGGATATTATGATACTGCTTTGCAAAAAGCCCCAGTCAACATGGACATATGGACAGACATAATTATGTTCTATTGGAACTGCGACTTGACCAATCCTAAGGATATACTCGTCGCTATATCTGGAATGGTGAAACTCATAAAAACCCAGACCAATGACGAATACTTGGCGGGACTCTGGAGAAAGGATCTTGAAATCCAACTTTGTTGGCGAGGAATAGGCATGTCTGCTAAGCCGGACATCTATCTTGGCCCCAGCTGGTCATGGGCAGGAAACAATTGCCGAGCGGGTATCACGCTGGATCCAAAGAGCGTGACCGATTATGCTCTATATGCCCAGGTTCTAGAAGTAAATACTAGCTTGATGGTACCAAATTCACTCGGCGAAGTCACTGGGGGATATTTGAAGCTTGCTTGCCAGTTTCTGATACCTATAGTTTTCGCCGCTGTCGAAAATTTTTATCTTCGTAGTCGTGAGATATCGGTTGGGAACATACAAACAACTGTTTTGGTCTCTTGGGATTTCTCGGGCAATCCTAATGAGTGGGTTTATTTAGTACCGGTTCTTGATGAAAGGTCTAAGTCTCCAGTCATTCATGGATTGGTGCTTTTACCAACAACACAGAGAGGCCAATATGTTCGGGTTGGTCAATTTACTTCGGATAGAGAGACTGATTATAAGTCTCTAAGAGAAGCACTTCACGCGTATCAGTGTTCTTTGACAAGTTTAAACTACTTGAAAACATATGAGGAGAGCGGAAAGTCCCTAAAGGTCGTTGAGATTATATAGTTTCTTCCGTTCTCGAGGATTGGTTGCCGACTCAAAGGATATTCTATTGTAAATACAACCTTACCTTATATAGTAGTTCCAGTGTTAACACAACTAAACCTAAGGTTTATGTTTCTCTAGGGACGTAGTATGTTACACCTGTTAATTAGTATATTGTGCTAATTGGGGTATTTATATACATTTGTACATTTAGTTCTAGCAACTCTTTTATCAATATATAAAAGCATTGTTAAATATTAAATAAATTAGAACAAGATATTAGCTTAAAAAGAATAGTATAATCTAAAGACAGGCATTTAAGGTTGCACTGTCTTATATAATCATAAACTACACTAAAATAGTAATATACTAATTTTAGAAGGGGAGAAAGGAGAGAAGGGGAGAAGAAATAGCAAAAAAACATACAACAGTAGGGATTCGCTGGTGGTCACCCACCCAACTACTAGTCTACCGATCTGAGGCTTATGTATGGCAGAGCGGACGGGATGCCCAGTGTCTCCTCAGTCTGTGGTCGTATGTGGCATTATAGAGTTTATTTAATAATATATTCCTACTCTATAAAATCAATGTAGCCTTGAAAACTTGAAAACTTGAACCCTCGAGATTCTCTTTGATTGGCCACGTTGCAATCTCAAAATTGGTAACTTATGGACATCGGCGCTTTGCTAATATGCACTTTTTGAAAGATCCAATAATATACTCTGCGTCTTTCAAGCGCCAGAAAAGCTTTTCGGGTTTCCAAGGTATCAATACGAAGGATCCACCAAAACACGTATTCGGTCGCTTATGTAAGCATGCAAACGCGGTCCGCACCAAAGTCTTTACTCCTGAATCCTAAAAGAGGATGATTTCGTACGACGAAAGAAGGATTGAAGTAGATACATTCATCGCGACTTTGCAAGCTCCTTTCCAACGTGCGATTCCAAGTGTGGTCATTCATCCCACAGGCGATCTGAGGCTCAATGCCTGACGCTGCGGCATGGAAGGACCGTGCGATTTATCAGGTCCTCACTGATAGATTCGCCTTGACAAACGACGGTGATGCGCCAAGATGCAACGACCACAGAGCTGGAAAGTACTGTGGAGGGACATGGCAAGGGATTATTTCTAAGCTTGACTATATTCAAGGGATGGGCTTTGATGCTGTTTGGATTTCTCCAGTAAGCTGAGTTGGCTCTGAGCCAATGCCCCTTTTGAATGACTGCTAACCGCTGAAATAGGTCACCAAGAATCTTGAAGACATTACGCATTGGGGTGAGGCCTTTCATGGTTACTGGCAAGAAGATCTCTATTCTGTGAACCCGCATTTTGGCACTTCTGATGATTTGCTCGCGTTGTCTAATGCGCTACATCAGCGTGGCATGTTCTTGATGGTAGATATCGTGGTGAATCACATGGCGTCAACATCAACTGTTGATTTCTCTCGATTTACTCCCTTCAACGATTCTTGTTACTATCATTCTGAATATTTTATTCACGATTTCGAGGATCAGATGATGGTTGAAAGGGGATGGTTAGGTGACAGAAATGTTCCCCTACCTGATCTTGACACCGAGAATCCCACTGTTGTCCATACATTGAATGCGTGGATCTCTACGCTTGTACAGAAGTTCAGAATCGATGGTCTGAGAATAGACACTCTGAAGCACGTACAAAGAGAGTTCTGGCCTGGCTTCATTAGAGCCGCTGGTGTTTGGTCAGTGGGAGAGGTGCTTTCAGGGGCTCCTGATTACCTAAGCTCTTATCAGCCATATGTGGGCGGCTTGTTGGACTATGGCGCATATTATCCTCTCAAGAGAGCATTCAAGAAAGGTAGTGGAAGTATGTATGAGATTATGAATCTCCTGACCCCCGAGTACCGGGCCAAGTTCGCAGATCCGCAACAGATGACTACGTTCATGGAGAACCACGATATGCCTCGATTTCCAAGCGATACCAGTTCGGATCCAACAGTCATCATGAACGCCATTACATGGACATTTTTAACTGATGGAGTTCCCGTCTTATATTATGGACAAGAACAGTTATATTCTGGCGATGGTGACCCTGGCTCTCGAGAGCTGATGTGGACATCGGGCTATAAGATTACCCCAATGTACCTGTTTATAGCACAATTAAACCGAGCCCGGAAGCTAGCATGGAATGTGGGTTTCGGTACGAACCTAGCAGTTCCTCTATGCAACGATGTCAGCTCCGCAGCCTTGCAGAAAGGCCCCCTGCTCATGGTCCTCTCGAACGAGGGATCTAATTCGAAGCCCAAGACAATCTCAATACCCACCAGGTTTCCCAACGGAACGGTCCTGGTCAATATCCTTACCAGCCAAAGCATCGCTGTCAGAAACTCTACGACCATCACCATCCTTTCCGGCGAACCGCAGATATACCTTCCGCTCAACCTCGCAACCAGGATATGCGCAAATATCACACCCCCACCGCCAAAGCCGCAGGGCTCCCTCTCCAAACTCTTTTCCATCTTCCACTCCTCGCATTCGAAAGCTGCAGCCAACACCGATATCACCTTCTGGAACTCTGGGATTCCTGCAAGGCATTACGATCTTCCAATAGCTGTGTCTACCCCTGCTCAGCATGCGCCCGGTACTGTTCTGCAGCCATCTCCGGAGAAGATCTCATCTAGATATTCGATTTTTAGTTTAGCACCGCGCCCGCACGGGTACTGATCCGATTGAGGTTTATTTAGCGGCTTGTATTATTTAGACTGTATTATAGATCATTACTATAACGGACACCTCTGTAGAGGAGGAATGCGCTTACTCGCATCGACATTCGGGTCAACTGTACGCTTTTCAATATACTCGACATTTTAATTCACAACAAGTCAGCGAATCTACGATGTATTAGTGAATATTATACTATAAATAATTACTGGTTTATTGAACGCGGGCTATTTGTCGTTTCCTGTTTTCAAGAACTGTTATTATCTAGTTTTCGTCAATTCACACTGAATAAAAATCTTCCTCACCACATTTGGACAACTCTGACTTGAATTCTTCTCAGACCCAACATTCTCCCAAAAGAAGGCATTGCTCCAACCTATTTCCGAGTGATGAATTCAGGTATAAAAAAACGCCAGAGCACCGAGACCCTCTCAGCACGTTTGTGAAACCCGGGCGGTGGAGCAGCGGGTGTTTCTATTAAGCCAAGAAGGCCAGTCTATCAATATTCGCAATCCGGTGTCCGCGCTTGTTCTGCTTTACACGTACCATCCCCGTCGCCGGTATCCTCTCACTGACATCCGACTAGATCCAGGATGGTTTATCAGATGATCTGATAACGCTCGCATAGGAAAGTGAAGCGTACGGAGGTGTGCAGTCACAACCCTCCAACCTCCTTCTGCCCCACCATCCGAGCCCGCCGTGGTCGGCTTCGGATGAATCATGTGTTTCCTATGCTTGCTTGTTGTTGCTCCATATCAAGTAATAGTGTCTCTTTCATTTCTATCTCTTCAAGTTCCGTCATCTCAAAGTTTAAATATTGTTACTTGTGTTTTCAATCATCTTGAGTACGAATTTTTTGCTTTTGTTACAACTCTTTGCTTTGTATACAGCCTTCTGTGATTTTCATTTCTATAGAACGTTTCATCATGTCTATTAGTACTCTTCTTGAAAAAACTGCGGCTGCGCAACCTCATCGGATTCTGGTTCTTGGTGGTGCATACGCCGGACTTTCTCTCGTGTATAACCTGCTCAGACAAACGCGAGGTCTTGCTCTCGATGGGTCACCGGCTCCGGGAGCGGTCATCTCTCGAAGACCGCTGGAGATTACAATCTTAGACGAAAGAGATGGTTTCTGTGAGTTCAGCTGGAAGGCCTTATCAGATCGACCCAGCTGATCGTGATAGATCACACAATCGGATCTCCACTTGCTTTCTCATCGGAAACGTATGGCCCAAAAGCATGGAGAACATTCGACGACATTCCAAAGATTCAACACAAAGGAGTTTCGGTGATTCGGGGGAAAGTAACAGCCATTGACCCCGAGAAGAGAGTAGCAACATACACTCCTACAGAATCAACAGATAGCAAGACACATGCCTACGACTATCTTGCGGTTTGCACGGGTCTACGCCGCAACTGGCCCGTCGTCCCAAGAGAGCTTACAAAGGCCGGGTTCCTCTCCGAGACCGGAAATTTCATCAAAGAAGTCAAGGAGGCTGCTGATGGTGTAGTCGTTATTGGGGCAGGTGAGCCACACCCTCCCGGAAGAATATCTTGATTGCGGTATTGACAATAGCAGGTGCCGTTGGAGTTGAAGTAGCCGCAGAGTTGAAGTTGGTCTACCCAAATTCAACAGTCAGACTGGTGCACGCACACGACAAGTTGCTCTCTGCGGAACCTCTGCCGGATGAGGTGAAGGACCGGGTGGGGTCTGTTCTCTCTGAGCACGGTGTCGAGCTTGTCTTGAACGAGCGTGTGACAGAGACCAAATCCAACCCAGTCGTCGAGGGCAAGGAGACATATACCGTTCATCTTCAGAGCGGGAGAGAGATACGCGCAGGAAAGGTCATCAACTCGGTGAGTCGCGGAGTGCCAAATACGGAATTCCTGCCTTCGAGCCTACTCTCTCCAACGAAATATATCAACATCAGACCAACGTAAGTTCTTCCAGCCGGGATACCCGAGATGTACTGAGAGGAGAGCAAACTTTTTCAATGTCATCCTTCAACATGTTGAAAGAGATATCTGACCTGTTCCAGGCTTCAATTCGCGGCCGGCGCCCCCAACGCCGACTTCCATTTCGCAGCCGGTGATCTGGCCAACTGGTCTGGAATCAAGCGTGTCGGCATGGCCATGTCCATGGGCCGGATGACGGCGATAAACATGTACCGCCACATCCTGGGCGGCGAGCGGGCCTGCGAGCAATTGACCGACGGCTCGGATCTGACGGCCGATAGCGTCGAGACAAGCCTTGATGAATTCCCGTATGTGCCACCTATGATTGCGCTCGCATGTGGAAAGCAGGCCGTTACCTACACGCCGAAGGAGGGAGTCAAGAGTAGCGAGGAGCTGATGACGGATTGCTTCGGCAATGATTTGGGATGGACTATTTGTTGGGATGCCATGCGGTTGTCGGAGAAGTATGAGGAGGATGTCAAGCTCTGAGGGAGGGATAGCGGGTTCGATTTGACGTAGACGTTTTATACCATACATAATCACTTAGATATTCAATGATGTTCTGGTTATCACCCCATGACAATATGTCATATGCACATGGTCATCAAAACAGCACAGTTCATAGAGTAGAGTAGAGTGAATTTGAAGCTAATACGCACCGCTGTGACTTCCTCAAAATACTGGTGCCTCGCTTTCGTTTCGAATGGTGGCGTCGACTCGAAGATCGACAGCGAGAAATTGAAGTTGGAGAAGAACGTTCCTACGTGGTTCATGAAGGTGGAGAAGAGAGTTGTATTTTCTAAAAGAGAGCTACTGTCACGATACCGCATGCAATGCGTGGTTGTTCACAAAGGAACGAACAAGAGGTTCTTGTGATAGTGTATTGTATTCTTATGGTTTCTATCTACTTATGCAATAGCTATTTGAGTAGGTGAACCCTAAGCTAATTAGCTAAAGGTTGAGGAAGAAAGAGAGGAACCCTAGAATCATGTGACTCTAAGTGAAATCACGTGACCCAACGTCGTTCTTGACTAAACGGTTACCCGTTCGTTAACAGAAAGGAGTTGTATTTCTTAAGTGTAGGCTACGGAGATGCACCTTATACTCCAGGCGCTTGTGTGTCTCTCCTTGGGATAGACGCGAGCTGGCCTGGTAACCTGAAGGTGGCCCGTAGGGGGACGCGATCGTCGTAACCGATCGTCTGAGCCAGAGTAGGGCGACGACGAGGGACGATGTCCTCGTCAAAGGCGGATTTTAGGGCTTTCTGCGACTGGACTCGAGCCGAGTATCGCGTTTGACACCTGTATGCGTACTTGGTGTTGCTACCATGTAACGGGTCCCGGAAGGGACACGAGAGCGAAGGAGACACACAGCAAGGCACACAAGAACGTTGTGGACGAAGCTGTAGATTGTCTGAGGTCTGAAAGAGAGGACGATTGGGGACTCGAGATGTAGTGGGGTGCCCATATACACAGTGCCTGATTAACAGGATGAATAAGATATAGGGTAGCAGAATGGACTACATCCCCTTTGTTCCAATGGTAAATGGCATTCTCGCGCTCTGGAATGATTTCTCTAGTAAGTGTACCAGGAATCAAGCCAAGAAACTGAGCACCAAGATCGGTCCAGGTAGTAGACGGTTCTGGTGAGGCAAATTTTGGTGGATTGGTATTCAACGTCGAATTCCCAGACTGCTAGAATGACTGTTAGTCGAATTGCTCAATTGTACTCTATTGAATCTTACTTGAGCCAATGTTCATGAAGATGGTGTATCTCGTTTAGAGATTTTGTATTTGTATTCTCAATTGTTGTCATGTTGTTGTTTTTGTGTTGTTGTGTTGTTGTGTTGTTGTTTTGGCCCTCTGTCCATGTACAAGTTCAAGGAAGGTAGTGTCATGAATACTAGTATCAACTAGACACACAGTATGGCAGTGGCGTCTAGGCATTGAGTGATTGACTGAGAGAAAAAGAAGCAAGAACTACTCTGCAGTAGATATTTATATTTATTTATGTTGCAGTTGCAGCAGTTCCTAATTAGGAACATGTGAGGTTGTAGGTGAGTTCCTAATTTCTCACAGCTAGACACCACGTGAGCCAGTACTAAATATCACAAAATATACAAAGTACACATGGATAAATATAAATACATAGGAATACATATAAACACATAAGAATACACATAAATAAATATAAAGAACAGAAAATAAAAGAAAAGAAAAGAAAATATTAAATCCGACATGGCAACATTAAGCCCGGCCTCATCCGGGCTAATCTACTGGCAGTAATTGTCTAGACACACGGCGACGGAAAGACTCTCGGTGCACCAAAACCTCCGCAAAACAGGTCATCTCTCTTGGCAAAAGCCCAGTCTCCATCCTAAACAAGAATCTTTCTCCTAGTACTATGTAAGTAGTATGGTGATACTCTACTTACGTAGCCGTGCAAGCCCGACAAAATGACCAATCTAATCAGATGGACCGATGAGTTTTCTTCTTTTCCTCTTCTCTCTTTAGCATCATTCATCTCATCATTCATCCTCCATCATTGATCATTGATCATTACATAGTCATTATTAATCTTGAAAAAAGCAAGACACACACTGACACACAAGCCAACAGTAACGCCATCCACACCCCTCCCATGCCTTAGTACTTGTACAAGGCCCCTTCATACCCTCCCAGAGAGAGGAAACGTCTCGGTTTCAGAATTTTTCCCTCATTTTTTCTCTATGTACAAGTGAGAGTACCGTACTTTCTTCCTTTATTCGCAGATACCAGTATCAGGCCCACAGAACAATATGCGATCAAGTCCTCCTAGCTCGGCCGATCTAATCAGATGCCATGACAATGTCCCTTGATCTGAGAGGGCAAAGAGTCGAGGCAGAGTTGATCGGCCGAGAGTGAAATCCATTCTCGTCCATTCTCGGCCTTCACTTACTTGGGTAGTCCGCAACGGCGCTGCCTCCCAGTAGAGAATGAAGTGGACCCCACTGAACCGAGGCTGAGCCAGGCGAGGTGAGGACGAGACGAGGCGATGGCGTGCGGGGCGTTCTGACTGTCGGGTGGATGATCTAATCTGATCCCGAGATAGTCCTGAGATAATCTCATGCCTTGGAGTATGTACATGTACATACTTGACGGTGCACAGTGCCACAGTGCACACCGCAGGGTCATGGACATGCAAGCTGGTGTACCTCCAGAATGTGGATCGATTGGGTCCACTTGGCTACATCTGCTCGTATTGGCGTACGCATCTATGCTTGCTTGCATTGCATCGGCGCTGGCTCTTGACCGGCGACGCTATTCCCACTCCACATGGGTAAATATGGAGCGTAAAAGCGGCACGACCTTGCCAAAGACACTCCCTGTCCTCTCATTTATTAAATACACTCTCCACCTGGAAAGAAAAGAAAAAATCACTTGCGCGGTATGGAGGGCAATGTGATGAGGTACAAGTTCCGAGCATACCATGCAACGCCTTTTTCTATTTGATTGGGCGGCAGAACGGCAGAATAATGTGTGAATCGGAGTCTACTCTACCTAACTGTGCAAGTACAAAAATTCAAGAGTCCATTTAAGAAGAACACTGAACTCCATACTTCGTCATTTGCACGAAAAGGTGCCTATCTGCTATCTGCTTGTCTTATCAGTCTTTGATAACAACTTTTGTTGGAATTGCTGCTCACTTGTAGACTTTGCAACTATGGCGTCGCCATCACAGGAACAGTCCGTCGTCAGTCCGTCGGCGATGTCAATTCTACAGGGCGTCACCTCTCCACCCCTCCTCTCTCTCACTCTCGGCGACCTCCTGGATCAACAATGCCTCACTCGCGGCCCATACGAGGTCATTGTGTGTCCAAAGACGAACAGTCGCTGGACTTACAAAACTCTCCAGCAAGAGAGTATGCTGATTGCACAAGGTCTGCTTTCTATGGGTTTGCGCGCCGGTGATAGAATCGGTATCTTGGCTGGTAACTGCGCAG
Source organism: Xenosphaeropsis pyriputrescens (assembly GCA_022609375.1). Lineage (NCBI taxonomy): Eukaryota > Fungi > Ascomycota > Leotiomycetes > Phacidiales > Phacidiaceae > Xenosphaeropsis > Xenosphaeropsis pyriputrescens. The sequence continues at coordinate 178,326 of JAGKQE010000047.1, forward strand.
AATATGTCGCCGTATTCTTTGCCGCTGGATATATCGGGTGCATTTTAGTTGTGCTCAACAACACATACACGACTCAAGAAGCCGAGAATGCGCTGCGGCATTCTGGTCAGTCAAAATCATATGCGTGATATTGTTTTCATTTGAATTTGGCTAATTTTCTCAGGATGTCGGGTTCTCTTCACCGTTGAGAAGGTGGGAAGACTGAGCCGCACCGATCTTTTGAAGGCTTTGGGCCCTACGCCAAAGCAGGATGGAAAATTGGACGCCCTGGAAACGATTGTGATGCTTCGCGGTCATCGCAGAAACTTCCTTGGCTATAAAGATGTCAAGAACGCTGGTAGAGTTCAGCCAAAAGACGCCTTGGCAAGAGCAAGAAGAGTATTCGGTCCAGACGATGCCTGTAACCTGCAATATACCAGTGGCTCAACAGGTCACCCAAAAGCTGCCACATTAACACATTTGTAGGTATTCCTGCTGATCAATTCTTCCATTGTCTCCTCCACATGTCTCTCAAAATAGCAGCTAACTTTTCCTCCAGCAACCTCGTCAACAACGCAAACTCCATAGGTGACCGTCTCGATTTCACCCCCAAAGACATCCTATGCTGTCCGCCGCCTCTTTTCCACTGTTTCGGCCTGGTCCTCGGTGTACTAGCCGTCATAACGCACGGGGCAAAGATCGTCTTGCCAGCCGAGACATTTGACCCAACCGCAACGCTGCACGCCTTGTCGGATGAAAAGTGTACCGGCCTGCACGGTGTCCCAACCATGTTCGAGGAGATCCTCTCCCTGCCGCGGCCCGCAGGCTTCAACTGCAGCAACCTGCGCACAGGCATCATCGCCGGCGCGCCCGTGCCACGACCACTGATGAAAAGGCTTTTGGAAGAGCTGAACATGACCGAATTCACCAGCAGCTATGGTACGTATCCCGCCTGCGCCCCTCGAAAAGTACAGCTGTGAACCAAACACATGCCCATACGTTCCCCTGTATGAGCGTAATCTCTAACCACTCCCCCGCGTATAGGCCTCACCGAAACATCGCCGACATGCTTCAACGCCTACACATACGACAGCATCACCACGCGCCTCACGACCGTCGGCCAGATCCTGCCGCACCTGCGCGCCAAGATCGTTGACCGCACCGGTGCCATCGTGCCGCAGGGCCAGCGCGGCGAGCTGTGTATCGCCGGCTACTCGCTGCAGAAGGGCTACTGGAACAACCCGGAGAAGACGGCCGAGACGATGATCCGCGACGACGCCGGCACGCTGTGGCTGCACACGGGCGACGAGGCGAGCTTCAACGCCGACGGGTACTGCACGATCACGGGGCGCTTCAAGGACATCATCATCCGAGGTGAGTTGATATTGCGTGAAGTGGACATGAGCGGGTGACTGACTGACGGTGCGTGCAGGCGGCGAGAACATCTACCCGGTCGAGGTGGAGATCCGACTGTGCCAGCACCCGACCATCAGCCGGGCAGCCGTCGTGGGCATTGCCGACGAGCGGCTGGGCGAGGTCGTGGGCGCGTTCCTGCAAAAGGACCCGGCGGCCGAGCAGCAGCTGTCCGATGATGAGATTCGCGCATGGACGCGCGAGGTGCTGGGTAGACATAAGGCGCCTGCGCATGTGTTCTGGCTCGGTAGCGAGGGGCTGGGCGAGGCGTTGCCGCAGACGGGTAGTGGGAAGATCAAGAAGCATGAACTCCGCGCCGACGCAGAGAGGATTCTTAAGAGTAGGAAGATTAGGGCTAAGCTCTGAGTAAGGAGAGATGATTTGTTGGATATGATAGATTGGAAAATTGGAGCTTAAAAGGTATATACCATTTCGTATGAGATAATGTTGTCAAGTATATAGTATATAGAATATCCGAGTCGCGCGTCTGGCTAGAGGTATATGCTTTGTGACTTTCAGGGATTGTGGATTATCTGCAACGCTAAGGAAATAAGACATTGACGAGAAACTCTATGCAAGTCTTGAATAAAAGTATGTTGTGTGAAATACAATCTAATTTTAACGATGCGAGGCTTTTTGAAGCTGAAATATTCCACCATGCTCCAAACCAATGCAATGAATATGCAAATCATGATACACAATAACTGACAGCATCCAAAAGCCTCATCAACCCTTCTTCATGACCCTCCATAACCATCCAATGCCCCCACCCAACCCCCTCCCACTAAATCTTACTCTGCCTCAACAACTGCCCCCCCTCGAGTCCTACAGGCCTCTCCGTATTCTCCACACAATCCAACACGCAGCCCTGGAAGAACGCCTCCCTGGAACACCTGACGAACGCACTCCGAGGGCGCGATGAGCCCCCGAATTCCCCGACGCCGAAGCTATGCGCAGGGTCATGGCTTGGGGCCTTGCCGTGGGCGACACGCGGCTCGCCGACGATGCGCGCTGTGCGCAGTTCGGACAGGAACATGTAGTGCATGAGGGCGGAGGACCAGGCGGCGGTGCGATGGGCCCCGCGGAAGGAGATGTCGCCGACGAGTGCGTGATATGCGCGGTCGAAGTCGGCGGCGGCGTAGTAAGAGGCGAGGGGGTCTTCCTGTGGGGTAGTGGGTTAGGACGGTTCGATGATGATGCTTGTGGGGATATTCCCGGGGTTGGGGCTGGGTTTGGGGTTGGGGTTGGGGTTGGATAGGGGGGAGAGCTTACTTTGGCCCAGTAGACCTCGATGTAGGCGAAGAAGGTCTCTTGGAAGCGCGCGAGCATGGGGATGATGTGCTTGTCCTCGTGCAGATCCTTCAAGTACTGGCTGTGCTGATCGATCGTGCCCGTCCCTTTCCAGCCGGTCATCACACGGGGGTCGTTCTGCCAGGTGTGGAAAAGATGCACATGCTGCGGGTTCTCGTGGTCGAGCGCAACCATGGAGAAATGCTCTTCGAGATGCGGAATATAACGACTATACATGATTGACCCGGGAGCAGGCTTCGCCGGGCGGACCGGATGACGGGCGCGGAGGGATGTGCGAGGACTCGTGTACTCAAGTGGACGGGGAGGGAAGTCCGCAGCAGACTTGCCGGTGGTCCGCAAGGTATCGGGCGAGGACAACCAGACGGGCGTGCTCCCGAACGGCGAGCCAGCGCCTTGCCAGAAGGCACTGCGCCAGACGAGCACTTCCTGCGGCGCGGCTTGCTCGGCCCCCTCGACGTCCTCGACCGGATGGTCGGTGGCTAGCCCGATGGCTTTGAGGTCGTCCCGGACGGCTTGCTGGTTCTGGCCGCGCAGGGACAGGCGGAAATGCTCCGTCTCGGGCTGCAGGGAGAAGATGGCGTAGATGATGAGCCATAGCTGGCCCACCGTTGGGGGTGCGGTGCTGGTCCATGAGAACTCGGCTTGGAAGCTGCGGCGTGCCCGTGACCAGGCGGTGTTGATGTATGCTGGGACTTCGTCGCCGGTCGAGATGACGCGGAATGAGAGTTGGCGGTTGAGAAGAGCATTGAGGGCAAGTGTTGATTTCTTTGCTGGAGCTGTTTTGCCTGGGAGGAGGTGGAAGTTGAGGGAGGGTGATGTCCTGCGTTTCACGATGTACGAGTCGCAGTATGGCTGGGGGAGAAGGAGAGTGGAATTGTGCCATGCATCAAGTGAGAGTGTGGCCGGCATCCTTGGGGCTATGCCTTGGAGATTCGATTATGATTATGGTTCTGGTTCTGATTCTGATTCTGATTCTGATTCTGATTCTGATTCTGATTCTTCACGGCAGACGGCCAATTGGATTGGATGTGGCTTCAGATGGAAATGTTGAAGTCAAGGTGAAGTCAAGTGAAGCATGCCAGATGCTGGATGGCATCATCACGTATATGCGATGTACTTACTTAGCTATTGATAACGATGGAAGTCAGGTGATGTGCAATAATGCCGGCAGAACAATGCTGTCGTTCACTGAGACTGTATGGGGAGGATTGTGACAAGGAAGATAGTCGACACCCAAGTAGATACATGGTAGATACATATGACGAGTAAGGGTTGAGGTATGTACAAGTAGACTGGTGAGGAGGTGGGTAGGTGGGTCGGCACGAAAATTAGGAATAGGGGTGGTGATAGCGACGATGATAGCGGCGATGGTTCATGCCAAGGTCCGACGCGGCTCCTACGTAGTAATGGGTCGGTGATGCTTGTGCCTGTACAGTACAACTATTCTACTTACACTTACATAAGAATACATCCTTATTATAAATACATACTTATACTTTTGTCGGCGTACACTTCTTAACTCGGTAGGGACTTTCCACTTGCCGCCAGAAAGGCGTGAGAATAGTCGAAGAATGGTGCCAATCACCCAAGGTGTCTTTCTATCAAGATATCAAGAACTAATCTGTATAAACTAGGTAAAAACTACTATATATGGAGTATTATGTACATTAATATAAAGTATATACATACACTACCTACATACTGGGTACACGACGAGGCCTTGTATCGGTACATGATGTGCCGTGCGGTGCGTGCCATACCAAGAGACCGCCACGGCCGCCACGACCGCCACACTAAAGTACCACCAGACAAGCAATGCGTAAGGTGAAGCTTGTCATGAACACCGACAGCGGAGGATGTGCGTATGCGTATGCGTGTGCATGGGCGTGTACAGTGCCTGTACAGTACATATCACGAGCATCGTACTTATTGCCCATCGACTGCAATCGCCTTCCTGCCTCATGAGGTTAGGTTGAAAGGATTTGAATGCCAGGCACGGTGCGGTACGGTACGATGCGATGCGATTTGATAAGATACGATACGATACAACGATACCATACGATGATACCAGACAATACCTCACGCTTTCTCGGACCTCATCAGTTCCCGCCTCCCGTTTGCCGTCTCTCATCTGTCTTACCTAATTCTCCGGGGGGGTACTTTTCCCCGAGAGCAGAAGCCGAGTCGGAGTCGACTTGACGAGGGAGGATGAGGACCGGGTGAGGAGGGAGGAGTGAGGAGTGAGAAGTGAGGAGTGAGGGGTGAGGGTTAGGATGAGAATGAGAGTCGAATGAGGATTGAAGATTGAGAGAACCTAGCGAGAATGGACTGGGATTAGGGCTCAAGTGGTGTTCCTAGACCGGCTCTAAGCGTACTTGTACGAGCTAACATGAACAGCTAGGGCAAGGATGTATGAAGGTGGAGATTTTGAAGAAGGCCTGTTGAGTTGTGAAGCGTCAAGACTCAAGACCCAGAGATCCAGACAAACCTTTCGTTTGGACGAGAGCACAAGGATGCTGTTAATCTTCGGATATGCGGGGTACAGTGTCTATCGTACATATGTACATGTACCTGTCTGTACCTGTACATACGCATGTCCATATGTATCTTGACATGCCCCCGTTCACGGGCACCTGTTGAGTGGACGGACCTCGACGGGGCTACACAAAAATACTATCACATCTCATTCTTTTTTCCCTCTTCCTTTCCCTCTCCCTCTCCCTCTCCCTCTGCTTTTTCTTCCTTCTACTTACTATGATAAGTACAAGTCTGTATTTCTTCTAACCTCTAACCTTCGTTGTTTGGCCTTGCACCTGGTCCTGGTCCTGGTCCTGGCCCTACTCCGCTACAGCCACACAAGTGGGTGCGTAGTGTATATATCCAGAGAAGAACATCGGATTCGTTTGATGTCGGGCAGAAAAGAAAGAGAAAAAAGAGACGGAAAAAACGCCCAGAGGTCATGAAGGCTGCTCTTCTGGCCCTTCTCACCCTTCTCACCCTTCTGGCCTTCCTTCTTCGGAGCCTAGATCCTGTCAGGGCGGCAATATGCCATCTCTCTTCCTTGTCCTTCTCTTTTGCCCCCTGCTTGCTATTGCTTGGCCTTGCGGCATAATGTCTGACTACATGGCATCATCCGGGTGAAGGAAGGGAATGGGAAAACATCTACAGTCAAATCAAGTGAATGTCGCTCGTGTCATGTTGCCGAGGCATTACGAATAGTTATCAGAGGATCGGGGGCAAGTGTGTAGGTAGCTATTCATATCAAGTACATATGGAATTTTCATTAGGCCACTCCATACGGGAGCATGGACATAGACTGCATGTACAAAGTACACGAGTCGAGGATCATAGTCATATTCATAGTCATAGAAACTATCCGACATACTTAGCTACCTACCTACCTTACAATAGCTAGCTAGTTAGAAATACATAGTTCAGCTCCACATCTTCAAGTCGAAATCGGAGACGTCGATTTATTTTCTATCATACGATCGTACGACATGATATCTTCATAATCCTCATATCAAGTCTTAACCAAGATCAGCCGGCCAGCCAGCCAGAGCAGAAACGTCCTCAATATCAAGCATCAAGCACCAAATCCAAGCACATCAATAAACCATATACAGCATACACAACAAACCCTCCATCCAAAGAGCACACAACTCACCTCGAACACCTCGTCCAGAATGTATCTCCAAACCACAAACTCCTCCTCAGAGCCCATTCACCACACACAAAACCCCTCGGCCGTGCCGGACCCAGCACACCTCTACGACCTCATCTGCATCGGCTTCGGCACCGCAGGACTAGCCCTGGCAACAGCCCTGGCCGACCGACCGGCCACGGCGACGAAAACGATCTTGTTCCTCGAGAGCGGCGCATCCTTCTCGGGCACGACGCACGCAGCGCCCACGTCGGCGGCCGACCGCATGCGCATCAACTTCATGCAGGACCTGGCCACGGCGCGCGACCCGACGTCGCAGTTCTCCTTCGTCAACTACCTGCACGAGAGCGGCGCGCTCGCCGATTTCATGGAGGCCACCGACCCGTGCCCGCGCCGCGCCCAGTTCAACGCCTACCTCGAGTGGACGGCCGCGCGCTTCGAGGCCTCCGTCGCGTACGGCTCGCTCGTGCGCGATGTGCGCGCCCTGAAGACGCGCGCTGCTGTGGGGCTCTGGGGCGTTGAGGTTGTGCGCGGCGGGAAGAGGGTGCTTCTTGCGGCGAGGAATGTCGTTTTTGCGAGGGGGGGTGAGGCGCGGTTTGTGGGACTGGGAAAGAAGAAGATGTGAGTTTTTTCTCTTTCTTTTTTGGTTACTTTTTGGTTATTCTTTCCGGAGGGGGGGTCTCTGGCTTTCCTCTGGCTTTTCTCTGCTTCGTGGAATTGCTCTTTCGGGGTCTTTGGAGGGCTTTTCTGTGATGTCTGGTTAGTCTGAGGGACGAGTTGGGATGAGAGGGAGAAGTTGTGTTTGTGTTGACGAATGTGGTGCTGATTGAATTTTTTGTAGGGCCGCTCAGAGTGAGGCGATGCAGATGATGCAGGCCGCGGAGATGGTACAGGCTCTCTGCAACTCTTCCAATACCACCGTACGTTTCTCCCCTTCAAATGAAGTCTACGAAAATACCCAAAACACATACAAAATTCATACAAAACTCATATACAGGCGATGAGAATCTCCTTGTTCTTTCAAATCACACCAGAAACTGACTGATACTTCACAGATTGAGGACGAGCAGATCTCCACCTTGGCCAGAAGCAGCGGGGAACTCGTCAGTTCTCTGTTCGACGGCAAGCCAATGTTCATGATTCATGCTATGCTGTAGAGAACAAGCAGGATACTTTTTCTTATTGTTTAATGTATGACTAGAGCCTTTGAGATTTGGATTCCCCCGGTGGAGGTGTTGAGAATAAGGAACGAGGCGAAAAGATGATAGATTCTAGACCAAAAGTGTTTTTTTTCTTCTTTTCTTTCGAATATTTGGATATTATTCTGCTTGCTTTTACTCTTCTGATTGTTTTTTTTTAGAATATATCCAAATACCATATACCAAGTACTAGATACTAAATACCATACCATACATCATATAAATACGTTTGTTCCTGTGTCCATTTTAAAGTGTTTATTATAATATGTATCTACAATAACACACGTGATTGCCATCTCAAGATCACCCATACAATACAATACAATACAATACAATACAATACAACACAATACAATACAACACAACACAACACCATTCAAGTCACGTACCTCTTCAAACCAATCCTCAATCGCCGCTCAACGCTCAATGACGCCCTCAACAATTCAGACATCTCCAAAGCGCCATCTCATCTCATCCTTTCCCATCGGTGAGCAGTAGTCACATCATAGATAAAATGCCAAGCACGAAAAAATGCTTAAGGTACGTTGGTGCGCTCCTCTTACGCAATACACACATACAATATCTAATCAGATCCGCCAAAAAGGCAAAAAAAAAGCAAAAATAAAAAAGCAAAGATGGCAAAACTATTATACACTTTAGTCCGTCGACTCGACTCTTGTCTTGTCTTGTCTTGTCTTATCAGATCCGTCGCCACCACGCCATCAAACTCTCCTCTCCGAACACCAACCACCCATCCTATTCCCACCCATCCCAAACACCAGACGAAAGCGAAAGCGAAAGCGAAAAGCAAGGGTGAATCGAAACGAAACGAAACGAAACGGAGAAGTGTGAGACTTCTTGCTCCATCTCGCTCATCCTGACCGATGTGCACGCATCATACCCGCTCTCCTCCGTCCAGCCCACCCGTCGATGTACATATCTAGGTACTCACCTACCTCCACTACTAGACTTGGCCATACACAGATACCGCGATCCAGCTGGATAGACACAGTCCGCGCCTCCCAGCCATCTAATCAGATCCCGCCGTCGCGCAACACCCCATCTCCACAATGGGATGGGGAGCTTTGACGAGCCAAGGCCCATAGCTTCGACGAATGGGGGGGGCAGAAGAAGAGGAAGAAGAGGAACGAAAGAAGAACGAGAAAAAAACTTTTCCTTCTTGTTCAAAAATTTTCTTGTCCGTCTTGGTTTTCTTCGGAGGGCCGAGATGGGCTTTTGAGGGATGCGATTCGATGCAAGCTTTTTCTTAGTGGCGACGCTATTTTATGGCTTGGGCTCCTTTGCGGAGGGAGAGGCGGGTGCGTTGGTAAAGGGCCGACGCGTGGGCTTGGCCTGTGGGTGGGTGGATTGCTGGGCTGGAGATGGAGATGGAGATGGAGATGGAGATGGAGATGGAGGTGAGAATGAAGGTAGAGGGTGAAGCTGAGGATGAGGATGAGGACTTGAAGGAATTCATGATGTGTTTGTGATCTTGCAATTGATTTGTCTTCTGTACACGGTACCTTACGACTTTTACCATCTCCTTACATAATACGAACGCGGGAGTATCCTTCTCTTGACGAGGGTGTTGATGGGACACTGCTATTGTACGAAAGAGCTGTCTATCTGATCTGATCTGAGCGAAGAGAGATTCTGTATTGCTTCATGCTGAGAGTGTTCACATTCAATAGAATATAACTCTGTTCTTCTCATACCCCTCGTATCTCAAGCCTCTTATCCCTCTCATCCTTCTTCACCCTCTTATCCCACCTATCCCTCTCACCCCTCAACTCACCTACTCACCCACCTACTTCGAGCCCAAACACAATCTGATAAGGAATCGCTTGACGCGGCATCCCTCAACACAGCTGATGCCCGCGGGTCGTCGGTCGGAAGAGCTGAAGATATCTCTGCACTGCGCTAAGCGAGCCGGATCGGTGTCTCAGATGTTTTCTGTCTCCGAAGAGGTCGTCAAGGGATGACGAGTCGCATTTTTTGTACGTTGTACGCGCCGAGGCTTGGGGCTGAAGTGATGGCTTGATTTTTGGTCAACCACGGCGGAATCGAGGGTGTACGATGGATGATGAGATGAATGCTGAATTAACGGACATGTATTCTCTTGATGACATGACCACATCCCATGTACTTGTACATGTACATACATGCGCATAGGAATATGCAGCACTTGCTTAAGTTAAACTTTATATCCATGTAATATGTATGCAGAGGGAGAGGGAGAGGGAGAGGGAGAGGGAGAGGGGGCATATGTCATGGTGCAGCACTTGAGAAGGGAATGTCGATGTATGCAGTACGATACTCCGGAATGCTGCAGCCCAAATGCACCGTATCATGTCCATGTTCATATCCATGCATATGCCGTCTTGCCGCCCATTGTGACTCGGAGTTTGTAGTGCAACTGCAACGCCAACTGCATGCATGAAGCATCCTCATCTCGATCTCGACTCGCACTGTCAGACAGCGACAGCGACAGCGACAGCGACAGCGACAGCGACGGCGACGGCGACCACCGACTGCAAGATCCAGCGATTGAGATGGACCTATGAGAAGGATGGCGAGTAAGAAGAGGGAGAAGGAGAAGGAGAAGGAGAAGGAGAGGAAGAGGAAGGTCAAGACCGGGTTGAACAGAAGTGCATATTGTCCACATGTGCATGTGCACGTGCACGTGCCTATATCTAATCAGATTACAACTCTCCACGTGCCCATGCCTGTCCAGTGCAAGTTGTAAGCACAGGCGAGGTGCCTATAACCTATATACACATGTATATATCCTCGGCTAGAATACATCCAAAGCACAGATGATAAAGTCACGCTCCGAATCAACCCACATCAACCCACATATACCCCCGTGACATAGTCCACCCATCCCATCTCCCTTCTCTCTCTCTCTCTCTCTCTCTCTCTCTCCTTCCACCATCACACACACCGCTTTCGTTCCATCCACTCCGCCCACAGCGTCGGCTTAAACATGCTGGCCTATGTCGTTGCTGAACCGTCATGGCCTCTTAGTCGTTAGGTAAGTCGGGTAATCCTTCAGCATCTTGACACTCATCTTGGTCTTTTCGTCAACCTAGTCAGATGCCCTTCTCTGGGTAAGGTGGATAACAAGCACAGGTCGAGAGCTCCATGCTATGCACCGCCATACCTGGAGTCCTCAGTCTTGCATTTGATATCATGCTTGTACTGGCTGCGACAGTTTTGAGGGTGATGTATATGTGCATATAGGGCTGATCCAACTGATAAGATATATCGACTTCTACTTGTGCATTGAAGTACACTTGAAAATGCGACTCTGGATGATTGTACCACATCAAAAACTGAATAGATCATGACGGTATACGCAAGTAAGTCCGCTTCACTACGATAAGGAGTAAGAAAGCACCTCTGTAAGTACTTAGAGCTTCTTTATCTAAAGGCATGATTCAACCACCGCCCTTTCAATTTACTTTCCTATCGGGGCTGTGTAGGAAAGATTCCACTCTCCCTAATATGTATTGTAGCAGATATTTTTTCTTTCAAGGGCACAGCTGAGTTGGGTTGGCTCCTTTGCTCGTCGAGATGCAGCAATGTATCCGAGAAGGCTGCTGAGGGAACAACAGAATAACTGAAAGACATCGAAAACATGTCCGAGGCCCGCTCAGCCGGTGAGTGTTTGCGTCGGTGGCTGTGATAGCCAGATCATCTCTGCCATTGCAAGAGGCCATGATTCCCCCCTGGCTCAGCAATGACTTCTGAGTCTCCCCGTCAAAGATGCCGTTATGAAACTTGCTGTTAATGCAGGTATCGAGAGGCTTCGGCTAGAAATAAGGAGATCTTGAGAACTTGCTTCCGCCAAGTTGAGAACGACATCTTGCAAGTTGGGCTTTGCGAATATGGCTTGGTCTTCCCACGGAAAGAGTCTTCTGTGACTGGTACAGATGATCTTGCTGCTTTCAGAACTATAGAAGATTACATCGTACAGGACATCAGGGTAAACTACAGGAGTCTCCTGCTACTTGGATTTACCTCCTGCTGTCATTGGCTCCTGTTCAGGCAGCTTTGCTTGAAATCTCCATGCATCACGGCTCTTCGATACACATCTTCTTACAATCTTGATGGATGGTATTCGAACACACTGTAGACATACAGCGCTTTTGGAGAGATAATCTGCGGGAGCTCTTGTAGAGTTTCTTGCCTCCTTGAACTAGTCCGACGTGGATGAGTTCTGGAACAGACACCTGCAAGGCTTTCAATGCCCAGCTGCTGTTCTATAAACACCTCAACTTCATGTTACTTTACCCTCATCGACACAGGCTGCCTTCAGTCCTGTCGCCTCCTATCCCACAACTAATGGCCCAGTGTCAAAATTCCTCTTGTTCTTAGAACTACCAATATTCTCAGCCTATTAATTTTCGCACTGAGGAAACTTACGATCCTCGATATCATTTCTGCGTGGACCAAGTCTTTGGGCAAGACTCTTCAGTGGTAGGATACTTCAATGACGCTCATTTGCCATCACTTCATAACTCTCGAGTGATGTTAACGTTGGTAGACTGAAGAAAGCATAAACTTCTGTTTTCAAAGCACGACATTTTCGGGAGTCGTGATCAGTATCCCAGCTTCTGAAACTTTGGGGTATTGTAAGATTATGAGTGTAAGCAGCTGCTATGTCAGCTTACTCTAGAGTTCTATGCTGCTTGGCCAGATGAAGATATATCATGTTCGGTCATGTTATTTCCGGCTGCTCGCCTCTCACGATGTCATGTCAAGTCAGTCATTGGACCACTGTTAAACACAATTTCTTTCCAAGTCGAATACGACAACTCACTATTTAGCAACGAGAAATTCTGGAAAGCAACTCGACAAACAATCATTGCTGGACAAAGTCATCAGCATGCTTCCTAGAATATCATTTAGAAACATTGGTGAAAGTGGATATTTAATGAAGATAAGACGTTGCTCGACTTCCTTGTTGTCTTCCAGAAGTATGCTGATGCGGAGGAAATCTTCAGACTTGATTTGTGGCAGGGAATGGATTTGGACGGTAAGAGAAATGCTATCGAGTATAAATCCAATGCAAGTATAAGTAAGGATCACAACGTATAGTCTCAATCGTTCTATCACCTGCCGGTCGGCTGAACAAGCAGGATCTGGATAATCTCTTCAAGAGCTTCGGCCTTGCACCTCGCAACATCCTTGATCTTTTACACAAATATGCGGCCGTATATCCAGACACTATACATGATCTTCCGCTTTCATCACCGACTATTAAGAGACAGAGAGATGAACTTTGAAGACGTTCGAGATCATTTTCTATTGCCTTTGGTTAAAGGAATACTATAATCTGTCTCCTAAACCCCTTTGGAGAACACATCCCAACGACTAGCATCTACTCTATTGCTACTGACCTCATTGCAAACATTTGTGTTTCTGTTATGATCCGTGGGGATCGATAGAAACGAGCGTTGTGTACGTCCTCTAAGTAAGGTGTCTCGGTAGTATCATTCCTCTTCTAATTCCTCTCATGGAAGAGGAAACAACTCTGAACTTGTCGCTCCTGAAGTTATAAGTACCGTTCTTTCGCGCTTAAGATTTCCCAAATCGTTGCATGTTTAGCGCGCCAGACTCACCATCTTGCAAGCGGGTGAAAGTCCGCAGTACAACCTATAAGCTAAACGGATGTAGGTTTCCAGCACTCATCTCAATCCCAAGAATTTGGCTAAGGCTTGGAGAACCCTTCATGACAGACACACGAGCCTGAAAATTATCGGTGTCATGACAGAGCCATATGTGGTATGCCAAATACCTCTAAACAACCAGACTATCAGTGATTCGACCTTCGAAGCCAGTCGAACTTCGAGTGTTCTTGAGAACGAAGGCTAGAAAACAATCAGAGAATCTTTTGCCGGCCCAGGCGATTCATTCTCTCTTTCAACCAGCATCCAGCATATCTGAGATATCAAAGTAGGATTCTGTTTTGGTCAAGCTCCATCATTTTCTTCGTGGTGCTTGGGCAATGACTTCTCTAACCACAGGTCTCTCGGAGATTTACATGGGAAGCAATAAGCAATTACAGCCTCACAAAGCAACCCCTCGTTTGAGTGAAGAAGGACATTTAGGCAATTGTTGAAATACCCCAGATATGTGGCGAAGGTAACATGTTACTCAGCAGCGTTTATCATCCTAGCTTTTGGTCATGCACTACATGAACACCACAGTTCCAGCATCCAGTTCCTTCCAAGTTGGAAGATCGTCATCCTTCCCAATACTATAAGCATCTCAGGCCCTTATGTGAACTTCTCCTATCGACGATAAATATTTCCTCAGCGGTGTCCGATATTGAGGCCGTAATTGCAATCTAAAAGGGTCTTGTTGATTATGTTCCTTATGAGCAAAGTCAGCTCCGCAAAATCTATCGTTTGGAGGCCGCAACTCAAGGGCATGGCAGTAACCACTATTCAACGTTCTCTCAATGCTCTCGAGATTACTGAGCAAGTTGTTCTCACCAATAACATTTCAACGCTATTGTTTGTGGGTGTTTCAACTGAAACCAGCTCTGAAGAGCCTATTCCTTGAAAGACGGTCGACGACATCGAGATTGACTACTTGGTTAAATGGAACTTGTTCTGTGGCGTGGGAGCTGTGCTAGAGATTGATAGTCTTGGTCTTGATGTCAAGTGCGAATTTTCTCTTTATAACGAAGATAGCTTGCTAAACTTTGACAAGGGTATTTGCGACTGAATTGTGTGCATTATCATGCTTGCCTCATGGGAGTGTTTAGGGGGTTGATTTCATTGTTTTTATTAGTGTTATACATAGTTAGGCATCTTATATTCTTTTCCCTAGTTTGAAGAGTTATTCTTTTTGGATATCTTTCGAATCTACACAGTTTGTTGAATTAGCTAGAATAAGCCACATACACCCTACGTAGAGGCAGATAATCAGAATCATACGAACTTTTTGCTTCTCTCAATATATAAGCATGTAATCGTTCTACCGTTATGTGATTTTGCCGTACATTGTGCGCATTTATTGTTGTCGAATACTCACGAGATATATGTCTTCGTCATTGGGACTCATCCAGCAGCTTGATCCCTTTTCTCAAATCAGCACAATTGATATAATTGATGATCGCCAGACTGTCGTCTCGCAATTTACTCGGCACTTTATTCGCAGCATTTGGCACTGTATCTAGCATTGTCTTAACCAAAGCTCTTCCACTCTTGAGGAAATCTTCCCACCATCGACTCTCCTCAAAACCCGAATCTCTTCCCACCCATCCTGATACCTCCAGTTCGCCATATCTCGGTAAAAAGCTTGTCTCTGGGAATGACAGGTGCTGCGAAGCGTGCTTGAAATTCATGAAGATCCTAAGCATCGCTGCCCCATCCTCGTGAAGGACTGCGTAGCACGCACTGTTCCTAGCTATCAGACCGTGAAGAATAACACCACCAAATCCCATGGCTGCACCAGATTCTGGCGTTGCGTATAGAGGATTATAGCCTCCATTAAGTCTAGAAACAATCAGTTGATGTTTAGGCGTATTCTCACGGACACTATGCAGCAACATACCTGTAGAGAAGAGGGATCTCCGACGTAGTCTGACGCTCAACCATAAAATCATGGCTCTTATCCGGTATCTCTAGTTCTTCTATTGGTGGTCCATGTGGTCAGTTTAACCGTCTTGGACAATATAGAATTACCAAGTGCGATCTCAGCATACACTTTTGTTGCTGTCAATAGCAACAAGTTTCTATTGCATCCCTAGAACGCTGCTAGATTTGCCTATGTCATAGAATCTAATAGCTCTCTTGCACATCTCGAAGTTCTTACAAGCCGAAGTTATTGGCAGTCGCTTTAGAATCTTCAAGGTCCACTGTCTATCAACAAACGAAAAAGCTAGGGTCGAACATATAAACATCGGCGATTTTGCTAGATTTCTCGGCGGCGTAGGAATCAATCACAGCTAGATATTAGAGATCTGCTCTGGGCATAGTCGTATTTGTCTTGAGAATTGGAATTGTTAATAGTCTGATAACTGCGAAGGTGCATGGATATATCTGATGCATTTGATAAGATCTGCAGGCCTCTGCTAGTGATCAGAGTATTCCAAGACATCGTAGGCCAAGCTAGTTCTAGCCTTTAATATGTAGTGTTACTCTATTGTTTGTTATACAACAGCCGAGAGGTTGTTTGCCCTCTTCAACGCTGAGAGCTATCTATTCGACTATATTCGTTCATGGGTGAAAGATTAGACGCATACTCTTAGATAACTGGACGAAAGTAGGTATGCAACGGTATAACTCTTGATAACTGTATAGCTTCTGATAAATGTATAGTCAAGAATCAAACTATTGCCCTCGATAAGTCTATTATTTTAAATAAATCTGCTGTATTAATTGATATCTGTAGCATATTTCTTGACCTCTGCACTAATATATTACACAATAAGCAAGGGAGAATGAATATTAGAAGTTCTACTGTATAACTCAAGTCATAGAGTAAATTAAATTGGGATGATCTGGGAACTTACCAACTATAACATAAATACTAGAAGCATTTATATCTAGAGGCGATTAATTTAATACAATTATTTCAGACTTATGTATTATAATATTAATACAGGCTGTTATTTCTCTCGAGTCACCTGTAAATTCGTGACTATTTCATATCTAGATAAATTCTATGGTTTTGTTTGATATTTGACTGTCTATTGCTACTAGTAGACCAAGTCTCAACTTCTCCTCTTATAACTACAACTACAGCTTACAAACATCTCTAATAAATTTGCATTCTATTTTGAATCTATGTGTCAATATTAACACTTATTTGCTTGGTAAATTAACCAACACAACAACACAACAACACTAGATTACTATATTTATCAATTCAAGGAATGCGTTCTAGCTACTACCCTCACAGATCTTGTTCATATCCAATAAGCATTGTGACATAGGATAATCAGCAAGCAAAGAGAAATCATCTCCCTGAATCCAATAGGCTAAGAAGTAAACAAGTAACGCATCCCAATCCACCTATTTTCATAGAGATAAGTGTATTTCGTTCAATTCATCGAGCCTATCGGGCGCAAGGGGATACAGTGAAGAACAATTCCAAAGCATGGAGTAATTCCATTGCTCTGAATAATCCCACGACATTAAACAACATATCACGCCCGATCAGACCCGAGTATTAACGCATAAAGCCCATTGTAGATACAACAGCGTATGTAGCAAGTTCTCACTCTTTACGCTGTGACTCATGTGCCGAGGTGCATGAGTCACCACCACGACATTACACCTCAAGTCCGCGCATCATTGAGTCAGAACAGAACATGAGTCTGCCCGACGTTAGATCAACAACAACGAAGGCGATTTGAGTAACAAGGGATTGCGATGAAGGCAAAGAGTGGTTTATGTATATAACAGACATGCAATGCTGCAGAGAAGAATCATCGAATACAGCATATCAGCGCACGTAACTCAACGAACTGAATCCGTTCTCCAACTTTGCAAGCAGTGATACAATTCACAAGCCTTTCTCATATCCAATGCTACAAGGAAGCCAAAACACAACAATAGCAGCAACAATGGATCAAAATTTCACGTGTGCGCTCTGCAGCGGCGTCTTCGAGACGAATGCGGAGCAGAGGACGCATATGCAATCTTCATGGCAGTGAGTGAAGACCGCTCATCACCCCTTATCAATTGCGTGGCATTTCTCAAGAAGAAACAAACAAGAAGCGAATCTCACAAGTACAGCATCTGGAACCTCAAACGCCGAATGGTCTCCCTACCCGCGCTACCGCAGCAAATCTTCGAGGAGCAAGTAGCAGGCGCCCAAGCAACAACATCAGCAGACGCCAAACACGCCCTGATCCTCCCATCCGAGAACG
Source organism: Xenosphaeropsis pyriputrescens (assembly GCA_022609375.1). Classification (NCBI taxonomy): domain Eukaryota; kingdom Fungi; phylum Ascomycota; class Leotiomycetes; order Phacidiales; family Phacidiaceae; genus Xenosphaeropsis; species Xenosphaeropsis pyriputrescens. Next base: position 195,784 of record JAGKQE010000047.1, read on the forward strand.
CAGACGAAACAATTCCATCGAGCTCGGATTCCGAAGGCAGTGAAGACGAGCCCGAGTCCGAAGACGCATCCACACCCGGTCCCCAAACCTGCCTCTTCTGCCTAGCCACTTCGCCATCCATAGCCCTCAATATCTCGCACATGCGCACAGCCCACGGCCTCTTCATCCCAGACGCCGAATCGCTCGACCTAGCCGCGCTTTTGCACTACCTCGCGCTGCTCATCGCCACGCTGCACGAATGCCTGTACTGCGGCGCAGTCAAGGGATCGGCGGAGGGAGTGCGGGCGCACATGCGCGGCAAGGGGCATTGCAAGCTTGGCGGGGAGGAGATTGAGCATCTGGGAGAGTTTCTCTTGGGAGGAGATGATGGCAGCGAGGAGGATGGAGACGAGGATGGAGGCAGCGACAGGGGTGAGGCCGAAGCAGAGGCGAAGGGCAAGGATATCGATCTCGCTGCAGCCTCCGAACTGCACCTTCCGTCCGGCCTCAGAATCGGGCACCGCTCACGCGCACGCTACTTCCAGCAACACCACCGCGGTCCTAAACCCTCTGATGCCTCTATAGATCTCGTACCCGCCCTCTCCACCACCCTTGAAGAAGCAGCCGCAGCCGCAGCTGCAACTGAGCATGCCAGTGGCAGCAAAGCCTTGGCTAAGCTGACCCGGAGCCAGCCCAACGCGCACCAGCTCGTCGTGCGAGCGAACACAGAGAAGGGGCTTATTGGCGTTCCTGAGGCGCAGAAGCGTGCGTTGAGGGTGGCTGAGAAGAGGGTTTTGAGGGCGCAGGGGAGGAGATGGAATGAGTATCGGGCAGGAGTGGAAAGATTGGGAAATAAGCAGAAGCATTTTAAGGTGAGGTTTTAAACTTCGATTCGAGTCTGTGAATGCTAACTTTTGTAGACTGACGTTCCAGGACCAAAGCTTGGGTAGGTTGAGGGGAAGAGCTGGGACTTTTGGGACTTTTGCTGGGGCTTTGTAGAGATTAAACGGTGTTGGGTTGGGAAAAATGTGTGGATAATGGAGTATGAAGATACATATCAAGATATTCCATCAAATCTGCTTAGATTCCCTTCCTATATCAAACACAACGTCTTCGCCGTCACGCCCCACCCACGCCGCAACATCCCGATCCGATAATTGTAGCGCATAAGCCAGCGCAGCTGCCTGTCTCACACCCATAACCTCTACGATTTTGTGAAGACGTCCAATCACCCACTGTCGCAACTTTTGTGGTACAAATTTTGTAACAGCCGCTGTATACAACGGCCAGAGAAGCAAGGCACCATTTGATGCTCTGGGTGGATGAGGAGTTTGGACTGGATTCTTCCTGTCCTGGATCTTGTGGTAGTCAAAGGTGAAGGGCACGCTGGCACAGATATCGGACGCGAGCTCAAGGATAATGGCTTCTGAGGCGAGGATTCGCTCCTGCTCGTCATTTGAGAAGGCTGCCATGCTGTCATGGTATGATTTGCTGTGGACCATCTGCAAGTGTTGCTTGTAAATTATATCGTTGACCAGAATACGGATACAACTGTAGTGGTTCCATGTTGCCAATGCCCACATGTTAGGATAAACGTAGTAGTAATCTGAATACACGAACTCGTTAGGCTCGCTCATGTGTGCGGTGCGAAAGAAGCCATATGATGGACAGCGCGTTGCCCAATCGGCACATTCTTGGTCAATATCCAGAGCCCATGATAGAATTCCTTTCGAGTAGGTCTCCCCGTCGTATTGTTGAGTGCGGATACTTGCTCGCAAGTTGCAGAATCGGATGACGATGTCGGCAAACCGGCTGTTGAGCCTGTTGTCAAGGTTTTGATATTCACGGGCGAATTTGGTCCATTGTAGGATATCATCTGGCACGGGCACTTGTCGTTGCATGCAGTTGTTGATCTGCCATGATTAGATTGGTCGTATAGAATGTGTACTGATGACTCACCACTTGAAGTCTTAATTGAAGGAACACTCGAACCCCAATGGGCGTTTGCAACTGGTTGGGGCCTCGAAGATGTAACAATGCCACAGCACCCTCGATATGTTTAGTCCAAGCTTCCATGGACTGTAAGGATCTGCATGTGTTTTGCTGATGACATTTAGCTTGGTCGCAGATGAGGAGAGAAGGGAATTGTACCTCATACATGCCTAATAGCATAACGGCCACTAAAGCTTGATCTGACTTCGCTTCCTTGGAATCTCTTAATTTCTGGTTGATCCCCGTCAAGGCCTTGACGTAACTGACACGGGCAGCACTGAGAGCCGAGGAGGACTTTCTTGTGTTACCGATACCGACCAAGCCCAGAGCAACGACGACGTCCTCCAGAGTTTTATCTACGACGTGGCTGTTGTACACGTGAGGCAGATAGCCCAGGAAGCCACAGTCGTGCGGTGCCTCGTCCCATACATAGTTATGGAAGAAATAGCAGGTCGCCTGTTCATTCACAGAAGTATTCAAAGCAGGAGTGAGGCTTGGAGTCCTAGCTTGCGCGGCTAATTGTATGAGTGATGCACCTGTGAGATCCGCCACTCCATTGACATGTGGCTTTCCAAACCCGGTCAAAGATGTGTCCAAGGGTATGGACGTTGGTATTGGTGTTGGCGCTGGCGTTGAGCTTGATGTTCGGATGCTAGAGACGGGAGGGGCGCGTGGGGTAACGAAGTGCTTGGTCTGGTCCCGGAATGCAAGTGCCAGCATATCTCTATATCCAGAACAGACACGGCCCATCCTTACGCACTGAGAACATGATGGCTTGGCCAAGTCGCACTATGCGATGTTATACACCGGCCAGATTGACGTGTCGGTAGGGAGAGTAGGGTAGTGGAGTAGAGTAGAGTCTCGGAGCAGAAGGATAGGATAGGATAGGATAGGATGAGTGGGTAGGATCAGCTTACCTTTGTCCTCCTTTTTCTACAGGGCGCACAGTCCTTACTCGGTTTGCCGCAATATACCATAGTGTCGAAGCAAGAGTAATGGAAGGTGTAAGGTAAGAAGCGGCACGAATTATTGACTTGGTTATAGACGTAGGCGTGGAGGTGAACGTGGACGTGGACGTGATGAGAGGCACGATTGAGCAGCGAAAAGAAGGCTACGAGAGACTTACTGGAATAGATAAAGAGAGAGCGAGTAAGGTGAAGATGAGGAAGGTGATGGCTGTGAATACCTTAGGTATGGTGTGCTGAAGTAAAGGATTATCGTCAGCCTCGCCCTTATTGGGCATCCATTTTCGAGGTAGCATTGACGGACAAGAGTCGTGAGTCGTGATGAGGATGTTGATGCTGTTGATGCTGTTGACGACGGTGCATGGATTGCACGTGAATGTACTAAGCTGCTTTCGGATAGCATCTCGTAGCGTTTCGACGAGGCCAATGGGTACCTTACCTCCTTCAGGTAACTAACCTATCACCTAGAGTGCAGGGGAGATGGCGTCGGCGGGATCCGCGGGTCCCGTGGCTGAAGTGCCGTGACTCCGCAGACCGAACTTCACTTCAAGTCAAGTCAAATCAAATCAAGTCAGATCAAGTCAAGCATATTTCGTATTTTGTACCTAGAAGAGGTGCCTCTCTATCCGCGAATCAATCCTCCATGTCATCCAATCATCTCGTTCTCATTGACCGACCCTCCCCGAAACAACAAGTACTACATAGTATGTAAATAGTTGCATCGCCGTTGAGTGACAGCTCGTAGCATCAGGCGTAGCATCAGGCGTAGCAGATGTTGCCTATTCTTATACGTATGTACATCTTGTATCCTTGCAGAATCCTTTCAAAGGTAAGATAGATATAAGTATATTCATATGTCTCTCACTTGCTTCATCCAAACAGCTTTATCGTCTCAGTTTCATACTTTTTCCTACTCTCATCATGTATAGTAACACTCTCATCGGATACGCTGTCAAGAGCATTGCATCTGGCATCGGACTAGCCTCTGAGAGTATCAGCCACCACAAAGAAAAGAAACTGGCCGCCAGGGCGCCGAACAATAACAATAGCATCGACACCATCACCAATGATAGCACAAGGCCATTGAGCAATACAACTTTGTCGTCTCCCTCTTCTTCGCAGGCTGAAGATGTCGAGGCCTCACAGGCAGAGAACGATGATGAATATTGGGCACTGGACGAAGCCCAAGAAGACATCACTTCAGCTGATCCTTCGACAAACGATAAGCAAAAGGAGAACCTCAGAGAAAGAAATATATCGAAGATTATCGATGCCTTTATTCAGAAACACCCTCTCACACCGGAACAGCTCACTTCCATCACCAGGTTACCAATACCTGTAGTTCTTCCGCAGAAGCGACCGAAAGATCGATCCCGTGGCTTCATCAAGGCATACGCACCCGTGCTAGAAAGTTGTGCCATAGATCAGCCTACCTTCTTAGATTTTCTCGCAACATTCGACAGGGCTACACAGGCATCACCATGGATTCAGGCGGTAAATCTAGCTGGCATCGCGGGTTTCTTTGTGCCCCATATGACCTCTTTGGCCATTAATGCAGTCATTTACATCACAGCCAAGGCCGCCGCAAATGTACAGACCAGAACAAGGCAAGTCACCCTTCTTGAACCGCAAATTCCATGCCGGATTCCCTAACAACATACAGAGGCAATTCCTTCCTCGACCACGCAAATACAGCCTTCTTCCGCCCTCGCGGCCTCTACTGTCTCGTAATGACATGGAATCCAGACTCCACCGCCACAGAACAGCGTCTGGACATCGACTTCACCATCTCCTCCTCCCTCAACACCAACTCCAGCAAAATGCAGAAAGTGACCCACAACTTCCGCCGTTCGGACGGCGTCTCCACCAACCATGTGATCCCACAGGCCGCGCCTCTCATCTTCCCGGGCCTCGACGACCTTGCGGACCAGAGCGGCGAAGAAGCAGCCAAGAAGCAGAACCGGCTGAAGAAATCGAAGGAATTCGTGAGCGGCTACTTCGATAAGCGGGCAAGCGCCAAATACGCCGCGAAGCACCCCGATAGCGTCCTGACACAGGGCCCAAAACCGACATTCAGCTCCCGGTATGCGGACCCCTCGCATCCTGCCAGCAGCGGAAATGTCGTGTCGTTGATCACCGGCGGTAAGATCAACCCGCCGTCACTTGCGGATTTGCGGGGAGCGGGCAGGGGCTTCGGTGGTCGGAATGCTGGAGGCCAGCGCAGTAACCTTGGTGTGAATAAGGGGATGGGAGGGCCTGGGGTCGGGCTTGGAAGTGTGGGATTCGGTGGCCCGCAGGTCATCAAGAAACTTATTAAGAAGGTCAGCAAACGCTTGTCTATATTGAAGGGGCTGCGGCTAACACGCTTAGAATGTTATGTATCTCATGGTTGTCCCCATACCTTCAGAGGAGGAAATGGTTGCTGCGCGTACGGCGACGCAGGAAAGTTCTTGAAATCTTATGGACTGTGTTGCAGGATGTTTTTGTGGCTTGGGATATGCGTATTGAATATGGACGACCTCTTATTATTTTTTATAAAAATGCGGATCTTACTATTGATACTATTTTTATCTTACGTGATAGCTCTTGGTCTGAGCTAGAGGTAGTGTTCTCTATTACCTATGAAACTGCAAAGGAGGAGGGGGGGGGGGGGGGGGTAATACTTCATTTTCAACACTTCATTATATTGTGGACTTGGGACGTATGCTTTTTTCTATGTTTATATAGATAGAATATCGAATCCTTTCCTTTATAGCTTGTGATTTTATTGCACGCACACCTAAATATACCTTCTTTAAAATAAAATAAAGTATTTCTTTAGAATAAAAGGAAACTATATAGAAGTAAACAAGGAAATAGCAAAAATAAGTCAAACACTTTCAGTAAAACAATATCAGAATAATAAGCGTTGCTCGATACTCAATGTAAACTCCTAAAACAATATCAATCAACTCACGGTCTTTCAATCACCTATAAAGATAAAACATCAAGATATACAAGCAAAACCGTAATAGTATCAACTCTAAGAATACTGCTAATCCTATACTACACCCATTCCCTCTAGTTATACATCCTTAGTACTACCCAAGTATATCACCCCCCCTTATCCCCAAAGCTTTCCATGGACAAACAACTCTCACCCGAGGCAATAAAATCGGTGACCGAGAGCGAGAAATCATAAATCATAAATCCTAAGAGGGGGCAGAAGAAAGAGAAATCCAAAATCCCCTCTCCAAGTCGAAAACGAGTAAAGGTAAAGGTAAAGGAAAAACACGAAGGACAAACTGAATAGGACAAACTGAATACCGCCCAACCATCATGGAACCAGAAATAATTTGATAGTCACCAGAAACCATCTGCGCCAGAGACTGCACAACAGTTGCACAACCGTATGCAATGAACACATCATTCCAGGACCCCCACACAACTATGACGTCGTCCATCTCAATCTACCATCCCTTCCCCCCCCAACCAATTCAAAAGCAAAACCCCTACTCCACGGGGCATTGGCATCAACAGAGACAGCACGAGATCCCGACATGCTCACGTACGGCATCCCCACCACGAAGCCATTCGGAAGACCCAGGCGGCGTCCCTACCAGCGATTCGCCCACCCGTATCCCGGTCCCGAATCCGTGCCCGGCCGTGGCATGCTCCCGGTTCGCCGCGATGCGTCTCCGTCTCCAAGTCCAACCATACTGACACGGGGAGCACCAAATGCGTCTTCCCTGCGACATGCCGTCTTCTCGTCCCGGCGCACTCCTGTCCGCCGCCGCTCATGATATCCCACTCCAATCCGCGCCGCCGAAACGGATTGTTGGGATGAGGTGCCCGTCACTTCACGCCGAGACGCAGCGCGGGTCCTCGGAATCTCGTCGGGGATTGGATGTGGGCATCACGCGGCCCGAGGGAGGTGCTTTTCCAGATACGACGCTCCCGCTCCCGCTCCCGCTCGTCAGGGATGGGGATGAGGATGAGGATGAGGGTATCAACCCTGAGAGATTTATACCGTTCTTCAAATATGCATGTTACGCAGGCGTCTACGGAAGCGGATGAGTTTGGGGGGGTGTATCGCCGGGAACTATCGACGCAAGGATGGTTTGCAAACAGTGCGTGCGAGGCAGGCGCAGAACAAGGAGTTCGGTTCCGGGGAAGACGATTCTCTGCGGCAAGAGTACACTGGGTTCATTTTTCACGACTTCGATGTCCTGGAGGAAAGGAAGGGCAGGTTTGAGGAGATCAAGAAGAGAGCGGGCGATGACACTGCCGAATATGTGCGCAACGCGGAAGAGACGGGTGGAAGGTGGCTCTCGGCTGAGGAATTAGATGGCATCCCTAAGAATATCACGAACCCGATTGAAAAGGGCAAGGAAGGCAGTGAGTTTTTCAAGGAAAATTCAAGTTGGATTCAAGAACGTTCAGCTCGATGATGCTTTGACATATGCGACGAGCCCCAAGACGAGGAGGCGGATGTATGTGGGTGAAGAGAACAAATGCGCGGAGGACGTGCCTTTATTCAAAAGGTGATTGTGTTGAAGAGATTTCGAGGCTGATGAGATTTGTTTTGCATGTGGACTTCAAGATGCAGAACCGTATGCTGACTGCTGAGTGGATTAGAGAGATTTCCTGGATGATCTGAGAGCGCAGATGACATCACGGGATGAGAAGGACATGTTACAGTTGAGGGAGATGAAATGTAAACAAGTGCTGTCGACTGGTGTTTCTCTTGCAGATATCAGTGATACAGTTTATCTTTGAGACGCGTTGTTTTATACAAGGTTAATGCAAGAGGATCTCCTTTCGTCTGACGAGAGCAAGATTTCGGAGCACTTTCCCTTCGAATAAGACATTTGTGGGTTATTAGATATTCTTGAAAGACTTTTCGGCATCCATTTGTGGAGTTTTTGACAACTTTATGGTATTGAAATCTTTAAGGAAGAGTTAATGTGGCATCCTGATGTCGTGACTTGACTCTGGAACGAAGAAACCAGCGGAAGCGAATTTCTGAGCTATGTACTATGTATGTACATACTTACATCTGGATCGACGATCTCGCGACGGCAAGATGAGTGGTCCTGTTAACGCCACTTTTCTAGCTGTAAGTCCATCTGCAATCACTTGCACATTACCTAATGACTATAGGGATGCGTCAACGACGATAATACACGAAAGCATTCAAGCACAGCACTTGTTTCCTCATTTGGTGGCCCAACACCGACGAAACTAACTCTTCTACGGTACAATGGCCTTCGTAGCTCACTTTCGCGAACTCGGCCATAAAACCCATGAACTAGTTGGACATGCAGGTTTTGCGAAATTTCTCGGCAGCAGCTCCTTGCGGGACTTTGTCGGAATCCCGGGTAAAATGTTTGAGAATTGGTAGCAGCTGGAAGCCAACGATATTCCAAGCTCTAGTGTGCCACTGTTTTCATCTGTCTTCCGAGTATCTTAACACTTGAAAAGAGGGTGAAAAATGCAAAACCAGACCAGGTAATCAAACACCACACCAGTGGAGCTGCTGGTAAGTGTCGGCATGACTAGAAATCTAAACATTGCGTTCACGACACTCCGTCAACTGTATTTGTCTCTGTTTGAAATCATTGTCCATTTCATCTCGGGGCCCGAAGAGTCCGAAGGGCTCGATCCGGGGCAGATCTACAAACGACTGAGGAGAGACGTTGCAGGGCTCTGTGGCTCCAAAGAGCATGGAGGTTGGGGAGGCGGACATGCTCGATTCCAGCATTCGTTTCAAAGCCATGATGCCGGGCATTATTCTACACTTCAATCTCATGCAAGCAGACTTTGACTTTGACTCTGGCGCAAGATTTGCAACGGCTGATTGGAGAAGTGCAAAAGTACGGGCAAGAGAGGCTTTTCGAGGAAGGCCTTTTGCGGCGGACCCGATGGATCCGACAGATGCCGTGGGCAAGAGGACGATACAGAGAGACTGTGCTGGCCAAAAGGAGGAAGTCTTGAAGGATTGTGTGGGTGGAGGAGTGGAAGAGTGGAAGAGTGGAAGAGTGGAAGAGTGGAAGAGTGGCAGAGTGGCAGAGTGGCAGAGTGGCAGAGTGGCAGATGAAGTAGCTTTCTCACGATCTCTGGAGATTCCATGAATGAACATGGGGTACCGGTGTATGCGAATTGCTCAGCATGGACATGCTGCGTGCAGAACTCGACCGTCTGCCACCTTTGGGAATGGCATCCGATCTGGATCGAAGAAGAGGCCTGCTCGCAGTTGCTTGCAGGGCATGGGATTCTGCTTTGCGGCGTGTTGAAGATCATATGGATGAGCAGGCCTCTCATTGTCGTACCATTTTGTGAATCCGTGATGCGAGAGCCGAGATGATGAGTAGAAGTAGAAGTAGAAGTAGAAGTAGAAGTAGAAGCGCATTGGAAGCATAGCGAGCCTGTTTGTGCGTGTGCAGAGATGCAGAGATGCAGAGATGCAGAGATGCAGAAGTGCAGAAGAGCAGAGGTGAAGAGGTCTGTAATTAGGTGGTGATGCAGAGCCGGTGCTGACCCCGTGCAAGCCCCGTGCAAGCCCCGTGCAAGCCCAGACCCCGTGTAAGCCCAGACCCTGAAAGTCGTTGGACACCCAGTAGCAGGCCTGGCATGACCCCGAATGCTTGTCGCTGCCCGTTGTTCATGCCAACATTCGTGCACCTCAACCCGCGTCCCCTGCCCTGCCCCAGTTATCGGATACTCACTTGCCTTGGGTGCTTGGATGAATACGTGTATGGCCGTGATGCAATGGCGAGACCAGGGCCTACGCCTCGTTGCATCGTCTCTCGCTCAAGCGCAACAGAGGCTCATTGGCCGCCCTCTCTCGATGCAAGATGTCATGGTCTAGCACCGCCTAGCATCACCTGAATCACTTATCGTGACTGCAATCGACCGTCCATCTCATCGTCCGTCGTAAGTAAACCTGCTGCGCTAGAGCCCCTACAGGTAGCGCTGGTGGTAACGAGAACGAGAATGGGAATGGGAATGGGAATGGGAATGAGAATGAAAATGAGCCACACTCCAAGGAAAACGTGATATCCACGTGACTCCAATGTGCCCTTGTGCTCGAGGCCGAACCTTATTCCTGCACAAAGTCATTCGCCCGCCGAGGCCTTTGAATTGCATTGCGTTCCTCTGCTCTTCATTCTGCTGCTTACCTTCAACACCATGTGCATGTATGTGTCGACTGAGAAGTCTTGAATCTCGCGGCCATGTTGGACAGTCAGCGAGCTTTGGAATTGCGCAAGTATGTCCCCCCCCCCCCCCCCACCCCCCATCCCCCGTGCCTCTGGCGTCTTCTCGTGCGTATAGAGTAGCTGATTGATGATGTTCAGGTTCTTTCAGCCATATGATCCTGCCACGCCACTGGCTGCCAGTGAGGACTACATCGCCTCCCTCAACTGCGACGGAGCCCTTGATGCCTACGCAGAGATAGTCGTATGGAGACTTGGCGGTGTCCGCGCCATGATCAGGTATGATATGAGCACGACGACTTTTCCTCTACTTTGTGCCCCGTACTAAATCAGCATTGGTAGCTTGCTCGACCGGAAGACTCAGTATTTTCTTGCCGGGGCTTCAAAGGTCAACAACGACCAAGGCAGTGCCATTGTCTCAAACAGCGGGGTACGTATTGGAGCTCTGGATTGCAGAGTCTTTGATCTTTGGTCTTTGATCTCTGTGTGCTGATGAGATCGATAGTCGTGGTTTGGGTGCAAGACTGTACAGACACATGACGGTCTCTGCCAAGTACGTGGAATCTGTGATCCCGCTCCAAGGGGTCCCACTAACAGACACAGTGGACAATTTCTATCGAGAATAAGCGGAATGACTATCCATGTTTTGTCGTGCCGGATCTATCGAAAGACTCACGTTTTTCCAATTTACCGGTCGTCAACGGGAAAAAAGCATCCTTTCGTTTCTATGCCGGCACTCCCATCACCACAGAACACGGCGTCAACATTGGTGCATTGTTTATGTTCGATGATAAACCACGCCCAAATGGTCTCACCTTTGAGGAAAAGAAACGTAGGTGAAGAAGAAGAAAAAAAATCATTCAATCCATCACATCAGCATTACTAAACATGTTCATCTAGATTTACACAACTCAGCGGCACATGTCATGCGACATCTTGAAATGACCAGAGACGCTGCAGAGAGGAGACGAGCTTCGTGGATGAGTAAAGGCATTGCCAGATTTCTGGAAAAGAGCTCACGTGATGAATACAACGCCGCAAAGTATGTCCCGGTGAAGTCACCAAAGCCGAGTTTCAGGCACAAGTACTCCAACAACCAGATCCAGTCAAACACCTGTGGAACTCTGGACCAGAACGACAATGACGATGATGTCAAGACCGCTGGACAGACAGCATCGGCTCACTCTGTCGATCAGATCAAGCTGGCCATGGACAATGCTGCAAACATCCTTTGGCAATCTCTGGAGCTCACTGATGGCGGCATTGTTTTCCTCGATGCAGCGGTGCGCTATACGCCTGCAGGACTCATGGATATGGGCAATGGCCAAGACAGAGTCGCCAAAGTGCTGGCCATGTCATGTGCCAAAACAGCCGAGTGGAATTCATCGTCGAATTGTTTCGACGGAAAGGCCTTGCAACATATGATCCATACCTATCCCAAGGGCAATATTTGGTACTTCGATCAGGATGGATATTTTCTGTCCTTGGAGCAGGTCAATGAGATGTTCAATCCCGATAGGTCAAAAATTTTGCAGGAGCCAGGATTGCGCTCGCTGGCGGATTTGGCAAGGCAAAGAGATGAAGCGTCTTTACTCTCTACGGCTTTCCCGAAAGCTCGACAGGTTATATTCTTGCCAATGTGGGATGCAGGAGGAGGTGAGTTTTGAGTACACGACTTGTATGACAGACTGAAGCTTACTATCCAATAGATCGGTGGTATTCTGGGTGTTTTGCATGGAGTCAATCCGCTGTTCCAGTCTTCACAAAAGAGGTAGAAATCGCCTATCTTTCTGCTTTCACAAATTCGATGATGGTGGAGATCAGTCGATTGGATGCAATCACGGCCAACAAGATGAAATCTGATTTCATCAGTAGTATATCTCGTAAGTTTCACCGGTCAATATTATTTTACAAGGACCGTGCTGACTCAAGACAAGACGAGTTTCGAAGTCCGCTTCATGGTATACTTGCGTCGGCTGAGTTTCTGCAAGATTCAATTACGGATGCCTCACAGACAGAACTCATTTCCACCATTCAGAATTGTGGCTCTACACTTTTAGACACTATAAACCATGTTCTCGACTATTCCAAAATTAATTCCTTCGAAAAGTCTGGCGGAAAGACTGGAATGCTATCAAACGAACTCTACCGGACCTGCAATATTGCTCTCCTTTGCGAGGAGGCCGTCAATGGGTTGATTGCTGCGACGGAATTCCAAATCGCGGCAGGTGGAGGAACACAGCCGATTCTGAAGGAAACGTCGAACAAGATTTATGATCCAGCATTGTCTCAAGATTATGTGCAAGTCATCTTGGATTTCGAATGCATAGATTGGAACTTTAATATCCAGCCAGGTAAGGGTTTTTGTAGCACTACTCTGTCCATTGATCCATATGCTAATCCAAATCTAGGAGCATTACAGCGGATCATTATGAATCTCTTCGGAAACTCACGGAAATACACCCACTCCGGATTCATAGTCGTGCGGCTGCAGGTCCAAGATGTACCCGAGGATGAGGAAAAATTGACGTCGAATGGCGAATGTGACAAAATGCTCGTCCTGAAAATCATAGACTCTGGACGGGGTATGTCCACCGAGTATATGGACAGAAAACTGTTCACTCCGTTTGCTCAAGAAGATCCTTTTGCTGCGGGTGTAGGTCTTGGTCTTTCCATTGTGTAAGTTTTCTATGGTCCTCATCAGCAACCCTTTTCTGACTCTTGACAGATGGAGCATCGTCACCCAACTCGGAGGAAAGATTCATGTCCGGAGTGAAATTGGTAAGGGGACTGAAGTAGAAGTTTTGCTGCCAATGACCAGCGAGAATGCTATGGGCGGTTCGCAGACCTCGGAGGACTCCATGGAAACAGAAACCATGAGGACTTCAGAGACATTGCAGTGCTTAAAATCCTTGAAAGAAATGGCACCGGGGAAAACGATCGGTATCTTGAATAGCACAACATCGACCGAGAACCAACGAGAATCTCAATGCCGGGAAGTGCTTGAGAGATACTGCACAGACTGGTTTGGCTTTCGGATCGTCTCTTCCGATGACCACAACAAACTCCTGAATGCGGACTTGGTCATCGTTAATCCGCGGGAGGACGATTGGAAAGGGGTCGACTTGAGAAATCTGGAGCGAGCACAAAGAGTGCTGCTGATCCGGAAAGGGATCCTGAACATGGGAGAATATCAAATATCGCGGAGCAACCACCTCACAACTAGTATTTGGTCACCCGCAGGCCCTTATAAGCTTGCGCGCAATATTCTCGCTCTTTTGAGAGAACCTCTCCATTCTTCCGCACCATCTACTCCATCAGAAACGGCGCCAACAGAGCGGAAAGACTCTGTGGTGTCCGCAATGCCACAAGTTGATTCGTTCCATCCGAAGTACTCGCCTTTTGAGCCGCAAACCTTGGAGAATTTCCCGGAGACCATTGTCTCAAACATCATCAAAGTTCCACCTAGCCATGTCGAAATGTGTCCACCACCACCAATCTTCGTAACCGAGAAGGAGATAAGCCATCGCAAAAGTCTTTCGATTCCAAGGGTCACGCGTCCACTGGGTACACGTCCACTGCAGCTTCTCGCCGTAGACGATAACCCGGTCAATCTCAGTCTGCTGTCTCGCTACCTGTGCAAGCGCAAGGTCGATACGGTAGTTACAGCTTGCAACGGCATCGAAGCCGTGGCCGCCGTGCAGGCCGCCAGCGAGCCCTTCGATATCATCTTCATGGATATTTCCATGCCGGAGATGAATGGGTTTGAGGCGACGCGGATGATCCGGAAATACGAGGGGCAAAAACGGGCAGGAGCGAGGTTGGCGGAGGCGGATACGGGAGACATCTACGCCGATGGTATCAGAAACGGATGCGCGGAGTCGGACGCGCACGAAGATACGCGGGAAGAGGCACTCAAGGGCATGTATATAGTCGCGCTCACCGGCCTGGGAAGTTCGCGGGATCGTGCGGAGGCCGATGAGGCTGGCTTCAACGATTTTCTGACGAAACCCATTCGCTTTGCGAAGATTGGGGAGCTGTTGGAGGTCAGGAGTCGCATGAAGTTTGCTGCTCTGGAATAAGGGATGAACAGGCTGTTACGATATGACTGTGGATACCCCGAGGTGAAAAAAGCCTTGAATATTTATTGACTGGGCGTTTGGGATTTATGTACAGACTGGCTCTAAAGCATTCTATTCTTTTTCGAGATGGTGGTATTTTAGGACCTCACAACTCGATAGGTGTGGCTGGTCTAGGTAGTTCGAGAATTTTCAATGGCTTTTATATTATAAGTGTGCTGCAATTCTTGCATGAAATGCACGTATCTGTCTTGGCTTTTCAAGACTGTGACATTCTTGGGTAGATGAATAATAGGAGCTTTATGTTCTTTATAGAGTACCTTTGTCCGCAGCAATTTTATGCTCTGAATATTCCAACTCAATCTACAGTAACCCCCAAATTCTAGCCGCAAGAGAGCCTCGAGCAAACAGTAACGCAATCTCAGACACGGTCAACCGAACACCACCTATTTTCATACACACACACACACACACACATCACGCCCACCACACCAACCATCCCTACTCCCCCCTCTCCTCAGCATGCAAAACCCCGCCAGCAGCCCTCAAAACCCTCACATTAGCCGCCCTCCCAACCTGCGCCGCCAAAAACAACGGCGTGTTCCCGAGCGCGTTGCGCGCATGCACACTGGCCCCGAGCCCCAACAGGGCGCCCACGACGTCGGGACCGGCGCCGACGGCGGCCAGATGCAGGGCGGAGTTGCCGAGGGTGTCGGTCTGGCGCAGCAGGCCGGGCACGGCGGCCAGGACATCGGCAGCGACGGCGGCGCGCACCTCGGGCAGGTCATCGGCGGCGATGGCGTGGGCCAGCAGGGTGAAGGCGGCGACGGGCGCGGGCAGGCGCGGGTGGTGGTGCGGCGGGTGCGAGAAGAGCGTCGGCGTCGACACGGTCAGCTCGCCGCGGTGCGAGTACGTCATGGCGCGCACAATGTCCGCCGTCGCCATCGGCGTCGTGAACAGGTAGGCCAGCTTCGTCAGCGCCGCTTCCGTTGTCATGTCGTGCCCGAATACCACGCCCACGTTGCCGAGCTTCTTGGCTGGCGCGTACAGTGGCGATACCGAGCCCGAGGGGCACTGTGACACGTTGACGATCACGATGTCTTTCTGCACCAGTGACTCGATGCCCGCGAGGAAGTCGCCCTCCGGGCTGTTGCCCGCGCCGAAGGTCTCGAGGATGAGGCCGCGCACGCCTGAGGCCGTTATCATGGACGTTATCATGGAGGCCTTGATGCCCGGGAAGATGCGGATGCAGGCGACGGCGTCAGTGCGCAGGGTCGGGCGCAGGGTGATGGGGGAGATGTCGGTGGCGCGCTCGATGAGGTGCCAGTTGATGTCGATGGAGATGGAGTTGAACTTTGCCAGGGGCTCGTAGTTGGGGGAGGCGAAGGCCTCGAAGTCGGATGCAGAGATCTTGGTTGTGCGGTTGCCGCGGTAGAGCGTGTGGTGGAAGAAGAGGCAGACTTCGGGGATGGAGAAGGATCCGGCTATGATGAGCGCGCCCAGGAGGTTTGAGACGGCGTCCGATTGCAGGGTGAAGATGGGGGATTGGGAGCCGGTGAAGATGATCGGCTTGCCTAGATTGGCGATCATGAAGGAGAGAGCGCTGCATGTGTATGACATGCTGTCTGTTCCGTGCAGCACCACGAAGCCATCGTAAGAGTTATAGTTTGCGAGGATGGATTGCCCAATCTGCGTCCAGCCTTCCGAGGAGATGGATGAGGAATCCAGAAGGGGGTGGAACTCGTGTACTGTGTAGCGGATTGGACGTGGATGCTTTCCTGGTGGAAGACGAAGAGATGGGGAGGTGAGATGAGAGCCATCATTGTGGATTACAGGGAGATCGACTGTGGTTGTCAGTAAAATACATGATGTACATTTTGAATGAGAATCAAGTGACGAGAAAGGTGATAAGGGGGTTTTGAGATGGAAGATGACAAGGGCCAAGAGCAGACTTTATGTCGTCCATAAACCCCCTTGGGCATTGAAGCCAAGTGTTGAAAATAGTTAAAAAGATCCAACCACACAAAACTACTCTTGAGCTGACCATCTTCCCCCTCATCTCTCCTCTTCCATCTCCAATTTCCCGCCAAAACCCAACACTAAACAGAAATCTCATCACTCACCATAATCCTGCCCATCATTGAAGCTCTTCCTCGGCGCCATAGCCTCCTTCATAAACCCAGTGACGGGCACCAGACCCTGCGGCGAGTCCTTCATGCAGATGGTGCCGCCAGTCATGATGACCAGCACACGTGACTCGACATGCTGCGTAGCCGCCATATTCACAGTCTCCATGATATCTGGACGGCGACGAGCGATGGCGAGAGGAGAGAGAAAAGCTCGGGCTTTCCCTGTGAATGTTGATGTCGGGGGTGTGACAATGAGGGCCTATCTCCGACTTCTTTGGCTATGAGAGGAGGGAGGAAAAGGAGAGGAAATGGGAAAGGAAAAGGAGAGAGAGGGATAAGGAATGCAGCTGCTGGGTATGCTATACAGCCTCTCTTTTCTCTTTCTGCTTCTTCGTGGGAGGGGAGATGATGTCAGAATAGCAATGAGATCTTCGTTGTTGATTGTCACCTTAACTCCACGCTTTTCTTTTTCTTTTCTTCTTCTTCTTCTTCTTCTCCGGCTTAATTGTAGGGAAGAGTATTTGTCTATTTGTGAGAGGGAGGAATTTTCGAAAGCCTTACCGCTGTCGGCCTGCTTTTCTCTTTTGTTTTTTTTTCTTCTTTTTGGTGGAGGACCTGAGTCGTTAGGCACGAAATAGGACGGATGATGTGCTAATACCATTGTTATTACCTGTATTTTAGTCATGCTTTGGTGAATAGAGTTGAAGCTTGTTTCTTTCGTTGTGGAGATGGGAGGGAGGAGATATTTATATAGAAATATATAAGTATTTATATTATTTCTTCTTGATTTAGGAGAGAAGGGGGAGGTCTGTTTTAATATGATAAGTTTTGGGCTGGAATATAATAGGTAGCTTTGCTATAAAGAGGACTGTCAATTTTGGACTTTATTATCTTTATTTTTATTCACATATTTATTTCTATATTTATTTCTATATTTATTTCTATATTTATTTCTATATTTATTTCTATATTTATTTCTATATTTATTTCTATATTTATTTCTATA
>JAGKQE010000048.1:0-207205 GCA_022609375.1 Xenosphaeropsis pyriputrescens
AGTTATCCTAGTAGATATAGATATCACTATTACTAAAATTAAAGGAGCCCTCTAAAAGATTAGCTTATAGAAAGCCCTAGGAATAGATAGGATCCCAAATATCGTCTAGAAAAAGATATAGCAAACAGTAGGTCCTAAAATCACTAAAATTTTCCAAGCCTTATACTAGTTAGGGTATGTCCTACAACAATAGCAAGTAGCTTGTATTCTCCCCCTCTATAAGGCTAGTAAACTAGACTACTAAGTAGCTAAAGTATATAGACCTATCTCTCTTCTCCCTACCCTAGGGAAGCTTATAGAACTAGTTCTTGCTTAGAGACTATTATATTAGGCCAAGACATATAGGCTTCTACTAGATATATAGTTTAGTGCAAGACTAAGGAGGTTGTACAATCAAGCCCTTGTCCTATTGGTTGAAAGGATCTACAAAGCCTAGTGAAATTAAAAAGTGCTTTTACTAATTAGCTTCGATGTTAAAGGAGCGTTTAGTGGGGTATCTAGACTAGTCCTAGTTAGCAAGCTTTAAGCTAAACGTATCCTAGAAAGAGTAGTCTAATAGGTAGACTCTTACTATATAGGACAAAGCGTATTAGTTGTCCTTAATAGGACTAAGACCTTACTAGTAGATCTCCTAGAAGTAGGACTCCTATAGGGCTCTACAATAGCACTAATCCTATATATATTCTTTAATATAGCACTACTAGAAGAGAAAGCGAACTCTAGGAGGGATAATATAGGATTTATAGACAACTACACTAGATAGGCTATCTTGGATTTAATCGCTAAAAACATAGCCACCCTTAATAGCAAGGTTGTCCTATAGGCCCTATAGTGGGCAAAAAACAGCGGTGCTATATTTAAAGGAGACAAGACTATTCTTATGCACTTTACTTAGAACTAGAACAAAAGCTAGCAACCAAGCGATCTATTGCAAGTTAGAGACTATATAGTAGAAGCTACTATATAGCAATGTATCCTTAGTGTAATCTTCAATACTAAACTTAGGTTCAAACATTATATAGCAAAGGTCAAGAGTTAAGGGTAGAACTATATAGGACAACTAAAGCGCCTTATACATATCAAGCTAGAGTCCTCTAGACACCTTTTTTATACTATAGTGGCAACACAAATAGATTATACTATAGTAGTATAGTATTCCTACTACCTTAAAAGCAAGCCAAACAACATTATTAGAAAGGTCCTCCTTCTAATCCAAAAACTTAGAGCCTAATTAGTAATTAAGTGCTTTAAAACTATATCTACTAAAGTAGCTAGCGCTAAAGCCTCGCTCCTAGCCCTATATACATAGCTATAGCTTAAGATCTTACAATTTTAGGTTAAGACACACTCGCTCCTAGATAACAACCTACTAAAAGTGTTACTACAAAATATACTAAGTAAGGACACTATCCCTAAAAAACTAGTGCAATCTCTACTGCAACATATAAGGCACCTCCTCCTAGGTTCTAACCTTATAATAGAGGTTATTCTAGTATAGATAGCCCTACTATAGTATAAGAGACCTACTAGAGGTACTAAAGTGACCCTCTCCTCAATAGAAGCAGTAGAGGCGTACAAGGCAGATATAAATAGAAATGTTCAAATCTATATGGACATGTTATACAAAAATAGAATTGTAGGCATTGGAATTATAGCACGCGTTGGAGACTCTTATATCTAGTTACTCTCCCAAAAAGTAAGTAAAAACAGGAAGATACAAATTAACATAGTAGAGCTAGGTGTAGTGCTTAAAGCCTCTAGATAGGCAAGAAAGATAGTAGACAACATCCTAGACACAATTGTTGGCTAGATAGGAGTTATTATCTACTTAGACAGTTAAATTGCTATCTCTACTGTAAATTTGTCCTATCTATTAGAAGGGGCTAGCATTGTCCAACAAATCTATAAACTTACTAGAGCAAGCACTAACCTAAGATAGAACATTACTATTAGATAGATCCCAAAGTTAGCTAAGATAGATAGTTATATCTAAGTGGACCAACTTACTAAACTAGCTATAGTAGGCTAAGTATAAGCAACTTATATAGACTAGTTAAATACTAGATTAAGGAAACTCTACTAGAACACCCTCTCTAAAGTTATCTATAACTAAGAAAGACAAAGCATATAAACAACTAGATAGAGCCTAAGGGCTATAGATAGTGCTATTCTAGGCAAGTATATAGCAATCCTCTATAACAAACTAAATTGCAAAGAAGCTATAATCCTCTTCTAACTCTATAGTAGCTATACTAGGCTAAACAACTTCCTTAACAAAATAGGGAAAGTAGCAAGCTAAGAATATAACTGTAGACAGAGAGCTAAAACAATATACTACTTCCTTCTTATATACCTAAGGTATAGAATATAGAGGTAGGCAATAGCTAACAAGCTAGGACCAAGCTTTAGTAATGTCTCCTATATGCTAGGAGGATGCAACCTATATGCCCGCACTAGATTCTAAAACCCTAATAGACCCCTAGAGAAATAGGAACTAGACATAGAAGTAGTAAGAGCGGTTATCAAGTTTGTAGTAGAAACAGGCAGACTAGAACAGAAGGATCTTGAAGAGGCACCCAAACTACAGGAAGTAGAATTGAACAGCGAAGAAGAGGAAGACAAAGATAAGGAGTAACAAGAAGAGAAGGAAAAGGCAGGGAAGGCGGAATGGAGGAAAGGGAAGGGCTAGGATAGAACTACACACGCAAAGCCACACTGGGCTACTCACCACGTGACATGGTCACGCATATAACTTGCACGTGCAAGACAAACCATCGTTGGGGGCTGAAGAATCAAGCTTGGATTTTCATTTGTACAATAAGCGAATAGCACTAGATTAGTAAGCCGGCAAGCTCATAGGACCCTAGGGACCTGCATAGCGTAAGGATTTAATCAATCAATCAATCAATCAATCATCGTCAGACCGGCATACTATGCGCCATCAACATTTCCCACTGCACAACTCAACAACCATTCGACATCTCAGCATTACGAGAATTACACATAGAAACCAACAGATATCGTGAATCAGAATAATTGCAACAATGCCGGTTGCAAGCCGCGAAACCAAAATATACCGCCTCGATGCACAACACAACCATAATCTGCTGAGTCCTGCTGAGCGAGAGAAGCTTGTAGAGGTAAATTCACAATGAGATCTCCAACTCAAGACATGTATTCTCCGGTGTTGACAAACAATTCCATAGCCATATCTTCCAGAACCACCTGTAGCAAGCTCTCAAAAAGAACCTAAACACAAATCGCGATTCGGGCTGCGAATATTTATCCGCAAGCAAGTGCACATCCTCCTATTCAACATAATTCATACCATCTTCTCCATCTATATCAGATTGCGCCAGGGCTACCACGCCGTCGTCGATCGCGTCTTTGCAGTGCTTTACTACCATCACCGCACACCCGAGTTGATCAAGAAGGACGTCAAGGGCCTGAAACGACTACCAGAGCACTTGAGCGTGGTGCTCCGGCTGGACAAAGATGCACGCAGCGCCGCAGGGCTCGAGATCCTGGTGGACGAGGTCGCCGAAATAGCGGCGTGGTGCGCATGCGTGGGAATCCCCATGCTTTCAGTGTACGAGAAGACCGGTAAGTTACCCAGGACCCTCGGGACCAATATATGTACTCACAGCTCCAGGCATCCTGAAAGGATACATCCCCTCTACACACGGCGCTGTCACACGCAAATTATCTTCCTACCTTGGCACCCAACAGCCCGCCCTCTCCCTTCGAGCCCCCCATGTCCCATCAATGGAATCCGCGCCGTCAACGCCTAACCCTTCCAACCCACACGTCCAGCCCGTGCTCTCGATCCTACTTCTCTCCGCCGAAGACGGACGCGACTCGATTGTGGATCTGACGAAGACGTTGACGGAGATGGCGCAGCGCTCGAAGCTGTCGGCAGCCGATATCAGCGTGGACCTCGTGGATGCCGAGATCTCCGAGAGCGTGATGGGCGAGCCGGATTTACTGGTGCTGTTTGGGCCGACGGTCGAGTTGAACGGATATCCGCCGTGGCAAGTGCGGTTGAGCGAGATCTTCCACGTACAGGACAACCAGGGTGTTGGGTATCAGGTATTCCTACGGGCGTTGTATAATTATGCCAATGCGCAGATGCGGCTTGGAAGATAGGAGAGTGCGAATTGTATATACCCATAAATATCTCTTGTTCGCGAGTGTTAGTTTCGGAATTAATTGCTTGCATCGTAGCCAAAACTTTAGATGCTTCATGGCACATTCTCCACAGGTGAGAACTCTTGATAGCACATGAACGATACATCCCCCCAACCCCCTGGAATCCGCTGCACAGCAGAACGACGCAGACCACCGTCTCGACACCCCATCATCACCACCGTATCCCCATCGTCCGATATAACGCCATCAACGTCTATCCAAACGACGCGCTCGCTCAAAAGGGCAAAGGCAGTTGCATAAGGTCGACGGGATGGCACGTTGGGCCGGGGAGAATGGAGAATAGGTGTCTTGCTGTCGGCTCTTCGTAGCGTGGGGGGATATATAGGTCCATGTACATTGGAGACCGGTCTTCCTCCGCTTTTGTCTTCGGCGTTGTGACTTCGCAACTGCCTCCGTCTGTGACATTGGAAATAGGGAAACCCTCCGGTGTACTGAGCCGCAGCTGGAATTCATAATGTTACAGCCCTGCCTCTATACTTGAGACCGCGCGTATCATAAGGACGAGGCCACTGGCTTGCAACTTGACATGTAACACAGAATCACAGGTAGACATTCAGCAGGAGAAAGAAGCATAGCACGAATTGAGAGGGATTCACTATATCATTCGGCTCCCAAAAAAGAAAAGCAGGCTATATACCCGTCCATCGCACTATCACCTCGACAGCCTCCACCAACGTGCAACTCCATCGCAACAGAATTCAAGCAACGCACGCTTATCAAGAGACGAAGAATGGAGGAAGAAAGAAAAAAGCCACAGGGTCCCCAGCTCTTGGGTATATCACCAAAACAAAACGGCAGGCCGAATACCCCCCTCCGCACATATCCGCATCCACAAAACCCCCCTCCTCCTTCATGACCCACAACATTGACCGTAAATTTATACACAACACGCACACACCACCCCCTTCCAACCCGCCGATAAAAGGCCCCTCTCCTTCCGTCCAACTTCTAAAACATTCAGCAAAGATAATAGAAGTGGAATGCCCATACGCAGACGATGTAGCGTGGGACGAGGCTGTACACGAACACCAAGCACTCGCAGCCGCCCAATGAATTTTGAGTTTTGTAAATGCCGCACAAGAGGAAGCAAAACGAGATGAAATGAGACGAGACAAAACAAAACAGAACAGAACAAAACAGAACGCAGCAAGAGAGCAAAGAAGCCCGCCGATGCCCAGTCCAGCCGGATGACAAGACAACCACGCACACACAAACAAAAAAAGACAGAAAAAAAATGGAGTTGAGATGAGGGTTTTTAATGACCCATACCGTGCAATACCGCAACAACAAATGAGAAAAAAGTAGAAGAACGCCCAGGTTATGTTCAGCCCCTTTACCATGTTCTAATCACCATGGTTGCAAAGAAGTAGGAGTTTGACAGAGTCCAGTATAACGCCTCGCTGCCCATCGTGTATAAATGACAAATGAAAAAGTTATTTGATTTGGTTTTGTATTGAGGTAGTGTCATCGATGCAGGATAAGATCTCATCGCGAGGGTGTGAGATTGAGTTGGCTCGATGAGGATTGTGAAGATGCACGTGGAGTAGGCTGATCCCCATCCATTGGATTGGGGGTAGCCTGTGAACTAGGTCTGGGAGTCTCATCGAGATCGATTTCTTCAACCATCTCTCCTGGCTCGAGGAAGACTTCGGGAGGGGTGAGAGTAGCGCCGCTGATTTCTGCTGCGGGAGCTTGTTCTTCCTTGACTGTTGGTGGAAAACTGATCTCATCAGGTCCAACAGTTGCTTCAGAGCCTGAAACAATGCTTCCACGGCTGTTTGTGCGCATCATCTCAATGCCGAGCTTCGATCCACGATGAGCTCTTGTATTTGGATAAGCATTCTTCGGACTCTTCTCGCGAACATAGGTATCGCCAAGCTCTTCATCTTCATCATCACCTGATTCTGCACACTCGTGGCGATGCTTCTCCATGGAAGTACGCTTTGCTTTGATCTTCTCCAGTGACCGTTGTCGGCTTGGAGTCTTTGGCAGTTCCATCTTGCCTGGTGCAGAATGTTGTTGCAGGAGCTGAACTGGTAAAGCCTTTGGCAGATCGCGCGAATCGAGCATAGCATCTTCATTGCCGACGCTGACATTCGAACTGTCATGCCAATCGTTAGTTGCGTGACGACTGATGATCACAGGAACAACATCATCAGACCTGATAGATTCCGAATCTCCAAACAGGCTAGAGCTTATTGAATCTTCACGACTAGATCCTCGATAACTGCTACCAGGTAAATTGGCAAATCCGGAGGAAGCTGAAGTTGGACTGTCGTCAAGTCGCAGAGACTCTCGAAGCCCAGAGGGTAACGGGTAGCCTAGCGTCAATGTCGCAGCAGTTTGCCCCGGTGTTGGCGCTCTCCATTGGCAGAGTCGACACAAGACTTCAGTAAGCTTGGATGTCGTTGGAGGCTTCTCAATTAAAGCATCGAAGTGATGTGGAGCCTGAAGTTCCTTTAGATAGCCAGTAATGGCGACAATAGGGGTCTGTGAATTGGCATTCTTCGTGTCGCGAATCATGCGTGCAACATCTGCTCCATTGATCTGGGGTAATTTGAATTCCATCATAATGATATCGAATTTGATCTCGCTCATAGCATATCGCATTGCTTCGGCGCCGTTGGTAACGGTAATGGTGCGACATCGAAGCTTTTCAAGTAGCTTCTCCATAACCATCCTAGAGACGGGATGATCTTCGCAGATGAGTACATCAAGTGGCCGGAAGATTGGTCCTTCGGCGAGTGTAATTTGTGACATTCTGCGAGAGCTTTGGCGACGGCGTTGTACTCGAAGAAGGGCGTTGGCCTTGTCGCCTTCGTTATCTGACGACGATGGCGACATATCAAAGACCTGACTCCTACGCTTATGGTGTTGCGAGAAGATATCTGCAGGACTCGGGCTACCCTCTTGTGAACCGACAGTCTGAGATCGTGCTCGAGAGCCACTCGATTGACGCGGAGTTTGTACTTTTTGGGGGGATGAAAAGGCCAATGGTGGCGGTGCACCTCGGGTCTTGATGGGTGACACTGCAACCGGGGTTTGTCCCTTCTGGCCCACTACTCTATTCTCAAAGGAGTTGCCAGGCTGCAGCGAGCTTGATGACTGGTGAGAAAGACTGGATGAATTGCTCGAAGTCTTTCGACGATCACTAGCATTTTGTCCAGCTACAAAAGACAACAGAAGTGGTGACGAAGGTTGGGAGGCTCGACTTGGCGAAGAGGCTGCTTGACTAGATGGTGACCCTGGCCGATGGCCCTTTGCATTGGAAAGAGTTCGCTTGATAGGCATTGGAACAAATGGACTGCCCTCAAGCTGGGGTCCAGGTGAACCAGCTGTGCTACTTGTAGCACCAGGGCTTACAACAGCAGGTTTGACTTGAGCCGCCATGGCTTCTGCTCGTAACTTCTGAATGACATCTTTGTTTGCCTTCTCTAGAACTGGAAGATTCTTAAAAGCAAAGTTGCCAAAATCATCTGCCTGTACCGGTTCACTCAAACGACGGCTCTTCATATCCCGGACATGTGGAGGAATGTGGAGTGGCATAAGACCTCGCTTGATTGAATTGACCTGAGATCTAACACGCGACAGGGCGTCATGGGGCCTGTCGGGATAGTCTTGTCCAGGGGTGGGAACAGCTGGGGAAAGCTGGTCCTCCATCTCCTCAGCAAATGCTTGGAGAGTTGCACCTCGGGTATCGAAGTACTCGGTATCTTCCGGGTTCTCTGGAGCCGGGACAAATTGTGGCTCATCCTCAAGCAGAGAATCCCAATTGGTACCCTCAAACCAGGCATGGTTTCTAATTTCCTCGCCGCCGGACGCAAACAACTCTTCATTGTTGGACCCAAGTCTTTGAGTTGGATCAATGCAAAGAAGTCTGTTCATAAGGTCCTTGGCATCGGATGATACATCAAAGTCCGCTTCATCCGGCCAAGAAATTCTACGAGCGAGAATGTTCTCAAAGACCTCATCCGGTGTATCTGCATGGAATGGAGGGTATCCGAACAAAAATTCGAACAGAATACAACCTACAGACCACCAATCGCTCATTTCGTCCTGGCCAACACCGTTCACAGTCTCAGGTGCGAGATAATCAGGGGTACCAACGAATCTCCTGTTGCTGTCGTCAGGGTCAAACAGAGCCATTGGAGGTGGCAACATTGATTGTGGAGGTGTATTGCGGCCAAACTCCAACATATGGCTTGTAGTAGTATGCAACGGTAAGAAATCAGGTGATTCCTGTCCATCGTCCTCGCCAGTCTCCTGAATTGGACTTCTTCTCTGATTGAAGATTTGTGCCTGAGACTCATTCAAAGAAAAGCTGCTAAACATCTGGCTAAGCGTATCGCTTCCACCACTATCACTTCTGTGTCCAGAAGTGCGGCGAGAATTTCGAGTGGTACTATTCTCACGGTTCAAGCTAAAGTATGATGGCTGCCCCAAACTACCTGCAAGATCAGGTGTCATCTGCGGTGTAGATCCTGGGGAGTGATTTCCCTGGAAATCGAACGAGGTAGACCTAGATGATACCAAAGATGTCGAGCGCGCGAACGCATTGTTTTTGAGAAGATCAGGTGCCGATTCTGCTGCTGCACTGTTCAGAACACGTTTTTGACGGCCAATGAGACCCATTCTTGAAAGTCCAAAGTCAGTGAGCTTTAGATGACCCTTCTGATCAATGAGGAGATTGTCTGGTTTGAGATCACGATGAACAATCCCACGACTATGGAGATGCTCCACACCGAGAATAACTTCGCCGAGGTATTTTTTCGCCCAGTCTTCAGGCAAACCCCCCAGAATCTTGATCAGAGATGCACAATCGCCGCCGTTCAAATACTCCATGACTAAGTATAGATAGTCCTTGCTGGAGAAGGTCCAGTAAAGTTTGGCGACAAAGTCACTTTCTCCCTGCCACATCATGATAGCTCTCTCAGCCTTGACGTTGGTGACCTGATTCTTTGCCACCATGTCTGCCTTTTTGAGTACCTTAATGGCATAGTAATCACCTGTCAACTTCTTCTTAGACAAATATACACTTCCAAAGGCTCCTTTGCTGATTGGTTTGATGATTTCGAAGTCTTTAATCGATGGTGGAACTGCACGTGCTTGAGGAGCACTCACGGATGCTAACCTAGGAGAGAGGGGCGGTCGCATCATAGCGTCTGACCCCCCTGCAGAGGACTGCCTTCGATGTCGGTGTGAAATCAAGGCTGGAGAACTGAACTCGCTTCTGAAGTCATGCTGCTGTGGTAAAAGTGGGGACACAATTGGTGATGTCAGGGCATCGTGGGTGATGAAGCCGCGCGGTTTCGGCATGCGGAGCGGCGATGAAGGCTGGGCCTGAGTCATCCGCGATGGTGATTCTTGGCGGTGGGGGGATATGGCACCCGGGATAATCAAGCTTCGTCTCTTCTGTTGTCGGGAACTCGCAGCACGGCGAAGGTCGCCAAATTCCGAAACAGGCGACTCAATGCGTCCGTGGCGTGACATCAAAGACGATGATCTGACGCTCCCGTCGCTATCACCATGATCCGACTCAAACAGCAAAGAGTTCCGGCGTGAGTCTCGAGAGTTTCCGAGCATACTCATAGCGCCAAAATTCGATCGAGGTGTTGGTACTTCTCTAGGACTGTTTGATCTTGTTGAAACTGCGGAAGAAGATGGTCTAGCTGGATTGGCAGCCTCGGCTCTGAGTGCTTGGGCTAATGAAGATGGCCCATCAAAGGACCCTGCGAAGAAACCATCGTCTGGGGCTGTTGTAGTGTCATCTTCGGAAGACGAGTCGGACAATTCTCCAGCAGCAATGCGAGCAGCTTTGTGGATAGCTTCGTCAATACAGTCTTGCACAATTATCGAGAATTCCATCCTGATGCGCTCGGAGTATTCGATGATTCTGCGATGGCGAAAGACTGCTTCAACCTTGTTCTTGGCTGCCTTCTCACTATCTGCACACAACAAAGCCAACCCCTGCTCTTGGTCCAGAGTGTTCGTACTCGGAGATTGCCATTGCATGACTTGGGATATCCGTGACTCTGATTGCGGTGATTGCGTTCTGAATTCGCCCGTTGGCAGTGTCGAGCCTTCTTTGATTGCCGGAGTACTGATTTCGATTGCTGTATCGCAGAGATCGAGAAGAAGCTCTACAATTCGAGCTTGTGGTCTACGCACTGCAAAAGAGCGAGCTCGTGAATGACCAAGACCACTACTCATGGATGTTTCACGAGATCTAGCTGGTGGGGTGCCAGGAGATGCGGTACCGGATGATGATCCTGGCGATGCTGTTGGTCCAATAGGCATATTCTTGTATTCGGCTTGCGGTGCGGGAGATACGGAGTGATCACCGGTCGAGGGCCGGCTCTTGCGAGCCTCCAATGCATCAAGAACCTTGACAATTGCATGTCGATGTTCAACAAGATGATCTTGGCTCATCTGCACCTCCATCTCCGCCTTGTGCTCCTGTAAACACAGTTCCGTGTGCTTTTCAAACCACCAAGGTGGAATTTGTCTCTCACAGATGCGACAAAGAACTGGGAGTGGAGGAGCATGGTTCGCAGGATCCTCTACGCTGGTATCGGCCATAGTTGTGAGATAGTGTGCAAGGATTTCCGCGCCTGAACCCAACGACTCCACAACCAAAGGGGGTAAATCGATTTTCACCTCGCGAGGGGGTATGTAGGGACGTGCCATCCACATAGTCTAACAATCATAATCAGTAAACAGATACCGTCACATCTGAAGCAAACTTACATGGCTCTCGTGATTTGCACGATCCTCGGCACCATCAGCGGCTCGATCGTATACCATGATACCCTGACCTTCTAGGGTGACTGTCTGAATTTGCTCGGGATTCACATCATCCATAGTTTCAATGCCCTCCTCCACAGGTTCTGGAGCAGAAGCCGGCAGTGCAAGCTTTGACTTTGGACCCAAAGCCAAGGTAAAGCGGATGATTTGACTCCGAGAATCGTCCTTCTTCATATTCTCCATGGCCTCCTTGAAAATGTTCTTGTTCTCGTCCAGCAGCAGCTCGACGATTGGCGTTCCTTGAACCGAATCTGTCCATGTACCCACAACATCCGTCCACGAAGGACTGACCCAACGAATGGTGCCATCCAAACCCAGATCCATGATCACGTTGAGTGTCTCCTCTGCTGCTTGTCGAAGATCCTCCCTCTCCACGCGTATATCCTCACTCAATGAACGCTCCATCAGGCCGGCTGTGCTGCGAAGATGATTGACAACCGGCGGAGCCAACAGGCCACCATCGAGCTGGCCATCCTGGCCCATGTTGCTGAACATCTAGGTGCTCGACCACCAAACACTACGGCCACATGGAAGAACAGCTGTGTCCCCGTTGTAATCGTATTCGGGGTCGTGGTCCAAGCTTTTTCGTGACGGGCTTCGTGATTTGGAGATCTGTAGACCTTTGTTTGGGTCCCCTCAAGACGAGTCCTCTTGCCAATTGCCGGTCAAATCGATGGTCCGATTCGAAAGTATTGCTATGCTACAATTGCCGCGCCAGACATCATTGTTGTTGAACGTGATGATGTCTGGAATTTTTTGGGTGCGGGCTTGATAAGCGCTTCGCGATAGCTGGAAATGATGCCGAAACGCGATCGGCGTGTGATGCAACAGCTTTGGTAAACACGACGAGATCGAGTGTAAGGTATTGTAGTGATGGGATAATAGGAAAGGTGATCCAGTCTTCGGATAAGGGAAAGAAAAGGTGTGTATAGGGTGTCTCTTTTTGCTTCTTTCTTTCCTGTGGAGTGTCGTGTGATTTGTGTTGCAAATTGTTTGGAATTGGAATTGGGAATTGGGAATTGGGAGTTGGGAGTTGGGTAGGTAGGTAGACCGTAGGATTGTCGGGGCGGGACAGAGAAGAGTGCGAAGTCTGTCGTTTGGGCGACTTTCTGCCGATTGATGTGGTTGTTCGGCTTTGAGGACGAGAGAAAGCGAGAGGGCAAGAGGGCAAGAGGGCAAGAGATCAAGAGATCAAGAGAGTCGAACAGGAGAGCAAGAAAGAGGGAGATAGATATTAGAGAGAGGAGGGGGATGTAATGTAGCTAAGGACTACCCAAGGTATGGTAAGGTAAGGTAAGGCAGGGACTAATTCGTACCTACACCTACTAGAATATGTACTTGTAATATGTATGTATGTATGTATGTGTATATGTATTATTTATTCTATTACCTACAATGGGTATTGAATTGAAAGATGAATAACGAAGCGATCTTCATGCATGTTCATACAAGTATTCTACTCATTCATGCTCCCTACCTGAGTATTGATTGGTTGATATAATAATAGGGAGAGAGCTTCACTTCTTGCCTCTCCCCTTGCTTCTTGCATCTTGATCTATATCCCTCTCCATCTCCATCCTCTCTGTCTATTACTTGCATCTCAATCCCAAGACGAAATGATTGTCGTGAAGCCCAAACATTTACTTTCGTATGTGTTTGATCTGTCTGGTCTGGTCTGGTCTGTCTAGTCCCGTCCCGTCCCTTGGAATAAAGGTATCCACACCCACGTCTGAGTCGAATCTGCAAGTCAAGCCTAAGGTAGGCAGATAGCCACTCGTCTATTGTCTATGATCATACAAAGCATACAAAGCAAAGCGCCTTTTCTAACACGTCTGCGACATGAATTTGAAAGGTGAACTCTTGGGACATTCCTTTTTGTATTCCGGTACGAACATTTAAATCATATCATCTCCTTTTGTCAACTCTATCTATAGACAAGTAATAAGCATACATGCTTTTGAGAGGAGAGACATGAATATTCAAGACCAAAGATGAAAATGATAATAATAAATCAGAGATTAAAAATTAAAAATTAAAAATTAAAAATTAAAAATTAAAAATTAATTAATTGAAAAAAATAAATGATAAATAATAAATAGTAAAATAAATAAAATACACTCTTCTGCTTTCCTACAAGCCCAACACTACGCAAGCTTCTTCATGCGCTTCCGATCAACGTGCCCCACTAGCCATATGAGATCTGACTCCATTACCTTATTCAGAGTCATCCATCCTTCTATTCCATTCAACACGAATACCTTAATGCCGCCTCCCCTCCCAGCTAACAACGGCATTACCATAACAACGGAGCGCATATTCTATTCATACTCAAGATGAATATACATGACCTGCGTGAATGATCACCCTTTTTTCTCTTCTTCGACTCTGCTTCTTTTCAATTCCTGCATCCCTCCAGTCTGGGCCATGAGCGCACTTTTCGCTCTCATTTTTTTCATCCTTTTTTCATCACTTAAGTATGTATTGATTATCGTGTTCTGCGCACAGCCATGCCCACAAGACCCCTCTGACGACGCAACGAAAAGAAGTGTGCGTGTTGACAAAGCGGGGAACAGTGTCAGAAGTGCAAACGCTAAAAGCTAAACTACCACCTCGCGCCATTCTACACGCTGTTCGAATGTCCATCGCCATACCAATGCGGACGAGGGCATGGAGGGGAGAAAGGTTGGCCAGAATATTCATACAATGATGCCTCTCACTCGCCCACACTAGCAACAAATGCACGCCAGCACGGCTATTTCCCCTGCTGCCGGTACTGCTTCTGCTCTTTTCTGCTTCCTTCTGCTGTTGCTGCAGCTCATGTTGCCGAAGCAATGATGATGATGATGATGGATGATAATGATGGATGCTCGGAGCATTTTCGACGTTGTTGATTAATACACGACTGTTATTGCAGCTGTGCCCTGACCCGAGGAGGTGGTGTTTGTCAATCAACAAACCAATCCGGCAACATCATTGCCTCGATTTCAGAGGGCGGCAGAGGGAGAGGAGGAGAGGAGGAGAGGAGGAGAGGAGATAGGTAGAGTCGACACAGCAACAGCAGCATTGATGATGTTGCAAGAGGCGCATGACAGGACCCGACAGGCTCTTCTTCTCATTCCCCTTGGCTTGCGACCCTTGGCTTCCGTCGTGTGTACATAGTACTCGGTACCTACAGAAGCCATACGATCTGACGATACATACTGCTCCCAAGACACAGGGGTCCATATGCACCTAAGTCGAAGAGACCAAAAGAGAGCAAATTTGTACAAGTACAAGTAGAAAAGAAAGAAGATGTTCTTCTTATCATGCCATGCCATGCCATGCCATTGAACGCACCGAGCGCCCTCTCATTCACGTTGCATACCTTGCCATGCCATTGCCGTCCATACGGATTGCAAGCCAAGCATTGCGAGCTTCTCTTCTGCTGCAGCATGCATGGTGAGCAAGGCCTTTGAGCGGAAGGAAAGTTGTGCTGTTGAATATGTGCTGCGTTTCCGATCCGTGAGGTCTGAATGAAGAACAAGCGGATAGATGCATGATAAGCACTCTGCAATCTGTTGCGTACAGAGTGAAGACCAATGTATGCAGTGCGGAGGTTCACGTGAAGAGTTCGACGCAATCTTTCAAATAATGTACAAGTACATAGTACATCTGATACATGTACGTATATCACTTGTAATACGCGCATTCAAAGTATTGAGCAGATACGGAGTGCCGAATATATATAGGTACATACATATGTCTCTCATCGATTCTGTCAGAGTGGGATCAAAGACCTCGTGACTCCTCAAAGAACGGCCTAGGCACGAACAAATGTAGGTAGCGAGTTAATCAAGTACAAGTACAAGTACAAGTAATACCGACCGTCCCTTGATCTTGATCTTGATCGTCGTCTGAAGAATTGACCCAAACCTTCGCATACGTATGTACAAGTAGGTAGGTATGTATCAGAATCCCAAATGGTATCAAGAGCATCAGCAATAACAGTCACATTATCGTCCCCCCAGCCCCCACTCCTCATTCCCAGCAAGCAGGCACATGAATATTAATATCAATATCAATATCAACATCAACATCAACAACATCAACATCAACAACATCAACATCAACAACATCAACATCAACAACATCAACATCAACAACATCAACATCAACATCAACATCGACATCGACATCAACAACCTCCCCTCCCCCTCAAACCACCCCACATAGCCTTTTCCCGGAAGCAACGCAACACAACACAACGCAAAGCCAAATATATGCTGTGCTCCATACCCCATGAGCATGCCAGAGGTGACATCGCTCCAGGAATTGAATTTGTACGTTGTACAAGTCAGCAAAACCCACGTCCTTCACGTCCTATGAAACTCACTTCTCACCTCTCACCTCTGACTACGGAATCTTGTCTTCGTCCCTCCCTCCTCTCCCCTGTCCCTGTCCCTGTCCCTGTCTATACCCTTACCATACCCTTACCATACCCTTACCATGGTCCTCGTCCTCCTCGTCGTCACAGTCTACCTACATGCCTAAGTACAACTTTTAAACGTGTGCGAGCTGGGTCTCGGGGTCCTGACGACATTGTTCCTTGACCCCTACCCTTCGACTATCGTACCCTGGCCCTGCCGCGGTACGCACTTGCACCTGCACTTGCACTTGTAGAGCATGCAGCTGGAAAGGGCCATATGTAGGCCATGATCCTGGCTTCTCATCTGACGACCGAAGGCTGGCGACGTTGTTTGTTTGTATCACGAAGGTTGTGATGGTGACAATAGGTAGTTGATGATAGCGATGGTGATAGCGATGGTGATGGTGATGGTGATGGATGGATTCGAGGCTGTTGGGTTTGGTAGTTGATGCTGGGAATCCGATGACTTCGGTGCAGACTGTGTAGACTGCGTAGACTGCGTAGACTCTGCGTACGTGTGACGAATTTAAAATCGGGTTTGATTCATGCAGTGACTCGAGATAAAACAAATCCTT
Organism: Xenosphaeropsis pyriputrescens; assembly: GCA_022609375.1. NCBI lineage: Eukaryota > Fungi > Ascomycota > Leotiomycetes > Phacidiales > Phacidiaceae > Xenosphaeropsis > Xenosphaeropsis pyriputrescens. Next base: position 15,994 of record JAGKQE010000048.1, read on the forward strand.
CGGGCTTTTTTGTCTTTGTGTTTGTGAGGATTGGATTTCAGATATTCCTGCCTATCAGTCTTGGAGTGCTCTTCTCTTCCTCTTTCTGCCTGCACAGTACTACACCCTCACCGCCGCATCGCACGCCGACATCCAACGTGCAACATATATGATCAGGCCAGGACCACTCCGTGGGCAAGAGTGACGAAGATTATCGTCTGCGTGCATAAATAGAAATGGAAATGGAAATGGAAACGAAAGATAACTAGGTATGAATACACACCTCTATTGCCACGTAACAACTAGCTGACCAAAAGTACTTACAAATATACAAATGTATAACATACTATCTATCAAAACATACATCCCTACACCTACTATGTACATAGAACCCCAAACTCCTCTTCCTCCTCCTCCTCCTCCTCCTCCTCCTCCTCCCTCACAATAAACAATATAAAACCCCTCCGTACCTCCCTCCCCTCTCTCACATCTCACAATCTGCACCGAGTCCGCATACCCGCATCTGAGGTACCACAGCACCCACAGCACCCACAGCAAGCAGCCGGGCTCCCGCCCTTTGCGCCCAACCCATATCGCCACGGCATACGGCCTACAGTGCATGCAGAGCATAACCAGAGCGTGACGGGCGACGAGGATCTCCATCTGCCGGCTCGTTGCTGTAAAGCGGCGTGATGGAGTAGACATGAGGTTGGGCTGTACGGCATCGTGAGGAGGTCTGACGGGGTCACTATGCATATGAAGCCAGTGGAACTTGCTCTTGATGGGAGCTTGGTCTGGTTCCTAAATTTATTTTCGCCGCATGGATTCTACGGATAACTTCAGTCGAGATGGGTGCTTTGGGAGAATGGGCTTGTGGATCTTGTCCTCCTTGTGCTCGTAGAATATGCAGTGTGAATAAAGAATAAAGATAGAACTTGACGTAGATAATGAGGATCGTCCCGTGGAATAGAATATTAATACCTATGTTGGTACGTACCTTTGACTTACGGGTGATAAAGCTGATACTTAGGTACAGTACAGTACAGTGCAGTACATAGTACAGCAACGACGTTACCAACATCCCCGTCCCTGACTCGCGACCTTCCCATCCTCATCCAAATCAACAGCAACATCAAATCCAACCCATCATCCTCTTCAACACCAAACCCCACACAGAACATCCCCCACAATCCCACATCCCAATCCCCAATCCCCGAATGCCATCACCGCGCACCTGACCCCCGACGGCAAGCAATGATCCAACCAAAGCCAAGCCAAAGCCACCGACCTACCTAGCCACCAACCCCCCAAATCCAACTACGTAGTACATATGTACATATTCGAACCTGGGATAGTCCGTCGTCCGTCTTCCAACCCGCCGCCCCCAGTGCCGCGCCAGCGCAGCATGGCCCGCGACACACGCACTGGACCCGGTAGTGTGGGGGCGGAAGGCATCGCGCATCGCAAGTACAAAGGTAGGTAGGTAGATGGGTACTGCAGCGTTAGTTTCTCGTGGGTGGCGCACCGGTGTGTTACTCCGTTGGCCTTTGGTCTTGTGATGTGAGCGATGTACTCTGTGGTTTTTGCGGCTGTGGAGGCATGTGGAGGAGAGGGACGGAGTGGATGGAAGATGGAATGAAACATCGCCAATGTTGTGGTTGTGCTGGGCTGCGTGGCGGTGGGCTGGCTGTGTGTTTTATGTATGGATGCGTTGAGATAGGGGGGGGTTGGATTGGGCATGAGGGTTGAGGGAGGTTGAGGGGGAGGTATCGTTGATGTTTGTATGTGTTGATATTGAGCCAAAGGAGATGGACGAACTCCTTTTCGTCGGTCAAGTTCTATGGAGTTTCTGGGCAATTACTTCTTGAACTTCACTTGCATCATCTTTTCGACTACACTTGGTGCATAAAGATGAAGAAATTCTCAGAAGAGGTAAGACCATCACTTAAAATTCGTTGGAGTATAGAGGGCTAGGGGTCTCATTGCTTTCTAGCAATCCGAAAAACATAGATGTCAAGTTGATGATAGTCTCAGACAGATTTACACGGACAAGATCCTCTCATTCTTTCAGTAACTATCAGAGAACAAAACCCCTACCTACATGTTCGATACCCAAACCTGGGAAACCACAAGGAGGGACCGCGTGGGAGTGAATTAAACAAGACAACCTCCATCCATCGCAAAGCCATCACAATCTTATGTCCTCCGCCATCTTCAAAGCTTTCTCAAGCCTCGAAAGTTCGAGCTCAAATCATTCCTCCTGCTCGAGGTCGCGTCGCTCTCAGCTGCAATCTTGGCCAATTCTACGTCAGCAAGACCACCGAAATACTCTGCCGAGAGGGCCTTCACAGGTCCATTAGGACCAAGATAGCATCTCTCTACTACTTGCATGACAATCTTGTCCATGAAGTGCTTCAAAGCCACCTTGTAGTACGACTTGAGGTTGTCATGGATGTCGTTGACGGCTTGGTCTTCGTTGCTGAGATGAGCAGCTTGAGTAATGGCTTCCAGATCAATCTCTTGAACGTTGCCATCGACCAGACCGAGTCCCTTGAGTCAGTGAACCACTCGATCTTCGTGCATCTTCGATAAGTCCTCTGCAAAGTAATGGTTGATTGTTTGGAGTATGCCTCCCCTTTCGTCTTCGAGGATTGCAGACCTGTTCAAGAGCCCTGGTCTGTGCATCTCTGAGAAAGGATTCGTTGTGGCGCTCGATTCTTGACCGCATGACCTCGTCCGTAACTATCGTGCCAAAGTGTTCTTTGTTGAAATCACAGATGATCTGGTGGATGCTGGAGACGTGGTCGGTAGCTATGCTCTCCCACTTCTCTGACTGTTGACGAAAGCAGTTCCCGAGGACTGATAGGCTGACCATGCCTAGCAATTCTGATCCCCGGGACTCACGGTACAATTGCCTGATCCAGCCGTAGATCTTACCTGCCATCGCCATGGAAGTGTAGAGCGGATCCAAGTTGTCGCCTACGTTGTTGAACGCTCGAGTGTGCCCGTATCGCTCCATCTCACTTCTGAACCTCTCGTTGGCGTTCTGAAGATGCATTCTCAACTTCAGCGGGTGGTCTGAACGCAAAGAACTATCATAGTTCCCCTGTCAAGCTGTCGCTCACCCCTCTTTGATAGTTTGAACCCAGGCGGGTGATGAATTGACGCTGCTCCATACCCGTCTGTCGCGGAGGGCCCAGGGCGTTGATTTCATCTCGACAAGAGCTGACGGGGCCACGGATTTCCTGTACGAGTCCTGGAAACTCTCTTTGAATGTGATCGTAAAGCAGTTGTGCGAGGAACTTCTTCAGGGATGCGATACCTACACGATCTTTAGAAAGGAGTCTCCAGGGGCTGGTGTTGAAGAACTCCTGCTCATTTACATGACGTTGCTCAATGGTGACTCCCTCTTGAACCTCCTTGGTAGATCTGTTCTTCACAGCAAACCAACCATGGTTGAGGTGCTCGACAGTGTTTTGAGCAATCTTGAGAACCTAGACTTTGTTAACTGCTGGGCCATTTCGAGCTCGTAACAGTACTTACCCCGGACTCGTCTCCATTCTGTACCGCATCACACTTTGTGATGATGCCTACAGTACGCGTATCTTGAGGATCAGCGGCTCGAGCCATTTGAAAGACTTCTTGAGTTGCTAGGTTGTTATGCGCGTCCATGACGGCCAAAATAATGGTACGCGGATCAGCAATATATCTTTCAATCAACTCGCGTATGATTCTGAGATCCTCTTTGGTCTGATACTTGGTAGGATTGTGAAACAGCCCGGGAACATCGACAACACTCAAGTGATGGTGCCGAGGGCCTGAGAGCTCGATCTTCAAGATATCATCCGAGAAGCGCTTTTCCAAGTTCTCAGCAGCATGCTTCTCGGATGAGGGAAGACCCATATGTACAGCAGCTTCGTCGAATATGCTTGCGAATTGCTCACCACTGAACTCTTCGCCTTGCATGGCACGAGCGAAGCTCAGAAGACGAGCCTGCCTCTTCTCGTCTCCGTTCGTTGCGGGACCCGGGAAGGATGGATATCTTAATGCCGGCATCCTCTGCTGATGTCCTGCGAAGTACGATCTGAGTCGCATATCGAGTGCAGAGGTCACTACCAACTGCGAAGGTGAATTCAGTCACACCTCCGAGTGTTGACGACTTGCCACTTGACTGGTCCCCAATGACAACGAACTATCGCGTGTGTTAGCTCTGAATGAAGTTAACAACAGAGCGAACGGACCTGCGGGATCGATAGTTCCTTGTTGATTCCCATCGCCAGGGACTGATCGATGACTTCAAGTATTTTGACACGATCAGGATGATCCATGTCATCCAGTGCACCCGCCATCTTGTCGGGTGACTTTTCAGTCATTATATAGGAATGAGAAGTTGATGGGATGGTGTGTTGATTGAGTGAAGAGAGGAGCCTTTGAGCACAATGATGTATACTTTTTGATATATGGTGTGGATACAGGGTTTGCACTTCCTATTCAGGAACTGTTCACTTCGATGTGAACATTTGCTTTGGCTCACTTCGACTACCTTGATCTTTATTGTTTAGCAAAGTTTGTATGCGCCTACTTGTATTTATATTTATAGGAACTTTATCGATATATATAGAGAGGAAAAGTCTAGCTTGCAGTGCAGCAAATATCAAAGTGGCAAATTATATGAGGAATCCCAATCACTTCAAGAGGTAAGCTACAGTGACCGTTTGTAACAACAAAAAAATGTAATTTGATTAGAACAAGTGCATTGAAGTAGAATATTTGATACTGAAGGCTAAGTTCTACTCTTCGATGATTTGAGCAGATGAAACTTAAATCTGGCAATTCTTGCTTGGCAAATTGTTCCGCGATTTAATAGTTACGTGAGTACTTGCTTATTTTTTATTGTTAAACAGCATTCACATGTAGTTCCGCGTAGATTTATCGGCTACAAGTGAAGTATATGTACAGGCATGTCATAGAGGCGACCTCCCCCTCCTTCAGCCATATCGAATTGCTGGCTGCTGTTTAGTATCTATGCCACAGGAGAGTACTATCACTCTTGAGAGTTCCAGCTGCTAGCGATGTGGTTGTACCGCAATAATAGTATCAGTAGTATCAAGAGAAGATACAGAAGATAGCGATGGAGATTTATTTGTCTTCTAAATGGGTGAGATCCATTTATACTAGGTACTCATGGTGCTTCATTGGCACTCTATACCTTCTATAATACAGTAAATATACAAATTACTCCTATTAACGCATACCCTTCAAGAAGTTAGTCTCCTTGATCTTGGCCCTTCTCTCCTTTCTCATGGCCTCTCGCAATGAGTCTCTGGCCTCAAGGGCCGCAGCAGATCCTGCCTCGGTCCCCTCCTTGTTGGATGGTAAATCGATTGATTGCTGCTGGATTGGGATCTTTGGCAGTAAGAGACTTGCATCTCCCGAGGCGAGGAGACGCTCCTCCATCTTCTTTTGGCGCTTAGCTGCGAGTCTTCTTTGTTTCTTCGATTTGGCTATCAAGAATACAGGTCAGCGAAATTCAATTACAATAGTTTGTTAGAATTTTGCGAAATCCAAGCACAAACGCGCTGGGTGGCAATTGGATCGCAGGCAAAGTGGCAAACATACAAAATTCGTCTCCCTCTGATGCTGCCCCCCCAGCATCACTCTTCTTTTCCTCCAAGCAATGCCATAACCACTCTGGATATTCTTCCTCAGGCTTTGCCACCGGATCCTCCTTGCCCTTGACGAAGTTCAAACCCCTCAGCGACGTACCTGCTGGACAGGAAGAAACGGGAGTAACAAAGGCTTTGGTCTTTGGTCGAAGATCGACGCCTAATGAGACATCGTTTGGAGCTGGCGATAGTGGTGTAGAGAATGGCTGCGCAGCGCCGGTTGAGGTGGCTGCTGGAGGGCCATCGTGGCGTGGAGCAGTGTTTGTAGCAGAAGAAATTGCTGATGATAATGACCGTGTGAATTGAGATGGAGCTCTGAAAGCCGATGCTCTCCGTATGCAGCTTCTACAAATCATATTGTGTGGTTGTGTAGATTTCGAAATGTTGATTATATTTGCGAGGCTCAAGCTTGCGCTTTTGATATTTCTCCGGTTGCCGCACTAACCAGATACGCAGGCATTATCAGAACGACTTTTAGAAATCCACGTATCATTCAAATGCGCGCGTACGCCGATTTTTGGTTGAATATTGAACTTTCGTAATTTGTACAAATAGCATGATCTTAATTTCGATCAGCCGTGCAAGAGGTACTGTCTGCAGACATTGCTCGTGGCTTCTCAGACTCGACTCCCACCCTCCTCAGAGCATATCACAGCGTTCCCACCCCAGATAAATATCCCCCAACACTCTTGCCCTTCTATCCCTTGATATTTGTCGCAGTTTAGTTCTTTGGGATGTAGTTCTGTTGCTGGAAGAGATAACCCTTGACCTTGGCCTCCTTCAATAATTCGAAGTACCGTTCTATCATAATAATTGTCAGCAATTGGCCACTCAAAGTTCCCGCTCAGTCGCCATATAATCCAGCAACTCCTCCAAGCAGTAGCTTATATATGCTTGGAGCATCCAATGCCAATTCCCCCATATGCACGCCCAAGTCGATGTACTGACCTCGAAGACCACCACATTTCTCAAGGTGGTTGACACCCTCTCTGTAGTAACACTTTCCAAGCTCTTCTCTGACCAGTCTAGCCATCATGCTCTTCACCCATTGCTCCCGGATAATGGCGTCCTGGGCTTGCTTCAATCGAGGCGTATCGTCATAATCAACGCCGTCAAAGGTAGGGGCGACGGTGGGCTTCTTAGCCAAGAAGGCGGCAGATTCTGGAGTTGGAGCCATCGTAGAAAAAGTGCTTTGTAGAGTTCCGGCGTGTAGAATCCACGACAGCTGGGTTCGACCGTGAATTGAGTAGATGTGAGCCTCAGCATCACCGGGCAGTGAGCTTTACGGATTCAGTTAGATGCCCCAGGCAGGAATGGTCAGCAGAATCAATATCATGCCTCAGGTATTAAATTGATGCCTTGATGATGGACAAGGCATGGATGAGGCTGGGGGGGCGTTTTTGACAATGGAGTGTCTGTGCGCGTTTTTGCGCGTTAGCTTTTTCACTGAAATCTTATCGTTGCTAACCGAGGAAAAAAATTGGGAAAGAGCTTCGCAATGATAAAAGCTGTCGCAGACCCTTCTTTTCTTTTTTTCATCCATCAACATTCCTCACCCGAAGATTTATCACCTTTCTTCGATTCTTCGATTCATCCTTTCTCCCTCATATCCTACCTTTAATTCCCCTCCATACACATCATCAAAATGGGAAAGACCAAGGAAGTCAAGGCCAGCAAGGCCAGCAAGGCCGAGAAGCCAGCTAAGGTTGTCGCCGCAAAGGCTGCACCAAGCAAGAAGTCCAAGAAGGCCGCCACCCCATCTGAGTCTTCCGACAGCGAGTCCTCCAACAGCGATGCCAGCTCTGATGAGTCCGAAGAGGAGAAGCCAGCCACCAAGAAGGCAGAGGTAGATTCCTCTGATTCCGATTCCGATTCCTCTGATTCATCCAATTCTGACTCCTCCGATGAGAAGTCCTCAGACAGTGATGACAGTGATTCCGATTCCGACAGCGCTGTTGTCGCCCCAGTCGTCGAAGCTACCAAGAAGTCCGCCAAGAAGGCTGCTACTAACGTTGTCGAGTCCGGAAAGGCTGCCGTAAACGGTGCCGCCAAGGTCGTTTCTAAGGCTACTGTAAGTCATAAGCATCTATTATATTCGAAGTGACCATAGCTAATCAAATATATAGGAGACTTCCGATTCTGATGATTCTTCTGACTCCGATGCTGATGAGAAGGATTCTTCTGACTCTGACGACTCTGACGATTCCGATGCATCTGATGAGGCTCCAAGCAAGAAGCGCAAGGCTGATGACTCCGAGGAGGCCCCAACCAAGAAGACCAAGGCCGAGGCCCCAGCCGCTGCTGAGGATACCGGATCCAAGAACCTCTTCGTTGGTAACTTGAGCTGGAACATTGATGACGAGTGGTTGTACCGTGAGTTCGAGGAGTTCGGTGAGATCACCGGATCCCGTGTCATCAGCGACAAGGCCACTGGCCGCTCCAAGGGTTTCGGTTACGTTGAGTTCGCCAACTCTGCCGATGCTGCCAAGGCTCTTAAGGCCAAGAAGGGTGCTCTCATCGATGGTCGTGAGGCCAACGTTGACTTTTCCACTCCTCGTGACACCGCCGCTCCCCGTGAGCGTGCCAACCAGCGTGCTCAGCAGTACGGTGACTCCCAGAACCCAGAATCCGACACCCTCTTCGTCGGCAACATTGCCTTCGAGGTTGACCAAGACACTCTTGGTGAGGCCTTCGGTGCTCACGGTACTGTCACCAACGTCAGACTCCCAACTGATATGGACTCTGGCAACCCTAAGGGTTTCGGATACGTCTCCTTCGCTTCCGTTGAGGACGCCAAGAACGCTTTCGAGAACATGGCCGGCGCTGATGTCGGTGGACGTCCTCTCCGTCTTGACTATGCCACCCCACGCCCAGAGCGCTCCGATGGAGGTTCCCGTGGTGGATTCGGTGACCGTGGTGGACGTGGCGGTGGACGTGGTGGTGGACGCGGTGGATTCGGTGACCGTGGTGGACGCGGCGGTGGACGTGGTGGTGGACGTGGTGGTTTCGTTGACCGTGGTGGACGCGGAGGTGGACGCGGCGGTCGTGGTGGCAGCACCAACCGTGGAGGCTTCAGTGACTTCAAGGGCAAGAAGCAGGTCAGTGTCCCTTGTTCCCGATCATACATTGTCCATTGCTAACTTCATAATAGACCTTTGAGTAAGCGGGTCGCTGCTAGAGGCATTAGAGGACTGTCTATCATGTCAGCATTGCCGCACACTGGGCTTTTTGGGCTCGTTTGTTGACTTTGTGGGTCGTGGGCTTTGTGGGTTGTCGGCTCTTGACTATTACTTCCTCATGGAAGGTGTGGGCTTTGAGATCGTTCTTCTTCGGAAGGCAACTTGTGGGCTTTGAGGCTTGTTGGCTATGTGGGCTGTCCCCCGTTGACTTTCTTGACTTGATTCGGATGGTTATTGATGTTCCTGTCCGCTCTTCACCTTTTGGGCTTTTTTACTGCGAGATATCTTCACTTTGCATGTGGGCGTTACAAAAAAATCGGTGGGCTTTTGATCTACGATGTCCGATATGAAACATTCTCGCAACTCTGCTTGCTTGACGTGGATTTGGATCTTCACGAGGGTTGAATTACTGAGGGCACACATAAAAAGTCTTTTCTCTATATTTCCTGTGGGGCAGGATGGCGTTTACTGTACGGAACATTGCTTTGGTAGCTGGTCGCTTTTCTTTTGTGGGGTAGGTATGGCTTCCCCGCACAACAACAAATACCATTCATCGTAACTCTTGCTTTTGCTATTCCAACGCAAGTTATAATATGACGAACGGACGGGCTTAATAAAATACAAGAAGTTTTCTCGAATACTTGACGTCGTTTTTCTTTTTGGTTGTGAGACATGTACGGTACGCAGTATTGCTGGTGCTTATGTGGATGGCTCGTGACTTCTCGTGACTCTGCTCGTGACCGTTTTGTGGATTTCAGCCTTAAACGGGAGTTGATTAGGTAGTTACTGGGCTGTTTGGGTTTCTGTAAGGAAGGATAGATATGGATAGATACCTAGACAGACAGATGGACACTTTGAAGGCATGGCCTCACACGGCCTCGAGTGTTGATCTCTGTGCTCAGAGGACATCTTCAATTATGCCTCGAGGTCATTGGTATTGCTCGACTCTATTATGAATAGTGCAGGTACCCCAACTATTCAGACTCTGCTCTACCTGCTCCTCCCTTCACCTCAAACCAAAAGTGGTCACGATGGCTATCAGTGTGGACCATCCATCCGGTCCGGAGCGGAGGCGGGCGAAGAGCGACGGATGATAATGACATGGCCGTCCCGTTTCTCTGGCCTGCTCAAAGCGGCAAATGGCATACACGCGCCACATGGTCATTCACTGGATGGAGTCTTAAGGTCTTGAGGTTATTCAGGTAGGTAAGTGGTAGAGATGTAAGTGGTAAGTATGATGCTTTGTTCATCGTAAGATTCCGTCGTTCTATTCTTGCATGTTTTGATGTAACTATGTAGTCAGTATGTACAGTCGATGCCGGTATGCGACTTGACTCGATTGAACTTGATAGTTATCCATTGCAGATACTCATGTGTGCATAATGATATCTGTGGATAAATCCAATGAGAGGAATGTGAGTGCCGACTCGTGCTACGTACAGCTGCCCAACCATCATCATCATCATCATCATCACCCTCGCTCTGCTCTTGATTCTGAGTGTGTCAAGTCGTAACCAATCACGTCAGGAATGGCACCGGCTGTCACTCACTCGTATGCTCATCTCATCACATCTACCCGGAGACCCTGAAAGGTACGTATGTACCTTTCGCTGCAGAACGAACCAACCTTCAATCACTCAATCACTCACTCACTCACTCACTCACTCACTCACTCACTCATACTTCCGCCCATAAGTAAGTATCTCTCCTCGTTCACCGACTTTGATCAAGTCAAATCAAGTCAAGTCAACCCAACCGGTCGACTGCACCTCCTCATCCACGCATATCGTCATGCCCCTTTAACGCCCCATCTCTCACTCTCCTCTCGCACGTCGTACCATCAACCGTTGACTCCCTGGTCGAGTGGGGAAACCTGAGGGTGAGAGTGGAGACATGAGCGCAAGTCACATCTTATCGCTTCCTTATCGATTGTACTACATATCCGATCGCGCCCCATTTGTGAAGAGAAGTATCGTGCCTATTGAAGTGCCCATCATTATTATTCGCGCCATTCCTGTTACCTATTGTCATCCCTGCTCCTCTGCCTCTCTATTGTATGAACCTAGATACCTCGACCCTTTCAACTGTCGGGGCGCAGGCGCAGGCACAGGCACAGGTACAGGTACAGGCACACTGAGACAGCATACAGCACTTGAGCACCTGCGACAAGACAAGAAACTAAAACAAAAACAACTCTCTTATCATCTCATCCCTCATTCTGGACGCTGACTTCACTCTCTTGCCAATATCCCCTTTCTCCCCTCCAACATCAGGACACATCTTCAACCTCCAGACTTCCTCATACTTACTTAAATCACCATCTTGTTGGGAAGAGGAAAGTCGTTTGGCAACTACCCTAAGGTACGCTACAACAGCCTGGCTTATCATCTCATCCACCCAAACCAGTCGCTTAAGATAGGTACCGTACGCTCGTGAGTGCGGAGTAAGGTAACATACCCCAGACCTTTCCCAGACAAAGACGACAAAGGTTGACGCTTATTACTTGCAGCTCAGGCCTGATAAGCTCGAAGCTCGAAATCGATTCATATATAATCTCGAATTTTGAGATTCGGTGTCGTTATTGACGCTGTTGTGATATTTACCGAAGCTCGATCGACGCCTAATACGACGGGACGAACTTTCGCGGGTTGAAGTGACTGTGCTGCTGTGCAACTATGGCGCCATCTTATGGAGATCTCGGTCGACAGAGACCTGGGGGTCCCTCGCAGACCCGAACTACAGGCGTTGAAGATGGTTCATTACGTTCAAATGGTCCTGCATACAGAATCAGAAATGAAGGTATAAATCTATCATCCCTCTAATCTATCTATTAGAACGAGCGCTTATCATCCCGGCAGAATCCTGGGTAGAAATATCCTCGCAACCATCATCCTCATCTCTTTCATCCATCGGAGACGAGATCATCACAACTGGCCTGCGCGTTCAGCAAGATCCACGTAACCGCAGACGAAGACGTGCAACGGCTGATTTAATCTCTCATCCGACCAGCAGTCAAGACGAGTATGACGAGAGCGATAGCTCCTCCGATGATGCCATCCTGTCGAGCTCCGTAGAACATATCCCCTCGCCCCTGAAAAGGCGATCATCCTATGACGCTGGCTCAGAATCCGACTCATCCTCCGAGAACCTAACAGCACTCGGTACCCGTGCTGCAGACGCTGGCCCAGAAGTAGTCTTCACGCCGCAGCCAAACGTCTTCTCGCAGGCACAACTTCAAAATCAGCGCAGACCAGGACCTCAAGCAGACTCCTACTTCCCACCACGCGCCGCCCCCTCCCGACCGGCCTACTCAGGGCGAGACCGGCATTCCTTCCCCAGCAGAACCAACCGGCCACAACAAACTCATACGCCATACAATGCTTATTCACCCTCCCACCAAGCCGACCATGACGCTGCCCTTCGCGCTTCTCTCACAACTCTCCTCTCCTGTGCCGCTGCCGCCCGTGGCCTCCCCAAGCGCAGCCAACCCTCCCAGCCAAGCAGTCAGCAGCCTATGGGCCTACACATGGTCCCCGAATCCGCCCTCCTGGCCTCGCCGCCCTCACCATCCAAGGCTTCCGACGGTGAAAAGGGTAAGCGGAAGACGTCCAAGCAGGACGCGTCCCGTGCCGCCAAGAAAAAGAAAGTGGGTGTCGTTGGCGACGAGATGAGCGTTGTCAGCCCTACGCTTCTCACCTGGGTTGTCTCTGCCGGCGTCGTCGTGCTGGTGAGCGCCATCGGCTTCAGCGCAGGCTATGCCATGGGCCGCGAGGTCGGGCGTCAAGAGGTGCTCGAGGGCACGGGTGTTGGGGAGTGCGGACGCGAAGTCGGGAGAGCAACGGGCGGACTGAGGAGGTTCAGGCTCGGCGTTGCTGTCTAGGCGTGCGTGGTGGGCGAGAGTGGGTAATGGGCGATGGGCGACGGGCAGGTGTGAGATGTCGAACTCGGTTTGCCCAGCCGCCTTTCGTTGAAGGCTCTCGACCCCGCATGCCACGTTGACCCTTCACGCAAGGACGGGGAACGGACAATCTGATGATATACATGAACGACAATACAGCAACGTTTGCATCTTCCTTCATTCGCTGGAGTTTTTCTTCTTCTTTTCTTTCGCGGCCGGCTTTGCATGCTTCCCTTGCTAAAATGAGATTATGTGTGTGGTTTCCCTTTCTCGAATCAAAGATTCGAGTCTGAAGGACGGAGAGAAGGTTGAAGGGGGTTTAAATGTGTGTGTTTTGGTAATCTTGTTTTTCTTTCTCTTTCGCGTTGCATGATTCGTGTTTTTTTAGATGGTGCCAGCTCATTCTCATTTCGAAGATATTTGAAGGGGGGGATACCGTTTGGAGTGGCATGGATGGATGAAGAAGTTTGTTGAATGGTTGTTAAATGGTGTGAGTGGGTTTCCTGGAACCCGGTGGTGCTAGGTGGTATTTAAAGCATTAGTTAATAACATCAAAATTGGATTCTGGAATTTCTGATTCCTGTCTGCATGAGTGCTGTGATCTGAAGTGTGAGGTCTATGATTTCAAATATAAGGGTTTCCCCCCGAACTATGAATCTGCCTTTCGACGCCCAAACGGCACGGGAAACTATGGGTATAAGCATGTATGTACAAATCGGCAGGTCAAGATAATCCGCTCTAGAGCAGGTAAACAACGACAACAACTCCATACATACAATCTAAATGTTCTTCTTCCCCTTCCCCACCCCCCTCTTCGCGGCAAGGATACCACTCTCAACCGCCAAGTTCCACAAACAATACAGGTACGCCCCTGCAAAGCCCACGGCGCCAACGCCGACGTTCGCCACGACCCACAGATCAGGCTTGTCGGAGGGCGGGGCCAAGGCGGCTTCGACGACGTGCCACAGCAGCATGGCGGCGTAGAAGACGGCGTGCACGACGGCCATCAGCACGTCGGCCGGCCCGGCGCAGGCGTACAGGGCCAGCGACGTGGGCGGCAGGCCCAGCAGGTAGGCCCACAGGCCCGTCAGCACAAAGTAGGGGGCGCGCAGGCCTACGCGCGCCAGCAGCGGGAACAGCGTCCACGCGCCCAGCACGTTGATCAGGCCCAGCCATGCGCGCTGCCGGCGCGCCAGGCCGGCCTTCGAGGCGAGGAGGGCCGTCAGCGGGAGCAGGGGCAGCAGCACCGACTTCTCGTGCACTTGGAAGCTGAAGAGGAAGAAGGCCCAGGCGCTGGTTGAGAGGGCCCATGGCAGGGTTTCCTTGCGTGGCTTGAGGAGCGTGATGAGGCAGGGCGGCGTGATTGCCGCGAGGGTGAGGAGTAGGGAGGCGCGTTGCAGCGTGTCTTGGGGGAAGGCGGAGAGCTTGTAGAGCGTGTGTAGCGTGCACCAGAAATTAGCGACTTTGTCTTCGAAGAGGCCCCGTGCGAAGGGGAATACGCGGTGGATTAGTTGCGTGCTTTGTAGGAGGAGCGGGTAGTACCAGGCTTGGTGGTCGAGTTTGAAGGACAGCTCTGAGAAGATAGGGAGCGGCGCGCGGAAGCCGAAGAGGTCGGGGCGTGCGTCGATGCCGCGGTACGAGTCGTAGAGGCCACCCAGGAGGAGCGGCGAGAGGAGCAAGAGAAAGGAGACGACTGTTACGGACGCGATGCCGAGGAATCGTGGGATGTTGATGCGTGGGAAGATGCAGATGCCGAGTAGGTAGGCGAATATGACCGGCGCGTAGTACAGGGCCATTTGCTTGAAGCCCAGGGCTAGCACGAAGAACACGCATGCCCAGAGGTTGCGGCCGGCTGTGATGCTCGACATAGTTGCGAGTACAAAGCCGAGCATCACGGTGTTGTATTGGAAGTGTACGTGGTCGATTAAGAGATTCGCTGGTTGCATGAGAATGGCTACCAGTGCCAGCGAACTGTCCCATATGTGTACGCCTTGTAGCCGGCTGAAGCGCCGAACAAATATCACGGCTGCTGGCACAAAGACGAGGTATTCCGAGATCAGTACTGTGGCGCGCATGAAGATCTTCAAATTGGGGTCGTCCAGACCACGGGAGGTGTACAGCGCAAACCAGGATGGGTTGATAAATGCGCCAATCTTGCCACATAACCAGCTATGATATGCTGTCAAAGGGGGATAATCTAACCCCCACCACTCAAGATCGTGAAAGTACCATTGTGATATAGGTAGTTGTGTAGTTATTTCCATCCAATGTCGCTGAGCTTCGAAATCACCGAACATTGGTGGATTTTGGAACCCTGTTTAAAAGTCAGTCCAAGAATAATTGATTAATTTGAAATTCAGCAAGAAAGTACCTGAATAATCCCATAGTCCTGCAGCCCATCTGAAAAGTCCAGCGACCATGAGGATCAATGGTAGAACCTCCCATTGAGATGCGACGCCGCGCGCTGGCCAGAGGAAGGAGGCCAGAGGATACGTGGGTTTCGTAAGGGTAGACGGTGACATTGGCCCGTAACCATTGCCATCCTTCTTGCCCTTCCGCCGCGGTTTATGAGGCGCCGGTCCTGCCATATTATCGAAGACGAAGAAGCCAGAAAATTGGGCGTTGTGGCATAGGAGACAGAGTACGGAAGAGTAAGATTTGAAGCTGTTGATGATGGGTAACGTATCAAATTCCATGCCCATGACAATGTAGCTTAAGCTTGAGTGCGGGAGCTTCCGCGCGACGGCACCCCCATACTTCAAGCTCTCAACCCCATGTCAGATGCATAAGATAATACACCCTATCGTGTACCACGATTGCGCCTACTGAACATCAAACTATCCCCACCAACGAGAACAATAATGACTACGGAATTATTCTGAACGAATATATACACAATATCGGAGGAGGGGCCATCAACGACGGGCGCAAATGGCGGGCTCAGCTCCAGGGAGGTCCATATTCCCGAAGGGGCCCAGTTTCACACTCGACAACTTTTCCAGTAAAGACTTTATAGTCAAGGAGTTTGTCGAGAGTCTTTCTGACAGCGCCATACCCATCAATCGAAGATCCCTCCCTGCGCAGCAAGCCTTCGATCCTAAACCTCTTATACGTACCTTTGAAGGTATATCCCCCCCCCCCAAAGGCTGCCATTTGTAGACCCTCACTAATAGATGATACGTAGGCGCACTATCACAACTTGCTTCCTTATCCGAAGACCTAGAAGAGCGCGAGACAGAGCTGCTTACTTCTGTACGACGCGCTGAGCAGGCACATGACCAAACTCTTGAAACCCTTGGTCGCAAGCTTGACCAGTCTATAGACTCCTTCGAAACCCTTGATATATCATTGAATCAGCCAAACGGTGCCAATAGCTATGACAGATCCAGTCATCCCGAAGCCGGCGGTAATATTGCAGTGCAGATTGGAGAGAAGCTGGAGGACTTGGATAAGCAAAGACGAAGAGCCTTGGATGCGAACTTCCTCATTCAGTGCTGGCTTGAAGTCAGCGAGACCGGCGAGCTCATATCTCTTGAAGAGGTGAGGAGGCAAGGAAGTGGCGAGGGGAAGGTCAGATGTGCTATCATTGCACGACAACTCATGCGGATAAGTCAAAGACTTGACGCATCCTCGTGGAATGCAAATGGGGCAAAGAAAACGAACGGGGCGGTGAATGGAATTGCAGAAAGCCAGGGACACAATACCAAGGAGATCATTGAAAAATTCTCGGAGACTTTAGAGAAAGATCTTCTGAAGCAGTTCGATAAGAGCTATAGGAAACAGGATTTCGAGAGCATGATGGAATGTGCAAAGGTTCTGCGTGATTTCAATGGTGGATCGAGCGTCGTGGCGCTTTTTGTCAACCAGCATCAGTTCTTTATTGATCGAAGCCAACTTATTACGGACGAGGTTACGACTGATGGAGAGACTTGGGAAAAACTTGCAGATCCAGACGCGGATCCTCCTGGCGTTGAGCCTAGTTTGCAGTCCTTGATTGATGAAGTCAAGGTTGTCATGCAGGACGAATCCTTTATTATCAAGAGAGCGTTCCCATATTATGATATTGTACTCAGCAAGTTCTTGCAAAGAATATTCCAACAGTCGATACAGCAACGGTTGGAGATGGTACTTGACAAGGCTGACACAATCTCATCGTTGGCTTTTCTTCGGTCTCTTCACGCCTCGAGGAGTTACATCAACAGTCTAGTAGAGGATCTGAAGATGCATGGTTTGACGGAGCATCCAGATGCCTGCTCGGCACAGACTACTCTCATCTTGGACCAGCAATTGGACGAACTTTTCGTTCCGTACATGGTTGGATCATCATACATTGATCGAGAGCGAAAGAGTTTGGAAGAACTGTACTCCTCCTTGCTGTTCAAATTTACCATATTCCACTCACGGCGGAAGAAGGGCCCTACTGGATTCATGGCATCGTTGGCCCAGCAGGGATCCCAGCTTTTGGCAACCGCCAAAGATGCCTATATCGATCGCTTAGGCTCCTCTGAACTTACTCCTACCCAGAAGGCTATGATGTTGAGGGTTGCTGGTCTCCGAGATATCGATAGCGATAACAATAAGAATGAAATTGAGGTCACGGAAGAAGATGGAGTGCTGAGCGTACCAAATGCCAAGCGTATGCTCAAGTGGCTTGCTGAGGGTGTTCGTCGTGCACTTGAGCTGGGCTCCGGAAGTGATACTCCGAAAGACGTGTCAGCTCTTCTCAACCTGCTTTTGACTAGCATGGGGCAGGTCTATGTCGAAACTGCTCTTGATGCTGCGAATGATCAAGCGTTGTCTCAGGAATCATCAAAGACAGAGCCAGACATCTCATATTTCCCACAGTTACGATCTGCCATTACTATCACCAATCTCATGTCGCGATTTACAAGTACAGTACTCATTCGCCTTGCTGAGTCAAACACCACTGTACGCAGAGAGATGGATAAACAGACGCATCTTGCTATTGCACGAATGGAGGATAAAACAAACGCAATCGTCCAGAAGACTATCGATGTTGTGCTCAACTGGATTACAAAACTCCTTTCGGGACAGAAGAAGGCGGATTTCAAGCCAAAGGATAGTGAGCTTGATGGCGGTCGATATCTGGAGATGCTACAGACCCCTACTTGTACATCTATCGCAGCATTCCTAGCCAAATTCCGTGCCTATGCTTCTCAAGCGCTTGATGGCCATAACTTGGAGCTTCTGAGCGCCGAGTTGAACATCAGTATCCGCGATCTCCTTTTCGAGCATTTCAAGAAATTTAACGTCAACGCCACTGGTGGATTGATGCTCACGAAAGACATATCCAAATACGTTTCCTCGCTCAAGGACTGGCCACTCCGAGCCGATGTTATCAGCAGTCTGGAAGTCCTCAGCGAAATTGGGAACTTGTTTATTATCGGTCCAGAGGCATTGAAAGAGAGGAGTAGGAACATTTTGGGCGGTAACATGGGCAAGGGTCTTGACAAAACAGATTTCAGAGCTTTTGTTATGAAGAGAGATGATGCTTCCAGTGTTGGAGTTCAAAGCGTACTTGCTGGGTTGTAGGTCTTGTCATAGCTGGGCGTCGAGGTGTTGCTGATTACACATATAGAATTGTATGATTTTCTCATTTAAATCTACATTTCCGGCTCAATCGGACTGCGTTTTTATGACGTATTGTTGAACTGCGTCATAGTTTCCAGATCTACAGCTTCTATGATTTTCGAAACGTGATGCCTGTGTAGATATTAATTCGTCCCAGAGTAGAGGTGGTCCTGATATGCAATTATGCTCCGTGAATCCCGAACGCCCCAGCAATGCTTCGCTATTCCCTATTGTACACCCGGCCTTATAATACAACACGCATCGTCGCCGTAATCAGAGCTTGAATCCGAAGCCAGCCATACAGCTCTTGTACTGGTCGATTGTACTGGCGCAGTCCTTCTGGGGATCAGCAGCATTGCTGAAGAGCATGCACTCATCGCGCTGCGCCTTCTCGTCCTTGCAAACGCAGCATGGCTATCAAACATTGTTAGTGATGATCGCAAGGATAGAAATGTTAACGGTGCACCTTTGGAGCGGCAGCAGCCTCAACTGCTGGCTTCAATCCGGAGTCCATGTTGACTGCTGTGGCGGCTGATAGATTGTCAGCCCAGGAAACGCCGGCGGCGCAAAGGAACTTACACATTGTGATGGTCGGCGATGGCTTCGAATGTTGAGTATCTGCGATCAGGAGATGTTGATAGTAGTACATAAATCGGATTGTTTCTTGGTGGAGTCAATTAAAGTGTATGGATGTTAATTTGTTCTGGGAGATATGAACGTTCGTTCTTTGTCCTTTGCCCTTTGCCCTTTGAATGACGAGCAATCGTACAACAATTTGTCAGCCCGGAAGCACCTCGAGCTCCGACTCCAGCCGCACACTCTTCATGCCTCGTCTTTCAGGCAGTAGAAATCAGGCATCAATCACTGGGTACCTTGCGCCACAAGGCTTAGTGCGTTGTCGCACGGCAACAAAGCTTGTGAACCCCTCCACCACCCATCAGGTAAGGCCGCAACCCAAAAACAAACCCCAGATCGTGAAAATATATTACTCTACATTGCTCTACATAAAGTACACTCACGCAAACACAATACTTCTCCGCAGACCTACACCTTTCTTTGCTGCACATAGCCTGCTTCCGTTCTTGACTTCAACATGGCCGCATCAAACAAGATCTTTTCCCTCGAGGGAAAGGGTCTTAAGCTCGACACCGCTGCTGATGTCGAGCCCCACGTGCAATCCCTGCGTGCTATGGAAGACGTGGTGGAAGTGCGTTTCCTTGGGAACACTCTGGGTGTCGAGGCATGCAAGGCCTTGGGGGAGATTCTGGAGACCAAGAAGACTCTACAGGTAAAGTTACATTCCTTTATAAACTCTTATGGTCCCTTGACGCGTGCTTGGAGCAAGTGGGAACTAATTGGATCCGTTTATTCAGATTGCCAACTTCGCAGATGTATTCACCGGACGTCTGCTCAACGAAATCCCAGAAGCTCTGTCTTTCCTCCTCACATCTTTATTGACTCTTCCAAACCTTCACACCGTCAACCTAAACGACAATGCCTTCGGTCTCAACACCCAAGCGCCACTCGTCGCTTTCATTTCCTCCCACGTGCCACTCAAGCACCTCATTCTCAACAACAATGGTCTTGGCCCTCACGCTGGTATTCTCATAGCTGATGCCCTCTCCATGCTTCATGCCAAGAAGGTCGAGGCCAAGCAGGCGGGCAAGGAAGTCCCCGATCTCGAGACCATCATCTGCGGCCGCAACAGATTGGAGAATGGAAGTATGACTGCTTGGGCGAAGGCATATAGCCTGCACAACGGCCTCAAGGAGATCAAGATGGTACAGAACGGTATTCGCCAAGAGGGTATCTCGCACCTTCTGGCTGAAGGCCTTAAGCACACTCGTGGCATCAAGACCTTAGATTTGCAGGACAACACCTTTACAATTATGGGCTCCAAGGCTTTGGCCAAGGCTCTTCCTGGCTGGATGGATGTTCAAGAGCTCGGCGTAGGAGACTCGTTGTTGGGTGGCAAGGGAGGCATTGTGGTCGCGGAGGCACTCGCTAAGGGCCAGAACAAGAAGCTCGAGATTCTGAGGTTACAATATAACGACATTACCGCCAAAGGATTGAGGGTCTTCGCCGATGCCGCAAAGGATGCTCTTCCAGCTCTCCGCAAGATCGAGCTTAACGGCAACAAGTTCTCTGAGGATGACCCAAGCATCATCGCATTGCAGGAGCTGCTCGAAGAGCGTAAGGAGAAATTAGCTGGAGATCTCGTCATGGAGGACGATTGGGGCCTTGACAGCCTTAGCGATCTTGAGGATGACAGTGAGGACGAGGATGAAGATGAGGATGAAGACGACGAGGAGGAACTCGCTGAAGAGAGACGCGAGAAGCTGATTGAAGAGGCGGAGGAGGCCCAAGATGAGCCTGTCGCGCAGGACAAGGACGCTAGTGTGGATGCGCTGGCTGACAGTCTCGGAAAGGCTTCTATCTAGAGAATGGTGTGGTGTGCTAGATTGCATGGAATGGATTGTTTGTGGTTTTATTTGATATCATATCAGGGGCGTTTGATGTGGAGGTCGTGCTTGGATCTCCGAATACCCCCCATTGCAGTAGATAGGAATTGCATATTTGGTCTTGATGAAAATTATACTTGCTTGATAGTGATGATGCTGTGGCAATAACTGCGCGTTTGTGCACCTCATCAATGTCACATGCATGTATACATAAAGCAGCATATTCGATACCCTGCCTACACCACATTGAGAAATCGGGTCGGTCAGATGTTCTTGTGTACCTGCGCTAGCCGTATGTTTTCCACATAGAGGGAGGAAGTTCGTAGTTTGTAATAGCATTTCATGCTTTTCTTGCAGTGAGCAATCGTTGAGCCCAATTATATCAACGATTGTGAGATGGCTATTATGCTACATGTGAGAACAAAGCAGTCACCGTCCCAAAGCCATGGTTGGGATGAACTGAGCTCTTCTCTAAGGTTCCTCAAGTCGTATGGTGATACTTGTTATTTAGCATAGAGAGAATTTCAGAATACAACAAGACCTCAGATCTAGCTGTACCTACATCTTGAATGCCTTGATAACGTTAAGCGGACAACCTACAAAGAGACTGAATGAGCCCATTATCTTCATCTGAAGTTGTATTTCAGTAAGATTCTATAGTCTGTATGGCCGATGTGGTTTCGAAGTTATAAATGGTTCTTGGGGTCACTAAGGTATACAGCAGTTTTATAATGTGATATATTCACAGAGCTGATTCTTTATACTTGTAGTACATTGAAGTGAAAGATCTTGTGACTTCACCATATCGAACTTGATTTCAAGTGTCGAGGATCTCGGCAATATAAGATGGGAAAACAACAGATCAAACTATAGATGTATTCGATGAGATGCCAACTCGTCCGTGAAGAACAGCTATAAAATCTACCCCCAAGTAGACCAAAATACTCTACTCTCATCCATACTAGGAACTTCAAACGGACAGGTATTCAAGTGCAACACTCCACATTCATTCTCGTGCACTAGCCAAAGAACCAGCAGATACAGCATCCTAGCATTGGATGACTATCAAATCCAGCCAAACAAACACAGCGAGTAGAACAACGATACCTCTTTTGCACAAAATTGGAACAGCATTCAAGTATCGTCGTCACCGACGAACACCATACTCCAACAACGCCTCCAAATCCTCCCTCCTCAGCCTCCTCCCGCCCCTCCCAACACAGCCCTCCCGCCCACAAGCGGTAACATCATAAAGCGTGCGCGGATCCCTACACATACGAACCCCATACCCACTAACATCGCCCTCCTCCGCACTAAACTCCTGAATCTGATCATCAGCCGCACACAAAATCACCTACGCAAGATCAGCACCAGCACCAGCACAACCCAGCCCCCTCTCATCAAAGCCCGCATGGAAAACCGGAGCCAGCCAGCCAACATACCTGACGCAAGTAATCGAAACAGTGCGGCCAATGCCCCCGCACGCCCCCGACGACGGCGACGTTCGACTCGGCGTCCCACCCGATGGCCACGCCCGCCTGCGCCAGCTGCAGCGCGCTCCGGATCTGCGCCAGGCAGTGCAGCTGGTGGAACATGGCGAGGCCGAGGGTGTGCGCGCTGCCGTCGAGGCTGAGGATGCCGGCGGAGGCGCCCATGAGCGCGGACCAGGCGGGGTCGTGGGCGTGGGCGGTGGATTGGAAGGAGGCGTTTGGCGCGAGGGGCGTGGGGAGGAGGTGGGGGGCTGGGGCGAAGATTTGGCCCGGGTGGTAGGGGGGGTGGCGGGGGTGGCGGGGGTGGGTGAGGAGGAGGAGGAGGAGGAGGAGGGTTGTGAGGGCGAGGAGGACGGTCGTGGGGAGGAGGTAGGGCGTTGTAGAGGGGTGAGTATGGCGTGCGGCTTTTGTGTCATCGCTGTCGTCGGCGTCTTTTTCGCTGCTGGGGAGATGGGCGAATTTGAGTTGGGATCGGTTGAGCCATGCTGTCCAGGACATCGTGGGAGTTGGGAATGAGAGATTGGGATTGGGGTGCTGGAAAGGAGATTGATAATTCGCTATACAGCGATCGATTGAATATCACGTATCCTGAGAGAAAGTGAGATAAGTAGTGAGTAGAGGAGTAGAGATGTAGAGAGTTGAGGAACGTTTTGTTGTGGTGCTTTCTCCTTTTCGACCAACGTGTTGGTATCATTTTTCTTTGTCGAATTACTATTGACGTTACGTGAAAGCAAGAGTCAGTGCGAACTTACCGCTTTGGGGTGTCAATAAGCTGAAATTATATCATGAATCGTTGTGTAGCTGTAAATATTTCCTGAATTCCAAAAAGGTTCATCTTGGACTTATCTGCATATACCTGGCCCAGCCGTGGGATCTGGACTATGCTGTGTTTAATCCCGCATTGGCATCGATAAGAGGTGAGCTTGAGTATTTTAAGCAAGTGTAGATTATTCACCGTATCGTACTTGTGAAATGTTCACAGATGAAGCGACACTTGAAAAGTGTCCTTCGTCTGGCTTGGAAAACTGCTAAGGTATATTAATAATTATGGAAAGAAGTAGTCTTGAGATGTCTGGGTACATATGGTTCTCTTCAACAAACCATGATTTTCATACAACCAATCTCTAGTTCATTCCCCGTATTAGCTGTCTCTTGACCACTCATCACGCTTTTCTTCTAGCCATTCCCCTTTCTCAATCCATCTGTTTTCAAGCCATTTCACCAATGCGTCATCCTCGATCGGGAGATTCTTGAGATCAAATCGACGAGTATGTACATGGAACTTGAACTTCTGCTTGTCTGAGAGGCTTGGCAGACTCAACGTCTCCCAAATGGTAGGGGCAACCATGAACTCGTTCTTCTGCGAGTAAGCAATAGTAACATCATAAACAGCCTTGACATGCTTTGCTTTCCGTAGGTACTTCACAGTGGTGATGAAACCTTTAGTCCTCGGGTACAGCAGATGTCTTGGGATGGGCTTGTCGTTCTCCTTGCACCATCCTTTAGTCTCCTCATACTTTTGAGGCGTGAATCTTGTCGCTTCACTGTAGCTGATGAGCCCTGAAACACATGTCAACGTCAATCCCGCAAGGTATGAATTCATGTTTCTGCTGTATGTACTGACAAGTAGGCCACTTGTTCTTCACAACACCAGCAAACACCCGGTCCAATTCCTTCTGGTCCCGCATCCAATTCCTGCTCACCATCGGCATACCCATCACCCAAAGCCCCCAACCAAGAAAGGGCACCCAGCGCAATTCTATCTTTGCGAACCAGCGACAGCGCGCCAGCATGCCGGCACGCAGGGCCAGGGCTTGGATCATGTAAAAGTCAGTCCAGCTGACGTGATTAGCAATAACGATGGCCGACTCCTGCTGCGGGAGTTTGTCGCCAGAGAAAGTGATTGTGGCGCCGTTCAAGACCTCGAATATCAATTGCACCCAGTTCCACACCGTGTAGGCCAAGGCGGAGGAGGCATTGTATGTGAAATTTGGGAAGCAGAAGCTGATGGGCAGGAGTGCTGAGAGAAGGAGATCCACGGCGAATAGATACAACACCCAGGGAGCGGCTATGAGCAGGCCCCGGAGACCCGTGTATACAGTCGTGGCTCCGGCCATGTTTCGAGGGATATCTTTGTTTATTGTGTATAGTTTATTGTTTATTGTTTATTGTCTATTGTCTTGTTGTTACGTGGAGGCCGGCACGGGAAGGAATTGAAGTGGGAAGCCGCAGATAAGCACATTATAAAGTAAGGTTAGGTTCGAGCGAACAGTGCTTGTATGTGCTTATACATACCTACTTAGTTACATATTAGGAATTAGAGTCGACCCTCGACCCTCAACCCTCAACCCTCAACCCTCAACATCATCAAAGCTCGAAACAAGGGCGACGATCAATGCGCGTCATACAATACAATACAATACAATACAATACAATACAATACAATACAATACAATATGCGCACTGAACGTCACTCATACATATGTATCATGTCGATGCTGTTATCCACCCGATTCCCGCTCATACGAACCGACATGAAGATGATATCCGTGATCTACTCATCATAATTGATATAAACACTCATCCTTACAAACCCTTAACAGGACAATGATCATGTATCTCGCGTGAGGGTTTTGAGCGCCATTTATTACGAATTACAGGGTAAACATTCCAGACTCTCTTGCCAATTCTAAGGTATTCATAGGTACCCAAGGTACTGCACCTTGCTAGTTACCGCCACATCCGTATTGACTCAGCGATCGTATCATGTGTAGGTGGTGATCTAGACCACGGTCGACTGCATCATTTTGTCTGGCCAGTAGGGAATGGCTTATCTAGCACTTTCATGAATGATGATCGACCCTGGTATGAGGTGTAAGGTGTAAGGTATGAGGACCAGGAACTGCTAGAGAGAGAGAGAGAGAGAGAGAGAAAGGGATGTATATATGTATATATTTATCTAATCTAAGATGTGCTGTACGTATTTATTACATAAATCAAATACTCTCTCCTCTACTCAGTACAGGTAACTTGTCGAATTGTCATTTCTACGACCCTACAAAGCAGTATTGAATAACATCTTCTTGCACTTATGTAACTGATGTATTCAACGATCCTACTCACCCCTATCTCAAGGATCTCCATCACCATGGAAGCCGGAAATAAGTTGGATAATACTCCTTGTAATGCATGGGGCCAAGGCGTTGTTCCCTTCCACCGTGATCTCTCCCCAAACCCCTCTCTGAGAGCGAGCAGGCATGTCTTTTCGTCATTTACCATTGAAGCTCTGATCCTCTCATTCTTCACTTTTGTTCAAGCAATATCGTTTACACCACTCCAACGTAGATGCTCTTCGCCCCATTCCGTAGAAAAAAACTCAATTTGCTGCCGATTTTGAAAGAGGTGAGGCCGTCTCAAGTTCCTTAGTAGGCATGCAAACTTCCTAGTCCTATCACACATGTGATTCTACCCTTACAGACAATGTCAAAGTACTTAGATTTCGCCCTCTTTCAGCGTCGATACATATCAAAGGAGATGCTCCAACCATAAAAACACGTTATACCGGTCTTATCAAAACTGATATAAATTCGAGCATAAGAAGCCTGGGATATCTGTCACTATTGGGAAGTTTATCCTCCGGGAATCCATAGATAAGATCGGATATCTGGGTGAGGCTTCCAAGGGTTTGGGATTAGAACAGATGGAATAGCTACTACTTCGGATTCCTCAGAATCAATTGTCATTCTGGCAGGCTGAAGTTGATAAACGTTTGCTCGAAAGTATTTGATGGTTGGTGTAAAATTAAAGATTTATATAGTAAGAGGAGGATGTCTTCTGAGATTGACCTTGGATAGATGTTGGAATCCAATTTGAGCGATTTAATGCTTAGGTATATATATACCTAATTCCTATTATATATCCTGAATAGCTATATATATTAATTTTTTATTATTATAGACCATTTCGTAATCAATAATAGTTATATCTTATAACAATATCAATTCCAACAATCAGCCTATCAAAACATCTCTGCGAATATAATAAACCTCACTTGCCAAAATAAACAAGCACAAATAGAATCCCCAAATTCACTCAGGGTGAAAGAAGCAACATATTTATGTCGAAGACATACTATGCAAGAAAACAAGGCCGCACTAAAACCACAAATAACATTGGATCAATTTATATTTATATATTGCAATAAGACTATAGTGTTTATTCTTACTTTATTAAAGCCAAGTATCTCTTGTATAAGATTAGGTCTACTATATTTACTTAGAATTAACAAACTGCCTAATAATAGCTATTATTCGAAGAGGGATTCAAGAGAAGGGTTAATTATTATAGTATTAAAAGAGCATTGAAGACACTTGAAAATAGAAGTAATTAACTATCCTAACAACTCTTGAATGTAATATAGCCTACTAATTGGACTATTTCTATACAAAGATGTTTTTCAAGTATACTATTAATACATTTAAGAGTTTACAACAAGCAATATCTTAATTTTATCTATAATTAAGTATCCAATGAAATATAATAGCTAAGTTGTCTTTTAAGAAAGCCTTTAGTAGATATAAGTTATATATAGTTAGGGTTCTATATATTGGCCCAATTCACTTAACTAAAATTATACAAGTTGGTTGTATAATCAATAAACAAACTATAGATCTCTTGTCTTAATATCTTGTATAATTTAACTGCCTAATATTTTTAGGGTTCTACTCGATATCTAGTTAGATTTATAAGTGAAAGGGATTACAATATAACACTAATATTAGATCTATACTTCCTATAGTCTTAGTAGTACACTAAAACATAAAACATCCCTATAGATTTTAAAAACAACTCTTGATATTAGGATTACACAACTAGTTTCTCCTATAGATATTAATAATAAATACACTAGACTATAAGTCTATATCCACTTGATATTAGAGGTACAAAAAATCTGTTTAGCTACACTACTTTATAGGTTTCTAGAATGCAATAGAGATCTCTTGAATTTTACTACAAATCTACGCGCAGTCCCCTCGACTGTTATTCTAAAAAGTAATAAACAATTATTGCAAGTAATCATTGGCGGTTGTTTCCAAACTTGGGAGAGTTGTTCAGTAGGTTGATAATTATATCCCTTTGGGTGTCTACAAAAATTACCTTCCCTTGCTTACTATAGAAGGACTTTCCAAGAAATACTACAACTGTGTTTTAGATCTCTGCAAAACCTCGACATTAATAAATTCTTGTGATTTTGATAGCCTAGCCATCGACAATACTACTACGTAGACATATCTGTAGGCTTTGCAATGAGCGACCTTTAGGTTTCTGCTTCTGTTCTTATTGGGCGATTGTTATGCTGGGTAGGACGAAGGGGAGGGGTCTACCGCCGAGAAATCGGTTACTACAATGATCGAATAATTATAAATAATTGGTTAGAAGGATTTGAGGTGTGATGTACATGTTTTCTTCTCCGCCTGATCAGGATTAGAATTAGTGGAATATTACTTACCTTTGGGGGAATTTATTATTTACATATTAATATGAATATTGTGATATGTTTCTATTATCATCGATAATTTCAGTCTTTGGTGAATGTTCCTCATGGGAATAGACAGGCAAAAGTATCAACTATACACAACACCTCACCTATTCATGTTACTGTAGATGTGATAGATACATATTACTACGTAAGTACATAGCCTTCTCGTTCCATCTTCCCGTTCAAGCCAGCATATCATAGGCACTTTTCTGACCACACAACACAATACGGTACCACATATGCATGTTGCCTGCTTGCTGCAAATGTTGGGATCTTCCCCCGCGTCTCACTCAGTCCTGATGGATGAACAATGATGCATACAGCGCGAATCATATGGAGATACGAGAAGGACGGACAGGCGTTGGGGAATGAATTCGTAATGTGACGTGAAGTCACGAGTCACGAGGGCATCTGTGGGTGTACAAGCACAAGCCCACAGCCGGAGGTACAGTAGTACTGTGCAACCATTCCATCCATGCCTTCTCCTCGACAACACGACAATGAAAATACATGTGTACGGTACATGGAGGTATCAATGCTCACGTGAATCGGGCTTGTACTTGATTACAGCCATCTCATATAATCACCATCATCATCATCATCATCATCATCTTCTTCTTCTTCTTCCTCTTCTTCTCCTCCTCCTTCTCTTCTGCTCTTCTTCTCTTTCTCTACCATCATCACCATCGTCATCGCATATACTTACGCACAACCCGGACATTTGCATCTCATCCATATTCGCGTCGATATTCGCCTCTTCCTCGTACTACTTACACGTCTGTGCTGCAACGGATAAATTGCCATTCTTCCCTCGGGGAACTCTACCCAGTACTGGGGAAGAGAAAGCAGTGGCCGGTCAGCTACTTACTACTTACTACTTACTACTTACTACTTACTACTTATTATCTACTTACTACCTGGAGTGCCTTTTCTCCAAATTGCCCGACCTCACGTCTCCACCACCACACACACTCAAACTCAAGCTTGAAGAAAAAATCCTCTCTTCAACCTCTCTGATCCTCTGGTCCTCTGTACCACTCATCACCGCGCCACTTTTCCCCATAGTCGAGCAAAAGACTGTCAATCAGCCTTTCGCTAACATCCGATCATCCTGGTGCCGATCAATCACCAATCAGCAGATTGTCCTGCTGCGGATTCGCTTCCTCGACGGCCGGGCGCAAATTCCAGATAGTGTAGAACACTGCCGCTGCACTGCGCACTCCTCGCATCGCAGCCAGAAACTCGTGGGTGCCTCTTCAATTTATATTTGATGACCGTCGAGAACAACCGCCGAGAAAGTATCTTGCTTGAAACCCAATTCTAGCACCTGTACGTGCGGGGTATGTCACTTGTATTTACTATCGTCTCTATTCTTTCTCTCTTGAATAGTGCTGTTCTTGCGCTTCAACATTGCTTCTTTCGAATCATTCGATTATTCGAGTCTTCCTACTGCCTGCCTCATTTCCTCCCACGTAATTCCGCGGAACACTCGAGCTTACAAAGCCAGGCCAGCAACCTCCAAAAGCAACTACTTGGAACACCTTACTTCATGATTGTCTAATTGGCAGTCTCCGTCGCATTTTTTCACCATGGAATCGTTATCGCCTATCGATCATAATGCCCGCTCGGGCTCGAATGGCTATAGCAGTGGGCCCTCTGATACTGCGAAGAGCCCATTGTCTATGAGCCTGGGGTTTTTAAAGAGCTTGACTGAGAAGAAGGACAAGAGGGGTATGTTTAATGCCCGAACATCGATTTGTGTATCAACAATCTAATCGACTCAGTGGATGGCCAAACACCTAAGCGCAGAGGGCCAAAACCAGATAGCAAACCTGCCATGACGCGGCGGCAGGAATTGAATCGACAAGCACAGAGGTACTCTTCTCTTGCCAGATACATATCTATGAATATTGGCTGATTCATCTAGAACGCATCGCGAGCGCAAGGAGCTATATATCAAAGGACTAGAGGTCGAGGTATTGCGACTGAAGGAGAATTACACGACCGTATCACGAGATCGGAATACTCTTGCCGCAGAAAATCAACAGCTGAAACTATTATTGCAACAGCATGGCATCAAATGGACAGGTTCTGGAGGTGTAGATGAGCTTACCCAGAATCCAAGTCTGGGTTATGCCTCCAGCGCCAGCCCTTCCAACAGCTACGGCATATCATCAGCAAATACTAGCCCACCACCTTTGAATGGAAACGGTTATGTGCCACAGCAGACGAATGGGTTTCTGCCAATAAATGGTACCAATTGCACCAATGGCTTGAATGGTATGAATGGGCACAACGGGCACAACGGGCACAATGAACACCCACAACATCGAAATGACATTGATGTCGATCAAACGGGCATTGATTTTGTATTAACGTAGGAACCCTCAGGGCGGACAACCCTCTATTCCCCATATCAAATAGTCCAACCTGATTTTAACATGAGCTGACGCCTCTCGTGTTGCTGCGTGTGTAGTCTCGAGCGGCCTTGTATGGATCATATCCAATTTCTCATGGAAAGAGCTGCTGAGCCTGATGGAGATCCTTGTGGCCATGCACTCATGGCTACCTGCCCCCCAGACGCCCATCCTGAAGAACGTCCAGATCTGCCCTTTGGTCATAATTTACCGATTGAGGGTGACAATCCCTCAAATCCTCAAAAGACTTGGGACGTATCCAAGAGCGATTTGGCTGTCTTGCTCGATCTGAGTAAACGTTTGCAGCTAGATGGACAGATTACACCCGTCATGGCCTGGGGTATGATACTCAGCGATGAGAGATTCAACGACTTTACTGCCGATGATTTCAAGTGCATGGCTGAGGAGCTTTTGGTCAAGATCAAATGTTATGGGTAAGTGTAGCGTGTCATAATTGATGACCATAAACTCATCGTCCTCTAGTTTCGGCGCTGTCCTCGAAGATTTTGAAGTTCGAGATATTATCGAAAATCACCTTTCTACTAAACACTTTTAAAAATTCATCAAGCGTTTTATTTCATTGTTATGTGGAGTTTGGGGTATTCGGTGGTTGGGACGGTAATGGGTCACACCACAGCACCGAGTGTGAGAATCGGGCACAGAATCTCAGACAATTTGGGATTTAGAGTAGCATCTGGCTGGCTATCAAATAATGTACGAGTTTATGATTATGATCATAAGTTACTATTCGGAAAATACCAATCTCTGTGTATGGAGCAGAAATACATCATTCTACATCGTAAATCCTCATCTTAAACCCGAAAGTACATCAGTATCAAGTGCAAATAGGTGGATTAATCATTTGAGGTGTGCGACTCGTCTATGCCTCAGGCTAGTGCCAAGATTTCGAGACCCCACGCACTTTTGACAATCACTTTTCGGAATTCGATATCGAACATCGTGAAACTGACCAAAAGCCACAACTTCTCTCTCCGCCACGACACCCGACTTCATACATCAAGTCGCAATCATGGCGTCATTTTCGCTTTCAGATATCATCTCTGCGCTCCCATCAGAGGATTCATGGGGCCCACCAACCTCCAACGAGACCACTCTCGATGGTGTCCCATACGCCCCATATTCCAAGGGCGACAAGCTTGGTCGCATGGCCGATTGGACTGCTGAAGGGAAGGATGGTAGAGATGGCAGAGGCGGCAGACAACAATACCAGAGAAACTACAGAGGTACGTTCCAATGCGCAAGTCCCCGCGTTGTGGCTGCGGCGAGACATATAATCTTGGAGATTTTATTTTATTTTTCGTGTGGAATTTTGCTGGGACGTTTATCAGGAGCTTCTATGAACAGTGACTGATGGAATCGCAGATCAACAAGTTTACGGTGCTGGAACTTCCTCCCTTTTCGCCGTTCAGGTCGCCGAGGACGAATCTACCTTCTCCGTTGTCAGCAACACTCGCGACTCTGCTAAGACTCGTTTCGGTCGTGGTGGTATTTTCACCCGCGGTCGTGGCCAGCGTGGCGGTCGCGGCGACACCCGTGGTGGACGTGCTGGATTCCAGAGAGTTGGAGCTGGTCGTGGAGGTGCACAGGGAGGTTACAACAACTACGATTCTCGAGGAGGCCGTGGAGGAGCGCGTGGAGGACGAAGATTCGGGTGGAAGGATTACGACAAGCCACAGCGCAACCGTGATGCTTCTGTCAATGTTAAGGCGGACTGGAAGATGTTGGAGGAAATTGACTTCAACCGTCTTTCTAAGTTGAACTTGGACACCGATGATGGAGAGGATATGGACTCCTACGGTTTCCTTTACTACTACGACCGATCTTTCGATAAGCCAGCTGTCAAGAGCACTGAGCGAAAGCTCAACCTCGTTGATCGCGCTGCATACAATGTCACCACCTCCTCCGATCCAGTCATCCAGGAACTCGCCGAGAAGGACGAGGCCACCATCTTCGCTACCGACAGCATTCTCTCCATGCTCATGTGCGCTCCTCGCTCCGTATACCCCTGGGATATTGTCATTGTGCGCCAAGGCAACAAGGTATTCCTCGACAAGCGCGACAATGCCACTCTTGATATGGTCACCGTCAACGAGAATGCCGCCGATGCGCCAATGGATGCTTCTGAGGGCTCCAAGGATGCCATCAACCAGCCATCTGCCCTCGCCGAGGAGGCCACCTTCATCAACCACAACTTCGCCAACCAGACCATGATTGAGAATGAGTCGCAAAAGATCGAGATGACTCACGAGAACCCCTTCTACAACGCCTCTGAGGAGACCGAGCCACCGGCTTCCAAGGCCTACAAATACAGACGCTTCGATCTTTCGCTCAATGACGAGGACCCAGTCCACCTTGTTGTGCGTACAGAAATCGATGCCGTTCAGAAGAACGCTATCTCTGGAGAGGATCAGTTCGTTACTGTCAAGGCTCTTAACGAGTTCGACCACAAGGCCCAGGGTGCCGGTGGTGCTCTTGACTGGAGAACTAAGTTGGTTTCTCAGCGTGGTGCCGTTGTGGCTACTGAGATGAAGAACAACTCTTGCAAGTTGGCTAGATGGACTGTGCAGAGTATCATGGCCAAGGCTGATGTCATGAAGCTTGGGTAAGTCCCCTTTCCCCCTTTCCCCCTTTCCATGCCTTATGATGTCAATAAATCACATCAACACCCCTATCATTACTCCCCGCTCCACAAAACACACCATTCTAACACACCTTAGATTCGTCTCCCGTGCAAACCCCAAGTCCATTGACCGTCACGTCATCCTCGGCGTCATCGGCTGGAAGCCACGCGATTTCGCGGCCCAGATGAACCTCAATATGTCCAACGGCTGGGGTATCGTGCGTACCATCGCCGACATGTGTCTCAAGCGCGAGGAGGGCAAGTACGTGCTCGTCAAGGACCCCAACAAGAGCATCCTTCGTCTCTACGAGGTCCCTTCCGGCACCTTTGAGGAGGAGGAGATGGAGGAGGAGCAGGTTGAGGAGGACGATTAGATTCCCGGTTGCCTTTTGTATTAGCTGTCCGGCTTGGCTTGGAGGTTGGGCGGGGAAAATTAAAATGTTAGATGCTTGAGATGGGGTTTTGTTATGTTGTGCTGTGCTGTGATGTACTGTGTGGCTTCTGCCGAGATGAGATGAGATGGGCTCAGCTGTGGATTGAACTGTGGAGTCCTGCTATATTCATGTCCTCAGACGACTCCGCAGTCCTGTTGTATCTTGCTTGTCTCCTCATCCCTTCCCCGTTATCATGCGTATCTATGTATCCTTACTCTTTCAACCCTCTTCACATCCCGTCAATGAACCTCTCCTCATTGCGTATGTAGTACATGTAGTACAGTCTTGTCTATCTCAATCCCATCAACACCCCTTAAATCCTTCTCATCACCCATCACCCATCCCAAATCTCTCACCGCCGCCACCCTACCCACCCCATCCCATCTCCCTAAGCGCCAGGCACATCCCACCCGCTCCCGAGCCCCCATCATCTATCTATATCCTACAATGCATACATACATACATGCATACATACGTAGAGCTCACGGCACTTGTAAAGCGTTTTCTCTCTCCACTTTCCATCCCCACTCTCCATCTTTTTGGGGGTATCCCCACCTCACCCTAAACCCTCACACTCACCCTCACACTCCCCGGCGCTTACTTTACGTCCTGTCTCACCTCGCGAGCTTATTTCTGTTCTCGCTTTCGGCTGTCGCTGGAGGTCGGTGGTGGGTTTGCTGTGAAGAGTGAAAGGGGGAGGGGGAGGGAGGGTGTTTATGTATGTGTGTATGTGTGCTCACGTTTCTTTTGGTTGGGTGGGCTTCACGGGGTTCTTGGGGGTTACTGCGTATTGTTCACTGCTTACTGCGTATGGAGTTTTGTAGGGAGGTTTGTAAAGAGGGCTTGGAGGATCTTTGGGGGATCTTGGGAGGAGGGAGGTGAGATGCAGTGAGGTGAGTGTTGGCGAATAAGGTTGCGGCTTGCAAGTAACGTTGTACCGGACCGCGCCGAGTGGGTGGATGATGTTGATGTTGATGTTGATTGGGTTGGGGTTTAAGGGTTTTGATGGGCAGTCTTGATGGGTAGTACTGATGATAAGATGATGGTGATGATGATTGGGAACTTCACTTCACTTCACTTCACCTAATCAAAGACCCTTGAGAAGCAATGAGCATAACAGCCTCGCCAGCCTTGTTGGAGATACTGATACCTCGATACTCGAACATCGCCTCGCTGTACTACACACGGTACCTTAGGTACGATGAGGTCGTATTCAACTCGTGCATACAAAGCCTTGGGCACACATACATTACCTCCACATCAACACCAGATATCCGATTCAAGATGCCTTCATTACTGCACAGCAGAACGATTGGAATAGACTGGACGATGACTGGTTCGCACTCCTTACTCTCCAGCCCCAATCTCTACCTCAGAAGACTTTCCCTTCACGCCACGCTTCCTCGCCGCCATCTACAACGCCTCGCCTCATCTTGGGTATCTAGATGCCGATGATGTTCATGGTGCTCATGAATCGCCCGCTTTCCATCATCCATAACCATCACAATCACTCACCTACCTAAGTAGCCATAAACCCCTCGGCTTACGCGCCTCACCTCAACTCACCTCGTCTCATGCCAGTGATCTGTAGACCTCAACTGTAGCCCAGCATTCAGGATGGATTCCTTCTCCCCCTTCCTCCCCTCCTCTATCCCCATCCATCATCTACCCCAACCCTTCACGCAGACATGCAAGTGAACGCCACTCCACGCCACGTCGCTCACAGCACGGAATACAACACCCTGCTCATTGAGAGAGAGGGATGGATAGCATCGGGTATCGAACATCAGGCCGGACATCAGGTATCAAACAGCGGACAACGGATAGAGAATAGAGCAGAGAATACGGAACACAGGATACAGCAGGTCGTACCGGACTTGCCGACGATGATGTGTCCTGCAGGGATGCCGGCACGTGTGCTCGGAGCTGTGTCTGTTTTCGTGGACTGCGTGGTGGTGTGCTGGGCTGGGGGTACACAGGTACGGACAGGCACGCGGGGATGGTTGTGTTGTGTTGTGTTGTGTTGTGTTGTGTTGTGCTGAGGTGGGGATGGAGATGGGATGATGATAATGATGATGATGATGATGATAGTGGTGATGTGAGTTGTGCGGAGTATGGCGATGGCGATGATGATTTTGAGATGGGGGTTCTTGATTTGTACAATCTGCATATGGGGTCTATGGAGTTGGGCTGGGTAGAAGTAGATATGATTAGATAGATATAGATATAGATATAGGTTTGAGCATGATATTTACAACTTCTCTTTACATTGTTCTTCTCACCTACTTACCCGTCACCCAGACCATCAATAAACCCTCAAATCCCTTCTCTCCACGACGAATTAACAGACCCAACTCACATCAAACCTCCAAACGTCCAAAAATCACCATATCCCCATCCCTCACATAACCCCCTCGTACATATCCTCCCCCAATTTCAATCCCTCATGCAACCCATTACTCCGGCGTCACGCCTGTGCTCGCACGCTGACACACATAACGCACATAACACACACATCACACAGGCACAGACAAGCACACACATCAATGAAACGCGGAAAGCATCGCCCATCTCCCTCACGGCGGGCTCGAGTCCAGAAAAGGGTCAAGTCGAGGGGTCTTTGCTCTCGACGTACGTACTACCTGTACAAGTACATACATACTCCTGGATCGTCGCTGGAGATGTGATGGCTCTGGTAGCGGGTTCTAAGCGCTCGTGTGCTGTGGCGATGTGGAGGATGGGTATGTATACATGTACATCTTATTTCGTGTAATGGAGGCTAGGGACGTATGTTGGCGATGTACCTGTACTTGGGTTGCTAGGTATGTACTATGTACTATGTACTACGTGCGAGTGATGGAGAGAATGTGTGGGCGGGTATTGAGGGGATCAGGTCTTTTCTGCATGGATGGATGGGTGATGGCTGGGTTGCAGTTCCTGTTCATGCAGATGGGAGAGTGATGCGACGGCGTGGTGATGTGATGGCGATGTTGGAGGTATGATTGATGACTTGCTGTCGTACCTTACACGTAGGCATCTAATGGACTGTTCCATTGCCCTTCTAGAAGAGGGAACTTCTCATCTCGGTTGGTGATGCACGAATACCTTCACTTTCTATTCACCCTCCTCCCTCCCTTCATGCCCGAGGCCAATTCTACATAGACAACAACTCTCTACCCGGTATGTAAGTATCACGTTCCAATATACTGTAACATATTACAATATTACAATGTTACAATATCAATTCCATCTCAATCTCGGAAATGCCATTCATTCCCAGTCCATAACACCCATCCAATCCGCCTTGCCTCGAGGACTGACACGCACAAATATCTTCCCTCACCCTCAACCTCACCTTCCATGGTTGTTAATCACACCGAGGATGACATGCCCGACACGAGAGCGTAACGTTGCTGACATGATCCCATTGATTAATTATGCGCCTCGATACTTCGTGCTTCGGATTGCTTTTTTATCCTGGTGTGGAGGAGGTAAGGAGGGAGGGAGGGATGGAGGAAGTCTTATGAGGTGTAGAGAGGTAGACGGGTAGGAAGTGGAATGCTTTGACGATGGGATATATTCATTTGGGGTTCGATTATTACAAGATGTATGAGTGATATTAGATATTAGATATTAGATATAAGATGTTAGATGTTTTCTTGACCCAGAACTGATCTTGTTACTACTGCTTGTACTTGTAGCATGATATATCTAGATACTCTCCACGTATCAACACTCCTCATCTCATTCTCCCCAACCTCCTACGTCAAGAGTCAAGAGTCAAGAGTTCACTCTCCGCCTTCCGCCTTACATGTTGTCTACCTACCTAGCTATCCTCCTCTCACCCTCACCCTCACCCTCAGCGGCATGTAGCCGCCCGCTCTGAGATCACCCAAGCGGCCCGCCACCATCACCGTCATCATGGCTTCTAATACCACTACCACCACCATCATCATCATCATCATCACCATTACCATTACCATTAAATTACTATACGCACAATGTAATTCCACATCACATCGCATCGCATCGCATCGCCATACCCGTGTTGTTGTGACGGTACCTGGCTACAACGATGATGAGAAGCATGTATCGTGTCGTATCGTATCCCACCGGTTCGCTAATGTGTCCACGCCACTCACACTCACCCTCATCTCATCTCATCACACTTCCTTTCATTTCAATCACAGTACAGTACGGAGGTTATGCACTCCGTATATCCTGTACAGTAGGTACATACACACATATGTACTATGTACATAGAAACAAACAGTAGATCCCTTGTCGACTTGCTGTGAATAATATACCTCACTTGAGTACTTGACTTTCGATACTTTGCCGGCTTGGATGGAGACTGGGATTCACTGCACTGCACTGCACTGCGTACCTGACATTGTACATTGTACCTTGGAACGTCGAAGACGCTGTAGCCGCCACGGAATACATCTCTTGTTGTGGGAGACGGTCCCGGCTTGAGGAGATGTGTTGGGTACCTAGGGTACGTTGTCTTTATCCGTGCTACTGTGTTGATACCGGATTGATGATACCTGGGGAGTTGAAGGGAGGATTGAATCGATACTACGTAAACACATACAATACTATGTACATAACATTGCGGCGTGCAAACGTGATGGTACAGTATGTATGTACTATGTACTTCGCTTACACTACTCCGTCTGCCTTTTACCTCTCGATGCGATGGCGATGACGATATCAAAGTCAAGTCAAGTCGAGTTCAGGTTCAATGTCGTCAAGTCAAGCTGGCGCTCATGTTCTGTCTTTCCTAGGTCCCTCCACTGTGTTCTACGATAACGTGCTCTTCCAAAGCAGGGCTGGGCAGCATCTGGTCTGGTCTGGTCTGGTCTGGTGTGGACGACTCTTTCACTCGACTCTGCGTGTCTGGCCCATGCTCCAAGCTCCAAGCCCCATCCCCTCATCCTCACTCACTCACTCATCCACTCATCCCATCCTCACTCATCCTTCAACTTCTCCTCAAGTCTACCTCAAGCCTACCCCATTCAGCTCCGGAAATCGGTTATCTCTCCAATAATGACTCACATCCACGCCCGCTTGTCCGAAGACGCTCTAGATCCACCCGCCGCATTCGGACTTCTGCCCCTCGTCCAGTCATGTGTCGTGTCCGATGCTGCTCGTGGAGCTTCGGCCAATCAAGTCGTAGGCGCCTTCGATGCTGGGCGATCGTGATGCTCTTGGGTGGAGTAGAGTGCGTGCCTTGGGGGCAAGGCCGTTGATTGTCACATTGTCTCGGAGCGTCGGTGAGGGTGTGGCTCCGATGGCATGGTCATGATGGCCTCAGCCAGGTGCTTGGATTTCGCTTTTGTTGGGTTGGGGTGAGGGGGTTGAGTTGAGTTGAGTTAAGGAGTTGAGTTGTGTTGACTTTGAGTTGATTTGGCTTGCTTTGAATTGACTTGAATTGGCCTGAACTGACTTGACTTTTCTTCTCACCGTCTGTGGACTTGAGGGACTTGTTCTTGTTCATGCTCGCAGCTGTGAATACTTGCCAGCCTCCGATCGCTCCGTCATCCGATCCAGCCAGTAAGCCTCTGCCGATGCATCTCTCTTCCTCTTTGTTTGATCCTCTTTCTCTCTTTCTCTCTTTCTCTCTCTCTTGTCTCTTTCCGTGAGATGTACATCTGCTGCACACTCCATGCTCTGCTCTCATGCCTGTGACTGATGTCCTCATATAAGTCGGATATTGCTTGTCCCTCCGTCTCTCCGCTCACGCCATCCTGCATAATCCATTCTGTTCTGTATTCTACCTACAAGCACATCCATATCGAGTAGCTTGTGGACCATCGATGCGCGACGGAAGTGAATTGGGGTCCGTCTTGGTATGGATAAGGTCGGCTACGGTAGACTGTAGGTGGGTAGACCGTAGAGGTAGACTCCATCCGACAGTACTATGTACATACTTAGCAAAGTCCCGTGCAAGCACCAAAAGCAGCCCCCAACCCCCAGTCCCAGTCCAAGGCCAGCCCAACCTCCGAGCTCACGTTCCAGCTCAATGCTCCAAGCTCCTCTCTGCTCTGCTCTGGATATCAAAGTCTCAGTCCCTTTCTCTTCATGTGTTTACCTCTACTCAAGTACTATGTACTAGTACAAGTACTACATACAGATACTGTAATCAACAACATGGCAAGCAATGAACCTCGATTATAATCTTCACATTTAATGCATCCTGCATCCTGCATCCTGCACCCTGCAATCTATGTTCTGCATTCTATAGTCTGCAGATTAACATGTTCATCTAATGATGATACTACTCTACTCGGAATATATATGTATGTACAGTACATATGTAAGAAATACGAACAATGGTGCCTGGCTTCGACTTACCCACCATCATCCACATCCATCTGCACACAGACGCTTACCTCAACTCATCATTCATTCATCCATTCATTCATCCGTTCCCGAACCCGAAGTCATCACCCGTGAAAGCAGCAGCTCGGTGTATCAATATCTGCATCTGAATTCGGATTCTGACTTGATTCTCGACACTTGACACTTGACTCTGGACACTTGAATCTACACCCCTCTTCCACTTCCACTCCCTCTTGCTTTTCCTCTTCATCTCCCTCTCCCTCTTGCCCTTCATCAAGATAATGAAAAGAAAAAGAAGAAGGAAGAAAAAAAAGGTCAATGCTTTATTCCCACTCACTCTCAATCCTGGTCTCTCACGCATTTCCCGAACCCAAAAAGCCCGCAACACGCACACGCCCACAACCCATACCCATTAACGCACCCCATGGTAATAGCAGCAGTAGTAGCAGAATACACCCAAGCTCTTTTGCTCTTCCCTCCAATAATCTCTCTCTCCCATTTCCATTCATCTTCCTTCATCAACCAATCATTCCCTTCATCCAACCAGCAATCCATTTCATATTCATAAAGGTCCCCCGCTGTCTTTAAGAAGCCCCCAGCTCGATCATCATTCGTCCATTGCAATACTTGGATTGTATTGTTTACTGTTACTTGTCACCAAAAAGATCAAAACAACCCAAACGGCCCATTCAAGTCTCTTCATTCGGCCATCGTGATTCGACCTTTTTGCCTGGCAGAAAGAAGCAAGAATCCCTCCCAAGATCAAAACATCAGTACAGGGCAAGCAAATACCGGGAGCAGAAGGTCAATACATAGGTATTTCTTCTACGTCTACATAGGTACACACAAGCTGCACGACAGCCAGCCTCGACAAATCTAGCCTATCACATATCTCACCACAGCAAAGCATATCAGAGACATCAATCTCACAGGTACAGCTTTCCAAGCTACCGACAAACCACAAGAGTGCTCTACTGCTCTATCCACCCGTATCCGTCAGAATACAGCAGGCGCTTGAGAAGACGAACGAGAGGGAGAAGAAAGGGAAAGTAAACAGAAAGAAAACAAAAACAAAAAGGAAAAGGGAATAATTGAGAAGGGTTGCTCAATAACTTGCGCCCTCTATCTACAGGTACTTACAGCCTCGCCAATCCCTTCAATCCTACTCTCACCCTCATCTATAACCTCGTACCCCAAACCATCATCATTATTTTCCAATCAAGTCCCCAGCGGGAAGGAAAGGAATGATTGGAAAATAAAGAGAAAAATAAAGAGAAAAAAAGGACAGGAAAAAGCATATCAAGAAGGGTAAATAGAAGAAAAGAAAGAGAGAGAGAAAGAGAGAAAGAAAGAAGAAGAAAAGTCAAGTTATTACACGAGTCCTTCTTCTTCTTCTTCTTCTTCTTCCTCTTCTTTCCTTTATTATTCTTACCTCACTCACTCTATTTACTGTCCTGTACCTTGAACGCGCTTCCAACAACTGGGATTGGGTGTCGAAGCCTGCACGGAACACTTGTGGGCAGCATAACTTACCAATCGCGTCGCAGGTCACGACTCTGCCGACCTTCAAAAATCCCAGACTACCCTCAGTCCACCGCATAGCCAAAACAAAGCAGCCCTATCATCGTCGTCGTCGTCTCAAGCTCTCATCTTCATTGGACTTGTCTCGAAATCACCTGATTGTACGGTCCTGCGGTCAGGATACCAATCTCAGACACCACTCGTTGAGTGTAGTTGACCTCCAGAGCGCGTATTGGTTCATCTCGACCCTCACGGCCCTCACGACCCTCACGACCTGGGCGCGACGGTACATGCTTGGACGTACCAGACCTCGAAAAGTACATTCTCAACGTGCGCGACGCGACATCGCCGACTCTGATACCCATGCTACAGTGCGTCTAACTCGGTCATAAAGAAGTCGTTCATTATCAGCGCCATTCCAATCAGTCGTCGAGAAGGAGATAAAATTAAAAAAGAACAGGGCGCTTCGCTGGCTTTAATTCAACAGCTCCCGTCTCCATCTGCAGTAATCATCACCAGAGAGACAGCTTTTCCTCGTTCTTGTGTAGCTGCATCCCCCACGCGTACACAGACAAAAACACGAGTAACCTCATTCCCTACCTCTCACACACTCATACACACGCACACACACACACCTCTCCAGCTGCCTGGTGGGAAAAAGAAAAAGAAAAATAAACAATTGTTTTGTACGCGCCGTCAAGGAATAGAAGAGCTATCTGTTTGATACCAGCTCCGACTTTACGTCACGTCATCATAGTAGAAGCTTCAAAGAGGGTTTGAAGCAGAAAGACACCGGTGAAAGCTGATTGACAAGGTACGCCTAGACTCTGCATGCAAAGATCATGCATGCCAGCGCATCAACACTGGTCGCCGGCCATTTCATCATTTGCTCAATCCCACATCCCGCATTGCCCCAGTGTTCGCGCGCAGCCGGAAAGAGAAAAAACCAACTTGGACTAAATAAACATAGCTAACATTTCTGGTTGGATAGATTCATCGTCTCTTGACTATTGTTGTACTGGGAAAGCCTCGACAAGCAAGTGGCTCGTGAACCTGGAGAAATTTAAGCTCATCGATTATATCCTCCTCCAGAGACCTCAAGCGCGACCTTCCGCCTCGCTCTCGAAAATCTTCACGTGGGCGCCTGCAGTAAGGCCTAACCATAGCCTTGACGACCTGAAAAGCCTCCCGTAACATCACCAGCCTGCATATGCTTGTGCTGCGGCCAGCTGCGGTGTACACCTACCATAACCTTTGCCAGCACATTGACACATAATCATTCGAAGAAGTTGTGTCTGCCTGCCTTCCAAGCCATATCCAGCCGCCTCGAATCAAAGTCATTGTCGCAACGCGTCATATAGATCTACGAATCACCAACTTGCCTTCAAGAATCGATACGAACGAATCCACGATTGATACTCCATCACGACGACATACACCAACCCCAGGACTTTTTTTTTAATACCCCATCATACCAAGTCGATTTGGCCTGTCAGACCTCCAGCCACTTCTATCGAAGACTTGCATATCAAACACTTACGATCACGGAACCCACAATAACCTACTTCGATACGTCGAGTAATATATAACAGCAATGATGGAGTACGCTTCCTACCAGCAACCCCCTCCCCAAGGGCAACATGGGCAAGGACATATGCAAAGCGCCTATCCAAATTCCGGACAACATCCAGGCGCAGGAGCAACTATCACTTCTCCAACGAGTCAATCTATACATCAACAGCAGCAACATGTTGTGCATAACCAGAGCTCTCCAATCTTGCCTACGCAACAAACACAATCGGCGCATAACCAGAATCATACAATGAACCACATGCCA
Source organism: Xenosphaeropsis pyriputrescens (assembly GCA_022609375.1). Lineage (NCBI taxonomy): Eukaryota > Fungi > Ascomycota > Leotiomycetes > Phacidiales > Phacidiaceae > Xenosphaeropsis > Xenosphaeropsis pyriputrescens. The sequence goes on from JAGKQE010000048.1 coordinate 58,994, forward strand.
TATCAACCAGCATATGGTGTACCGCAACAAGGTATGCACTATGGAATGCCAAGTATAACACCACAAGCAGCCGCAATGGCAGCGACGGCGGCAGCATCAGGCCAGGGCTACTCATCATATCTCGGACCCGATCCAAATTTGCAAACCTCTCCGCGTTCAGGTGCCCCAATTAAGAAAGAGAGAAATCCTCGATCACCGCCGCAGATGAACAATCAGATTGGCCAAGTACCTGGACAAGTCCAACCTGGACGTCGAATGAGTACGCAAGTAGGAAACCCACAACCGACCGTTCAGAACTCACAACCAATCATGAACCACGCTCCACGACCAGTGAACCCCCCGATGCCTCCTGGTCCACAAATTCAGCATCAACAGTCTCCTGAACTCGTTACTGGTGCCGCAGAAGAGTCACCACTCTATGTCAACGCGAAGCAATTCCACCGCATTCTCAAACGCCGCGTTGCGCGTCAACGTCTGGAAGAAGCTTTAAGGTTGACTTCCAAGGGCAGAAAACCATATCTTCACGAATCGAGGCACAATCATGCCATGAGGCGGCCTAGAGGTCCTGGTGGACGATTCCTTACTGCTGATGAGGTCGCGGAGATCGAGAGGACGAAGGGCGAAGAGGATGGCGACAAGGAGAATTCGGGCGTTACAGGGGAGAAGGGCAGCAAGAGAAAGGCTGAGGGGGACCTGGATGCCACACCCAGCAAGAAAGCTAAGGATGTGAGCGAAGATGACGAGGACGAGGCTGAGGACGATAGCTGAGCCTTGCCTTTTAGGGAGAGGGCTTGTCTAAATAGCGGGAACAAAATTTGAAAAGGAAGGGTGGTTGCCGGATGGAAAGTTTGATATTACGATTGCTGCTGTTGCTGGGATTCTTTGTTGGGATTGGAACGCGTTGGAAGGCTATGTCTATGATTTACGACCGTGATACCTCTTCTTGATTTCTTATATCTTTTGTTTTCTATGTTATATTTTTTTTTTCTCTCCCTCAATCCTTTTGCTTGGTGATGGTGATTGAGGGCTGGGAAGGAAAACGAAATTGTGCACGTGAGATGGATGAGGGGGTTATGTGTTGGGTTGGTGGTTGTGTGTGGGGGTGTTTTTGCTGAGCTGTGTGCTTGCTGCCTTGTCAATTATTCCGTTCATGTTTACATTACTTCGTGGTGTCGAATCTGGCTTCTGCTCGTCTTTCTGTTTCCTTGCATTTGAGATCGATGCTTATGTGTTTGGAATCCTTGTGGTTGCACTTGCGATTATGGGAGCGGGACTGTAGTGAGAATGGGAGTGAGAGTGAGAGTGGGAGTGGGAATGGGAGTGGTGCAGGAGATATATAACAAAGGACTTTCCCTCTCCATTCTCGGATTTCCGTGTCCGTCTTGTCCTCCACTCTCACCATGCCGAACTCACCAGCATAGCATGCCATATGCTCGGCGCAATACCCGATTTCTCCTACGCTCCGTCGAATTCACAATCCGATCGCGAATCCTCCGCTCCGCTCTTTTCGACCACCCTACGCGTCTCAGCGTTTTCTTCCTTCACCTACACTCTCTCTCGCGCCCTTCCTTCTATCGTTTCTCTTCTACACCCATACGGGATTGTTTTTGCGTGCGTTGAGCTAGCCTGGGGATTTGTCTGGTGTTGGAGCTGCTGGTTATGATTCCTTCTCTTCAATGGGTGTATCCCTCGCAGGATCAAGGATTGTGGGGTTGGTAAAAGTTGAGGGGATGGGGATGGGACTGGTGGGCTGTTTTGCTTGTGGTTTGTTTTGGGGGTTTTCGTTCATGCGTTTTGTGTGGTTGTGTTGTGGTGGTGATGAGAGGGAGAGGTTTTGGATGAAAAGGAGGGGTGTATATGCTGGTATACCGCATCAAGTGCAACTGGTTTTTATTTGAGGGGACAATTTAACTTGTTCTGTATTTTTTGTGTGGTTTATGGTGATGTGATGTGATCTGAATGTTGTTATTGAGTCTCCAGATCATCGTGTGGCACTTGATGATTATGGTTGGTGGTAACTTCATGGCTCTTGATAGATGTATGACGCTTAATAGTTGTGTAGGGTTGGAAATATCTACAGCTCTACAATTGTATAGCTCTCATCAAGTGCAAGGTCCTGTTCGACAATGTATCAGAAAACAGTCAGTCAAATTCCTCTCGGCCCAGGCTCTCAAACTATATACAAGACTCGACGCCCCTCCGCTCTCCAACAACCTCCTCCACAACACCTCCACCCCACTCAAAGAATCCGCCCCCCACCATCCTCCTCATCCCCCTCATACCCCGCCTCATGCCAATCGCGCCCCGGCAAGTCCTCCAGAACATACTCGACCCCCTCCTCATCCTCATCCTCACCACTCGACTCCCCGCCCGCCCGCCAATACCACTTCCCGCCCTCCCTCTCCTCCTCCAACTCCTCCCGCAACGAACACTCCAGACCCTTCACCTCGCACCGCCAGCACGCCCGCGCCAGGATCTTGTGCGACGTGCAGCACAGGAACCCGGCCTCGACACACTCCGTGCAGCGAGGTGCCGCCTCCGCCTCCGCCTCGACCTCGACCTCCTCCCGGCTCTCCATGATCGTCTCCCACTGGCGCTCCGGGCTGCGCGCTGGGGCTGGGCTCGCCGACTCCCACTCCTCGCCCTCCTCGACAAGCGTGCTCTCGCCGCTGCGGCTGCTGCTGGTGCTCCGGCTGCGCTGGCGTTTGCGCGGAAGCGCCGTCTGCTCTTGCGCATTGCCCGTGTCGTCGTCGCCGTCGTCGTCGCTGCTGATGGTGATGATGCTGGGGCTGCGCTTGCGCTTGCGCTTGTGGGGGTTGATACCCCAGCCCATCTCCTCCCCTCGTCCCTCCTTCCCCTCTCGCTCGTACTGCTCTGTGCCAGTACCGCCGTCACTGCCACTGTCACTGGCATCGTCGCTGCTGCTGATGTCGCCGTCGCCGACCTTGACCAGGTGCTGCACCCAGACCCTCTTCCAGATGATCTGGAAGCCCCGCGCGATCGAGCAGTTCAGCCCCCTCTCCTCGCACCCCTGGCAGGACTGGGTGTTTGTCCGGTGGCCGGTTCGGCAGACGGATTTTCTCTGCACGCAGTGCACGCAGGATGGTGGTGGTGCTGATTTCGTTAGATATTGTGTGGATCAGGGGTCAGGGGACTTACGTGGGACCTCGACCACCGCATTTGGGTGGTATGAAGGCATGTTGATGTTTGTGGGAAGATTAGCTCAAGCTGAATCTTCCTGTGTGTGTGTGTGTGTATTTGTGTGGAATTTGTGTGCTGGTTGGACTTGTTGCGCGTGAGATCTCAGTGCGATATGTACGAGAAGTTGTGATGTTTCTTTTTGGTCTCGTAATTGAAATGTCGAGGTTATATGTGTAGGACTTTGCCGTGTCGTCTCTAATGAGGCGGGGATGATTGTTGTTCTGCCGTGTGGTTGTTATTATGAGGCCTCTGAGCAATAGACTTGAATAGTGAATTGCTCGTATTGTTGGTTGGTATTAGGTCATTGATTGATATCTTCAACACGCCGAATAGGAACAATACTTGACGAGGGCTCAATGTCAGATTGTGTTTTAAGAGAGCAGCAATTTGACATTTCTCATGTGATTGTATTCCATGAAGCCCAATATGATTCTAATGAGAGTTCAGAAAAAGGGAGGCTGGTCTTGTAGAAGTGAAGCTGGTGAAGTGACCTTACGGAGCTTGGTAGGTAAACATGAAGTGGTGAGAATCCAACCCCCTCATTTCTTGAAGAGCTATATCTCACCGAAAGTGACTTCGCTGAGGTCTGCGCAACTCAACCATGAGTTGAAACCTCAAGTTTTTTGAAAAATAGACCGAAAGACTTGCTCTGCTGTATCTCCACCACCTCTCCTCGATTTTTGTGCTCTTGCTTATTTCCGTGTCGAGATAACTCCGAGATTTTCAAGAGCGCCATTTTATGTCATTCACCACATACTCCATTCCACCATGGTGTTTGACATCACCATGAGAAGCTAATGGCCAATGAGTTTTGTCATTCAGTATGGAATTGAAATGGTCAAGTACTGTCTGTGACTCGATGTTGTTGGAAGTAGGAAACGACTCACAAACATAGCAATTGCGTTTATAAAATGTTTCTCTAACAAGCAAGGTCGTAGGAGCAACATCGAACAAATAAGCCAAACAAGTACACAAGTAGAATAAGCAATAATATAAGGAGTTGTCGAAATGCTTATAAGGATTTTTTGCACTCTCCATTTCCTTTCATGGTTCCTTTGAAACAGCCATTGTCCTTCACGGAAGTTCTTCTCTTGAAAAGGAACTTTTGTAATATGAAAAATTTCGAAACTTCGAGCATTCTACTCCTGTAGCTAGGAATCTCTAGAACAGTCTATAATATATCGACTTTGGGAAACTTCTCTGATTCCACTAATGATTTTGTATCGTCGATTGGTATTTCTCCATGCTCAAATGGAATATTTAAGATCTTGAGCCCTTCTCAAATCTAATTATGAGTTAAATTTGACGAAGCTATATGCATGTATCCAAAGTTGTAAGCAAGCTAAAGACGACGTAATATAAGACAGTCCATAGAGTCTATTTGTTACCATAGACTCTACTTATACAGAATCCCTTTCTGTGAAGAGCTGTGGTGACAAACAGTAACCCAGTTGTTGCAGCAAACCGTTTTGAAGTATCTCGAATGTTTCCCATGACTCTAGTATCAAAAATCCCACAACTGGATGATCAGTAGCCATTCATGATATGTGAGCACTAAACCCACCAAAGGTTCAGAAGTCGACAACGCCTGGTGATTTCATGCCGATTTATCGATTGATGACGGTGCAAACTCTGATGACAACCGAAATTTCCACGATGACAGCAAACTCATAACAAGCGACCCAACCCAGGGTAGATGGAGCTTCGAGCATGAAATCCAGATGATTTGAGATGAAATTTTCATGGAGACAGGCCATCTATTTATCGTCGTTCAAGTGGGCGCACACCTCGCTTGTCAGTCTGCACTCGTTTCACCTGACTCGCTATACGACGGAGACCCAGGACTCAGCAATAAGGTCGATTTCGAAAGAACATGAAACCAAACACAAAAGCTCTACAATCTTTCGCATGAAAGGCTTCGGAAAATTGAATAAGAACGAATCCTTGAAAATGGCTTCTTATCATCATGCGAGTACCCCGAGCTCTCATGGCTTCAGCATGATGTTTTTATAGGTATTCTTGCCATAGCTTTTGTTATCATACCGTGCGAAGTTACCTCAAATTCATGGTCTTAAAAACATAATTATATGTGCAATAAATGGTAGACTCTTGCAAATTTACCAAACCAGAGTCCATGGAAAATTCGAACGTATCAGTAATAGTTCCCCTTGCCAGAGTAATCAGCGGTCGTGCCCGGAAAAGCTCCTGCTGGACCCCTTCCTGCCACAGCATCTTCATCAGAACTATCTCCATCTTCACCGAAATCATCGCTCCTCTCGGGAGGTGCCCGCATAGCCTCCAGGACTGATGCTTCTAGACTTGGAAGCTCAAACGCCTTTATGCTGTGAATATCGCGCCCAGAAGGCATGGTGGCAAGCAGCGGGCCAGAAGGTGGTACGACTTGCGTATTGATCTACTAATGTTAGTTACTGCATCTTTCGTAGAGTTAAAAGAAGCATACGGTGTCATTCATCTTCACCCATTTCGCCTCCAGCATGGTCAAGACTCGACTCTCCTCCAATCGCCCAGCATCACTGCCCCAACCCGTTCCCTTCTCAACCCTCCTATCCTCCCGCTTCTCATTCCAATCCTTTCTCAACTTCGAAAATGTCGATTTCTTGCCTGCCTCCTTCTCCGCCAACAATGAGGCGAAACCCAATTCCTGCATACCTGCTCTGCACCATGCAATGCCTGCGCCTGCCTGACCTCCCAGCTCTGCATCGATAGCAAAGAATCTGCATGCCTTTCCCCTCCCTGTCCGTCTCAGATCCTCCACATACCTCAACAATGCCTCGTCAATCTTTCCCGCTTTGCTCTTCCCCGCACTGGCATTCAACAGCGACAGTGCCTTGCTCGCATGATCTGCCGCCGCAAGACATAGCCGTGCGAAGAGATGTGCTCGCACCTTGGGTATCTCAGGTGATTTAATCATCCACTCCTTGTCGTTGGCATTGCGGTCTTGCGCTACAGCCGCCGGGTACGGATCGTCCTTGAGGACGGCGAGAAGAGTTGCCTCTGCATGGGCAAGGCTAGAAAGGGCGCGGAAGGTTGGCGAGCTGAGGTCTATGCATGCTGCTGGCCCTGAGACACTTTCTGAACGTGTACCGAGATAGTTGTGTATGGAGGCTGCAAGGAGAAGGTGTCTGGTTGCGGTGGTGATTGCTGTTGCGCGAGCTTCGGGGCTGGGGGAGGCCGTGTCAGATGCATAAAGCGGATGGAGTGCTGCGCGAGAGAGGCTCGTGTAGGAGTAGGCTAGAGTGGAGAGTACGAAGTAGACCTCATACTCTAGAGATTCGAGCCTAATGCGGGGTGCTTCACGGCCGGGGATCGTGGAGGAAATGGTCGGGCGCCATTCGAGCTTTGGAGTGGATGTTAGGATGCAGTCGATCTCTTCACCAGCTACGGAGTGATTGCTTAGTCCGCCATCGATGGCGAGTAAATAGGGTAGATAGCTTTGCAAGCTTTGTTGTATGGCTGCAAGATTGTTGGCTTGTGATGGCGGAACCAATCGTTTGTGCTTCTTTAGAGCATCGCGGAGTACTCCACGATAGGTACTGGCTGTCAGAGGAAGCGATGGATGCGATTCACTACTGAAACTGGAAGAGAAGGAGAAAGCAGAGGTAGTGGGTAAGGTAAAAGGAAAAGGCATGCTTGTGGTGATGTTGATGTAAAGAAGGATCGCATGGCGATCTCATGGCGAGGTAGCTTTGTCACAGCCAAGGAGCCTCCACGAAACTATGAGTATCTGATTGCAGGAGAAATCATGATTTGATCATGTGTGCAAGGCAAAATTATCTCATGTATCAGACACTTCGGTCTGCAATAATCTACCGATCTGTAAGATGTATGATGATGGCGATAAATCATGTGGCAATATAATTCACAGATATCAAATTCGTGGTGTTGTGGGTGTCCAATTTGAGACCAATGCTTGGTGGATAGATTGAGGTTGACCAAACTACGTCACACCCCAAGCTGTCATGTCGTAGTATGATGAGTGGTGGCCGATAAAAGACATAAGTGATACACAAGAAATAAACCTATAATACCTCACAGTTCAACTCTTCCAAGGACTAAAAGCAATTTTCAAGAATTCGTCCTAACTATTTGAACTATTATCCCCAATCCATTACAATGTCCGCCTCTGAGAACCAATCTTCCCTCAACTCTGCTAGAGGAGCAGGAACCACTTTTGGGCCAGGCGACCAATATTCCTCTTCGAAAGCTACTCCGGCCTCTACTGTGGGTTCAACTACGGCATCGGGTCACGGGCAGCACCCAGATGATCACTCTGATGGCCGAGACGACAACGCTACCCTCCCAGGTTCCAAAGTCGGTCCTCAGAACGAAGATTTGAATGGAGAGCAGATGGCTGCTCCCGGAGAGGGCAAAGTCATGGATGCTCAACTCGATAAGAAAAACGCAGGCTGGGGGGAGCAAGACAGCCTGACGAGCGACCTGGACAGAAAGAAGGCCGAACAGAAGGAAGCGAGAAACGAAATCAAGGCAGAGCGGAAAGAGGGTGTTGATGTTGACGGAAGTGGTGGGCAACGCATAAGCAACGAGAGTCTTGGATCAGTATGATTGTGGAAAGGATGTGGAGGACTCAAAGATACGTCAACTGGTTCTTGATTGTCTAGCTGTTCGAAGTGCCAGATGCACCGCCCATTTTATATTCCAAATGAAGACAATGCTTGTATACGCCTCAACTCCTTCGCCATGCCTTCAACCATATGTGACTTAACCCATTACTCCATTCCCATCTCGATGTCTACCATGTCCGAGTCTTCTAGCGAGCTCAGTGCTGAAGACTGCGCTCTTGAAGTAAAAGCTGAGGACTGTTTGAGTTTTCGTCGCTTTGCTGCCCATTCTTGAATGCTCTTGGTATCTGCTCCTTCGACTGGTATCTCTCTAGGTTCTGCCGATTTGCCCAATATAGTGCCCTGATATCTTGAATCTTCGTCCGTTTTTGCGTGCTTCTTCTTTAATACTGCCTCAACATCAGCCAAATACTCCGGTATCCTCCAATGACAACCTTAGAAAACAAACCTGTTAAAAAGTCCTCCTTGGCTTCTTCACCAGTCCCTTCCAAAGCGATTCTCCTGATTTCCTTATTCCTATCTCCCTTGCACCAAGCCACGAAATTATCCACCCCTCTCACATCTTCCTCGTCGTCCCAAATCTCATCCTCAACTACCTTCTCTGGCGATATTACACCGCATTCCTGCATAGCGACCCGAATATCCTCAATTGTGATTTCGTATTCCAATTCTCCATCTGCTGCATGAGCTGCAGTCTTGGATGCTAGCAACATCATGTATCTCGCGGCAATATCCGTGAGTGTGTCAAGTACTGAAGGGCGCGTTGAGTGGTACCCAGCGGCGCGTAGAATATGGAGAACGCATGGTCGCAAGAGGGAATGTTGGAAAGCTTGAGGTGTTGTCGCCATTGCGTATGTGAGGATGAATATATACCCAGATCAAGGCACGAGCGACAGCGTCGATCTCATCATTGAATCGAGCAAGAAGAAATAAAGGCCAAGTGATGTCGCAGCTAGTGTATGCTTGTTGATCGTTCTGTGATCGCGACAATATAAAGGCTGGCATTGTCGCAAGGCTACAAAAAGCGGGCGCTAGCGGCATTCGTGGTACCTCATGTCTATCACAGCTTCCATTGCTGCATCACATACTCCACGAATACATAAGAGGCTGATTCATACCGAACGACGAAGTCAGAGTATCTGCGCGAATCGAAGTTCTGGACATGATCACTTGAGGAACACAAACCCCGAATTGCAGACTCAGAGGAGTCCGGCGCAAACATGTCGAAACCAACACTCAAGTTCAAGCTGAACACCAGCGTTAAACCATCTATCAGCTCACCTTCTCCCTCAACACCTGGAGGCGGTACAAAGCTCAAACTCAACTTTGGCTCTTCCTCCAAGCCAAGCACACCAATCGAAGCACCACCAAAACCTTCACCGGCGCCAGTAACACCGCTACCCGTGACAAAGAGTAAAGCTGGACGAGCTCGCAAACCCAGCGCAAAGGTCGTGGATGCGAATCTCAACGGCAAACGATTTAAGGATGACTCATCAGACGACGATGAGGCAGATGTGCCGCTGGCTGTGGAAAGGCCAACCAAGAAGCAGAAGATCAAGCTTAGTATGGGCGGTCCAAAGACTCCCGTCATTCTCAAGGGAAAATTCAAGGGCAAACCTCCGAAGAGGCCACTGGGAGAGGGTTATGATTCTGAAGCAAGTGATCGCGAAATGGATCCAGTGATTGAGGAGGAGTTTGTGCTCCGGATGATGCCAGGCGAAGATTGCGACTACCTACGAAACGCCATTGAAAATCGACTGATAGGAATACCTCGAGCACAAGGGGGAGCAGATGTTCAACTCAAATTCTTTCATGCTGAGGGACGACGAGCGGCCGTTACAATTCGCAGAAATGTATATGCAGCTACATTGGTTGATCTACCCTGCGTGATCGAAGGTATGAAGAGTTGGGACAAGCGAGGTTGGTGGAAGAGTGCAGATATTTGTCAAATGCTCTACGTTTTTGCACAGGTACCCAACGAAGCAGCAGCGCAGAACATCGAGCTACCCAAGACTGTTGATCCCAATACCTTTCAATTCCCTCATGGCCTTACACCACCCATGCACTACGCAAGAAAACGAAGGTTCCGCAAGAGGATTAGCAGGACTGCTATTGAAGCTGTAGAAGCCGAAGTGGAGAGGTTGTTAGAAGCTGATGAGAAGGCCGTCAGCACAAAATACGAAGTTTTTGATCCAGATGCCGGTAGCAGAGGGCCGAGCGCATATAGCCCTGCAGGAAGCTCGCCTGGCGGTTATGATATGATGCAGAACGGAGAATACTCCGAAGACGAGGATGCAGAGGGCGAGATCGATGATGGCGGCTACTTCCACCAGATGAACGGCAATGGCGGAGAAATGGACGTGGATGACCTTGAGGCCGGTTTGGAAGCCGAGCTCATGAACGCCTTCGAAGCCGATGAGCCAGCTGCCAACGGCAACGCTACACCCGCGGAATCTACGCCTGGTATCTTTGCGATCGGCGAGACGCCAGTTGCGGAAGAAGAGCCGGAAGAAGACAGTGGCGACGAGTCCTTCGAATCTGGCGCGGATGAAGATGCTGGTGGAGATATTGACGAGGTTGACGAGGATGAGAGGGCTAGACAGGCACAACTAGCAGATGCGAGAGAGGATATTGCAGAGATGGAAAGGCAAATTGAGGGGCTGCAAAACCAGATGTCTGCGCAGCAGAATCCGATTCTCAAATCGAGAATTAGGAGCAACATTGATAAAATCAAGGCGGAGTTGGTGCTCAAGAAGAGTGCAATTGGGGATGCGGATGAGGATTGATTCGGACGGGAATTTGGTGTAGCATAGCATGGTGTTCAGGTTTTGGGCGGAGGTTCGGGAGGTCCATCTGGGCCGGATATGCTTTGGAGCCAGATTATGGCTGGCAGTCAAATACACTGCATTGGAAATTTTACGACATAGTTCCCATCGATTGAAAGTTGTGTGTGCTGTGAAAGTAACAATGTAAACGGCTTTCGAGCGTGAAGGGTGGGTAACTGGCTACTGAAAAGTCCACCCGTCAGCCTCGGGTTCAGTTGGTAAGGTAGATTTAACAAGCTAATTGAAGAGGGTGAGACTTTGAACTGTATATGATGTCTTCAATAAAATGAAACAAAACGGGTCGAAACAAAGATTCAGGTAAAAGTTATAAGCTCAATTGTCATTGCAATAACTTCTGTTTGCCCAGAGGAGGTCAACGATAAAGACGGTACACTGCTGCTGACAATATGTCACGCCGAGTTATCACCCGATGGAGAGCAGATCTTCGACCACCTACATTCCAACACCAGCCTTCCAGAAACAGGTCAAACTTGAAAACTAAATAGAAACATAGCTTCAGATGGACCTATGAAAATTTCAGGTAGGGTTGCCGTTGACTTCAAAGAGGAACCTGCGTAGCTGGAAGTGATGAGGATTGCCTCCCGTCGGAGGTGACAGCTTCCACCACATATCGCACAACTCCAGAGTTCCAGAAACTCGACAAATTCAAAGCATGGATTTCTTTGTATGACCACATGTATCTCCGAGAATTTCGGGTGTGGTCACCGTTGATTTGAGGGAGATATGGTGTTGCCATGTTATAAAGCAAGATTCTTGTAATGATGCCGTAAACGGGATTTGTACGATGGCCTGGGAGCTGGGAAACAGCTATGGAGTTCCTGAGCATTAGATGTGAAATGATGAGTAACAGTAAATAAGGGAATATCGGAGTAAGGTATAAGAAAGGCAGCTATGTAAAAATATCAAGCAAGTTGGGCCTCGGCCAGCGAACCCATCTGCTTTCTCAATAGCATGCTGCATCTTCGTGACATTATTGAACTCATACTCTCTAGCTGATATATGAACCAGTAGATCATTGAACAACATTACTCTAATGTTCATCCAAAGGTAAAAGTAAACCGGTAGGCAACTCTAGGTTACGCTCATCTTTCTTACATATCACAAGCAGAAGCGAACATATCAAAATCTTGCAAAGACCAGAGAGCACACAAATAGTTTTTTGTATTTCGTTCATCTGAACTTCATGTTTGTCGTGTACAGCTAGCTATAAAGGTAAAATAGGAGAAGTGAACCCATACTGGTATCTTGATTGTCTTAGCAAACTGGAAATGCCTGGACCGTACTTTTACATTAAAAATCATCATCGCTCCAAAACCACAGCAAATGCTCATGCAAAGAGAAAATAAAAGTAGAAACAAATAGGGGCTCAACGAGCACTCAGGCCATGCTTCCCCCCTCAGCCCCCCTGGCCTCTCTGATGGCTGCCTCTGCCTTCTCTGCAAGTCTCTTCGACTCGCATTCGACAAGCCAAGCATCAAGATCTGGAGCCAAGCTCCCGTGAAGATATGCAAGTGGCTTTTCACCACGATGCTCGGCACTCTTGCTAAACCAGCAGGTGAACTTCAAAGTGACCGCACCTTCATCTCCCAGCCAGACAGTAATGAAGTCTCCATTCTTCAACTCAACCCAGTGGCGGCATGCACCATGAACCTCATTTTCCATGAAGATCGGGATCCGATGACCATTCACGCGGATTCCATGCTTGCTCTTCGACGCGATATAGAAAGTCATATCGGCCTCCACATCTCTTGGTTGGGCGCCAACGACATTTGGCTTCCAGGCGACAACCTTGAAGGCATGTCGGGGCACCTTGGTCTCGTACGAGTTACTGTGCTTGATGATGCTATCGTTGGAACGGCCATATGAGATGATCCGCGAGTTGACTGGGAACGCGATGTCCTTGATAATTGATTGGGAAATGGCTTCAAACTTGCCATATACGGTGGAAGATGCCTTGTATTTGTAGATTGTGACGCCAATCGGAGCGGATTTCTCGATGTCCTCGCGAGTGGGAGGTGGGTGCGCACGCTGTATGTTTGCTGTGGCATTGGTGGCTGGAACATCGGCGGTGGCAATCGGATCCGAAGAGAGACGAAGCTGCTCAACGGAACCATGGTGGGAGAGGGCGGGAGATGGTTCATCGAGATAAGGATCAATGTTCTCGACATCCTCGGAGAGTCTTAATTCATCTCGCAACAGAGGAGTGCGACCACGAGCAGTTGACTCGACGGAGGTCCCACGAACGGTGCTGTAGTCGTCGCCGTATCCAAGCTGTGTGCTTGGAGTTCCGACTTCACTGGAAGGCTCGCGGGAGCCTTGCTCAGCCGCGAGGCGCTCTTCTTCGGCGGCCAGTGCAAGCCAGTCTCGCTTCTCTGGGATGTATCTGTCTTCCCCGCGTGCCATGGCTTCTTTGGTACGCTTCGTCCACTCCCCGAACGTCAAACAAGGATAGTTCTGATGGTGTGTTGACTTGTCACTGGGGTCCCAGTATGTGCTTTTGGGGACAGAGATGCTAATGTGGCGGCTGGAACGCGGACGCTTGGCAGCACGCTCCGAGTCACTGATTTCTTCGGTGTCCTCTCGGCGTCGAACACTGGATAGGAAGCTGGGGGCATTAGTCGAAATGGACTGGCGACGGGTTGGAGGAAGTGGGGGGGACATCGAAGCGTGGGACATTGCTGGAGGTGTAGTATTCGTAGAGCTGAGGGCTGGAGGGCTGTTCACAGGTGGACTTGTGGCCGAAATGTATTTACGGTTGTTAACCATTGTATTGAAAGTGCTTTTGTTGCTTCCAGAGTACTGGTTGATGGTTGGACGTGTAATCTGAGTTGGCGATGTTGTAGGTTCTGGAGATTCCATCCGCAACTGGCCAAGATGGCTCACAGCACCGTGAAGACTGGAAGCAGTGTTAGGAAGGTACCAACCGTACTCTGAACGAAACGGAGTTGCCGTGGCATTGGAGTCAGCTCTCTGATGGTAAGGAGTGCCGTACACGAAAGAGCCCCGTCTCTCTACAGGCTCCTGTGTTTGTGCGCCGAAAGCACTTTCCTCAAATATGCTACTTTCTTGATGTGTTCTGTTTGTGTTTACACCGCCAAGTGTTGTATGTGGGAGATTGAGATGACCTGCCAGGACCCCGCTACTTCCTACTGCAGACGAGTTCACCTCTCCAAATAGGCGCTCGTTGCCAGGTGCAGTCTTCATGAAGCCATAGCTCTCGTTGGCACTCTCACTGACCAACGAGTCATCATCAATAAAGCTGCTTGGAATTTCTTTACGTGCTTCGCGAGGCTGTTTGTTTTTGATATGTGGAAATGGATCTGACGGATTGATAGGTTCCTCCAAGGCATCATTGTCGTCGTCGTCGTCGCTGTCCTCAACCTGAGAGATGTTCAGCTGGGATGCACCCTTCTCAATTTCTTCCGCTATATTGCTGTCGCCAATCATATCGACTTCATCATAATCAACTTCACCCTCTTCAACTTCACCTTCTTCGTCGTCGCTGTTGTCGACCTCATCCCCGTTTAACCATGGGGAATCCAGCAACTCTTCAATCGTAGGACGATGTTCTGGACGAACTTGGAGCATCGATCTCAGGAAACGAACGCCATTGTCGCCTACTCGACGTCTCTGCAATGGCCATATCTCTAGAGGTTTGGTCATAATGCTGTGGAGCAGCTCCCGATATGTAGTACCTTGAACGGCAGGATATGGAGGAGATCCGCTGAGAGTATAGAACAATACTCCCGCCAGAGACCACAAATCGACAGAGCTGCCATACTTTTGCGGTGGAAGTGTAGACTTGTCTCTTCCATGACGACGTACACCACTGACATCGTATTCACGGTACTCGCCGTACACCTCAGGCGCACAATACAAAAGCGTTCCGCAGAAGGTACGCAAGAAGGTATCATTCTCGTCGATAATCTTCGACAAACCAAAGTCGGTGAGCTTAACCACGAGTGGCTCAAAGGAATGAATGAGAATGTTGTCGGGTTTGATATCACGGTGAGTAATTCCCATCTCGTGAAGATACTGAAGTGCAGACAGCATCTGCGTCGCCATTATCTTTGCAAATGGCTCCGGCATGTACTTCTGCTTGGCGATGACAGCACTCAAGTCACCACCCGGAATATACTCCATGATGATGTACAAATGGCTCCCCCAGTCAATGTCTTCAATGTACTTGACAATGTGTTTCTACAAAGGTTAGTACTATTTTCTTCTTTCATCGTTCAGCCTGTACCTACGTGCTTAATTTGTCTCATAATATTCATCTCCGTCTCAATCTTCATATCAATCATGCCATTCTTCATAAAACGGCGCTTCTCGATCTCCTTTGCAGCAAAAGGAGTTCCGTCAAACTTAGTGGTCACCATCCACACGGTAGCAAAGGCGCCTTTGCCGATGACGTTAACCTTGTTATATCTGTTGCCACCTTTCCACTCTTTGGCATGAATGCTGATCTCAACGGGAGCTGAGTCTTCATCTCGAGGTTGCATAGCCTGTGGGAACAAGTTAATCTTGTTCATCAGTTATGGAACTTTCAAGAGTGGCATGTGTACATACTGGTTGGAGATCACCATTAACTCTTGCTCGCTTTTCTCGCTCAAGCTGTAATTCATGCTTGTGATTGAGATGTGCAATGCAGTTCCTATGAAAGGCATCTTCGATTTCTCCTTCGCGGCGAGGAAAGCGGACAATGAATTTGATATCACCATCTGGTGGATTAGGAAGCAAGATGACTCCTCCATGTTCAATAGTGTGGCGGTAATGGGTATTGTCCTTATGGCCAGCATCCTTGTTGCCGGCATCTTTGTTGTCAACGTCCTTATCACGGTGTTTGCTTTTGAGATGCATGCCGTCGTAGAGCGTGCCATTGGTTGAAGTATCTTCGAGCATGATGCTTCCATATTTATTCATATAAATTTTGAAGTGAGTATTGCTTATGCGTCTCATGTCATCAAGATTACGGAAGACAATGTCACATCTCTTGGGGTTGCGACCAAAGCAGTACCCCTCGAGAGGATCTTTGAGAGCAGCAGAGAGTCTCAGAGCAATGACACGAGACGTCATACCTTCCTTTCCCTTGAAGGACTTTTGAGGGGGGAGATCAGTGTCGTTAGCATATTTGCTAGCTGTCAACTCAGGTGCTGCTTGTGCAAGACTGGTGGCTACAGCGTATGCAGCTGGGGTTGAAGGATGAAGGAGGCAGAAGATATCAGCAAGATCTTCTGGACTCATGCCACCAGTTGTATCGCCAGTGCGACGAGGGTCGATCTCAAGCTGTGTTGCTGTAAGTTGAGAGTCGTAAGCTTGGGTTTCTTGGGATTGGTATGAAAAAGACTGTGAATTGTCCATACCGGGCTGTGTTGCGTCCTCCATTTTTAAAAGATTGGAAGAGAACGTATGGGGAACAACGAGACAGAATCAAGGAAGGGAGAGAACGACAGATATAAGTTGCGGGCGTGATGATGATGAGGAAGTTGATGAGGAAGTTGATGGAGATGGAGATGGAGATGGATTTGGAGGAGGAATTGGAGATGGAGGTGTGTTTGAGTCGAGTACTTGAGAGGGAAGAGTATCAGCCAAACGTCCAGGCAACGGTACCCGCCAAAACGAGCCGCACGAAATGGGAAGGAAAGCTTTCTGTGAGAGGTACAGTAAACCATTGCCCCTTCTTGATTTTTGATCTTTCGACTTACTGCATACAGAGTTTATGGACCCGTTCTGGCCTCGAGCTGTCTGATTCAGGGTATCTATTCGTTATGCAGATTATATTTCTACAGCCGCTTGAAAAAAACTTCATTAAGGAGCGTCTTCAGTACAAACAGAGGAAAGAGAGAAATTCGCCGTCAATAGGTCTCAGCCATCCACAACGACGACAACCACGTGGAAAGGACCAAGGGCTAATCTAAGCCTGGCAACACTGGTCAGAGCCTTCCAAGGGCGATATGAAAATCGCTGGATCCCACTCATGCATTCCTCATTGCCTCCTCGCTGTGTCCAATGTTATGCTTGCGAGTTTCAAGGCTCTCTCAGGATGTTTATAATCTTGCTTTAATGGAAGAGAAACACGAACGAGGCGCACATGAGGTCTCGCGCGCTGCGTTGTATTCGCAACATCATTTTTCCGTCCAAATCTTTGGCAGATTAAGCCTCCCCGCACGGCCGTTGGACCCACAATAACAATGTCTATTGTCCTAGCGACGGACGTCATGTGTTGGGGAAGGATAAGAAATGATTCAGATATTCATGGGATCAGGGATGGATTTCACAGGGTCTTGGGGAGTCTCGCTGGGCATCTTCAGCAGTGTTCACTATCTACAACCAAGGACGAACTATTTTGTTTCTCCCTGGGTGCTGCTGTTGTTCATTTGTGTTTTGGGGTCATTTCAGGCAGTTTTTTTGAGGACACTAACAGCGTCGCTGTGGTAACCAGTTGAGATTTGAATGCAGGAGAATCAACGAATAAACCTATGCAATCAGGACAATCATCTCCTATTTATTGTGAAAGCTATCTAAGAGGCTACAAGCCGGGCATCAGGTCGTCAGATTACAGGAACCGAGCAATGGTTTGAGCAGAAGAACAGAGCAAACTGCTATCCCGAAAAGACATGAACTGAATATGTCTTGAATCTCGAATTCTGACAGCACTAGCGCGTGTCCTACACGAAATCCGCCAACCAAACGCAAAGCCAGTGAAATAAAGCACAATGATTAGTGAAGGAACATAAAGGAGAAATAGAAAAACCAGGTCAAGTCCGCTCAAGGTAGAAAATCACAATTCTCTGAATGAGAAAAACTGAAGGAGGAAGAGCGGTGCAAGTTGATCCAAGTTCTAGTGATCACTCAGAACTCCAGACGGAAAGAAGGAACACCAGTAGCGAGATTTAGCCGGCTCAATCTCGAGATAAGGTAGTAGCAGCACAAATGCCCTCAAGAACCAAGAGTCTCGAAAACACAGCAAGAATCAGAGCAATCATCCAATGTGCGCCCTTAGATTACCGCACTCTCGGAGTGCGAGACTCCAACATCCAGGCCAATTTGAATGCCGTCACCCAAATCAGCGACACTGACTGAAGCACCAACACTAGCCATACCGACGTTTCCTCTGAAATCATTTCTCAAGCCAATGGCACTATCAGAAAGAACGACCCCACCATTCCAGTCACCGCTTCTAAAAAGTTGGCGAAGATTTCCCACACTCGCGGAGCGATTAAGGCGACGCTGGCGTCCGGCCCTCCTGAGAAGACTCTCGGTAGAGGTACAAAGGCTCTCGATACTTGCGAGCGAGCGCAGTCCACCGGTACTAGCGAAGGAACTAAGCGAGCTGCGGGTGTGAGCAGACGGTGGGGGAGTTGGGGAAGCGGCGCGGGCGAGGTCATCAAGGTCCAGGCAATCGTACCAGCCGTTCTCGTGCTCCGACATGCCACGGCGCACGGGTTCATCGTCCGGCGAAACAGAGGCGTAGTCTCTGGTCACAATATCGGCTTGCTTGAATCTTGTGGACTGGGCGGCTCTTGCGGCCTTCTCGGCTGCTCTCTTCGCCTTGTTCTGCTTGTCCTCTTCTTCGAGTTCGTCGGGAGCTAGCTTCGCACGTCGGGCTTTCTCCTTTTCGCGCTTCTTGAACGCCTCTCGCATATCTTTCTCGCGTTGCTCGCGCTTGCGCTCGTCGTCCTTGATTTTCTCATACGGCATCTTCTTTGCTTGCTCGGTGCGGATCAAGCTATCAGGATTGGCGGCCATGATTTGGCGGTGACTCTCCTCGAGGGCTTGCAGCGATGGCTCTCTGACGTTTGTGGTAAAAAGGCGTTTGAAGAATCCCATTTGCTGTGGCGCAGCGGACTTGGACGAGGATCCGAGATTCTGACCTTCTGGCTCGTCTTCTGCAACGATGAAGCGCTCGAAGAACTTGACGGTTTCAGGGTTTGGAGTTCTACAGGCCACTTCATGCTGATGAGTTGGCGATGCAGCACGAGCTCTTTCCTCCCTCTTCTGTTTGTCTGCCTCAATTTCCCTTCTCGTCCGAGTCTTGAATGAAAGCACTGGGGATGGCGGAGCCTCCTCTTCTTCCTCTGAATCAGAAGCATAGACAAAGATTTCTGCTGGCCCTCCAAGACCACCGGTTGGATCGGTCGGCGAGAAGAAGCGATATGGCCTCTTCCTCTCCCAACCCGCGCGTTCTTCCATCCGCGCAGCTATTGCATTCTTACCAGTTGGATGTGCTCGGGTTGGGTAGATCTTTGCACGACGGAGAGGTCCATTGTATTTATGGCCCGGTACTCGGTCCTTGTCGGTGAAGTCCTCGATTGTGAGGCGTTTTCCAGATGGAGGTGGTGGGGGGATAAGGGGTGGAATCACGCCAACCTGATATAGTGAGTGATGCAGACTTCAGTACTGGAAACTGCGGGTGCTTACTGGTGGATTGAGAATGTAGATGGGGTTGCATGTGGCCAGGCCAAGCTTTTACTTGTCAGCTATCTGAAGTCTCAATGAAAGGGGGTACAACAATAGTTCAAGACCACTCTGGCATCCCAATACAATGTAATGCAAGATGACTGAAAACAACTTACAGAATATCGTGGCAGCGGATATCCGTCGCCAACATCCATTTTAAACAAAGTTGTAGACGGAACAAAACAATTATGTTTTCTGGAATAATCAGGTTAGCTTAAATCTTTAAAGACTCGACTTTGAAGATGGTATGATCCAAATAGACTTGAATTTGATATTGTTGGAAGGATTGTGAGTAGTTCTCAGCTGTTCGTTGCAAGCAGAGAATGCCCAGCAAAATCGAACACTGACTACCACTTCAACAACGAAGCCGTCCTTTGATAATCAAGTGTATTGACTGTAACCAAATTGCTGCTCATATACTCTTAGATATCGCAGATACCTATACCAATACCAGCAGTAACACCTATGTCTGGAAATTGCGAGGTGTTCGAAACACGGGCTGCAAGTAGCAAAATGAAAAACACTTCGTCAATCCAACCGACCTTGAAACAACTGGTGATTATGAGGCTCTAGAATCGTTTGAGATAGACTCAAAGACAATCTGAGATGCTGTAAAGCTTTTTGCAGTGACGTTGGTATTGAGGGACTATGAAGTGTTGTCTATGACTCGGCAATGAAGTGAGAGCAATACTCACAGGAGCCAACAATACTTCACGAATTGCTCCAACCTTCGAGCGATTGGCCAATGTGAATAGCCGGAATCGCTCAAGGTATCACCAAAGATGATTTGGGAGATCAATAGAAATTTTAATTCGTGTTGTGTCGTGAGATATGATGAAGTGATCTGGAGCAGGTGAACGATGAGAAACTTGGCACATACCTTGATATGGACAGTGGATCTGTAAAGACACATGGATTTGTAGGAGCAGATGTTGAACTGAATAAGTGCCATAGAAGAGTTTCTGGAGTTGTTTGGAAGGCGTATTTGCAATGTTGAGGATGTAAAGGGAGAAGGGTGTTGCAAGAATCGAGGCCAGTCACGTGCTGAGGCATAAGGGCGGCTCGCCCCAAGACAGCCTGCCCCCAATACAATACCTCGCAGAGTACCACGTACTGCCGAATCACAAAATCCAAAGAGTCGAGTATCACTAGCAACCCCATTTCCTCCATGGGTGTCAACGAGATTCTGATGCCATCTGCCATCTCGATACTATTTGCCGTCTCCGCACTCATTATGATAATTGGAGGTGATGCCGGATTTTGCAACTCGATTTATTTTCGAAGGGCACTGAATTACACCTTGAATTGGCTTTCTGCGGATATGAGCGAAACGTGGCAACCATGCTCCTCTTGCAGAGACAGATGCTGCAGTGGGCAGCGTCAGGGAGGACAACACAACAAAAGCTCAGCCAACGATGAATGGTTGAGAATGACCAGGATGACGATCAGAGCGCACACAGAATTCTCGAATATGAAGCACTGCGTAAGGAATGTACCTTCGGAATAGAGCATAACGAGCTGATCAGCCCGACTTCCTGGATGTATAAGTAAGTGCTACAGTCCTTGTGGACAAGGGATTGCCGAGAAGGAGGCAAATAGCTGGACGCCCGAGAAAGGGCTTGCGGATATGGTGTGCGTACAAGCATACAGGAAGCTATTCCTGCACGCTGGGAGGGGCAGTGATTGATTGGCAGGATAGCTGACACAGGCAGGTAGGCAAAGTCTTACGAGCATAGCTATGCAGCTGGAAACAGACACTTATGCAGCATTCTCCGCAAGCTTCGTTGCCATGTTTTGCCAACGTGAGAGTGAGCTTCAATGTAAGGCCCCGTTGTCAAGCTCCCTCGTGTGTGCCACAAGTGCTTGTGTGATGATCACTACAGTTTCTGGTGGAGGGTCGCTAACCTCGACATATACATGGGGACATGACCGCTCCTGAGATGGACCTTTGGGAAGATGAGATGACACAAGATGAGACAAGATGAGACAAGATGAGATGAGATGAGATGAGATGAGATGAGATGATGGTGAGTCTTGTTTATGTGGACTGGACAAGTAGAGGTACAGCATCTTGTCATACTCGCCTAGGCTACATATGCGCTGAAAATGACATCTGACAGGTGAAGGTTTATTACACAATAATACATTGACAACCAAAACATGGCCATGGCTTCTTGGGGCCGCCAGCAGTATCATGAAGATACTATATTGGCTTTGTTCCAGCCGAATTCGGGCTTATTACCAAAATAAGTTGTTCGAAGGGTGACGCTATTCATTCTAATAAAGTATGAAGAACGAGAAACATGCAAGAGAGGATCAGAGACGGATAAAATGACAATGATCGGTAACAGGGCGGTACGCACATCCATACGAGGCCGACCTCCTCACTGCCCACCAGCCGTTATGCTGCTGTGGAACGGCCTGCCAGAGCTGTTCTGTAAAATGATACATGATCCTCCGGGTCTATCCATGTTCCGAATGGCGACACGCATAAGAGGAGGACTCCTGCCAGGTGCCGACGGCATCGATTCCGAGAATGCAGAGATCTAAAGATAAGATAAAGGGCAAGAGACAAGAGACAAGGAATAAGCAAGAGGGAGAGAAACAAGGAGACGAAGAAAAGGAACGGGTAGAAGAAATAAAGTCAAGAAGCAAGTGCTCAGGAGTCAGGAATAGGAAGTCTGTTTGCAGTCATATGAATCCTCAGAAAGCCAAACAAGACAAAATAGGAGATGGATGAATCGGAACAAACGACGAGCAAGGCCCTTCACCTACTGCAACACATTTCAGTGGAGCCATGTGGATGTCCATGTCCATGCCCATGCTCATGCTCATCCACATGCCTCTTATCGCTATCGCCCATTAGGCAAGGGCCAACAAGATCCCACTACCGACGTAACGGCCACTAAATGCCCCGATGATGGCATCCACGCCCATCTCCACCAGGCACCACAACACCAACATGACAGCTTCAAACGCTACCAGCGACCGCAAGACGTCGCCATCAAAGGCCTCAACACGGCCACCTCCCAGCAGAGGAGGCCACGGCTCACGCTCATCATCGCCCGTACGGCCTCCATACTCGCCCATCTCACCAGCGCGCAGTCCAACCCGCCAGATAGGACCGAGCTCGGCGGGGCCTCAAACCCAAAAACCAGCACCAGCAGCGGCGGCATCAACATCAACATCACAACCACAGTCCCGGTCCCAATCTCTACCTCAGAAGCCTCCCAAGCCTCAAAAACCAACACATCAGCACCAGACACAGCAAGCACAACCCGCACGAACCCAATCGCGGACGCAGACACAGAGGACATTCACGCACTCGACACCCAACACGCCCTTCATCGCGCAGCCGCCGCCCCAACCCATCTCCCTCGACGACAACCCAGATGCCATAGCGCTGCGCTCGGCCATCACAATCTTACAGCTACAGAAGCGGCGTGCGGCCGAGGACATCAAGACGCTGCAGGCGATCAAAGGGCAAGCAAGCGCGGACCCGGAGGCCTTCCGTGATGCACTGGCAGCGCGACAGATAAGGACGCGGTCGGATGCGCTGATGACGGCTCAGAACCTGTACGAGAACGACAACGACGACGACGATGAAGACGACGATGAAGATAATGTCGGGAACCAGATGGGCGCGCGAGGGCGAGGGGGCGAGGGAGAAGGAGAAGGGGGTTTAGGGACTATGGGCGCCGGCAACGACACGGCGCCGCCGAAACCCACGTGGACGGACTTCCCGGCGCGCCAGAACGTCGTGCGCTGCCCGCCCATCAACTGGAACCAGTACGGCGTCGTGGGCGAGTCGCTCGACAAGCTGCACCGCGAGCAGCAGCGGCGGCCGACAACGGGGGCGCCGCAGCGCGTGGGGGCTGATGGGCGCGTCACGGCGGCGGCGGAGAGCGCGCGCAGGCAGGAGGCGGCTGTTGCGGCGCCGTATACGCCTGGTAAGGATCAGATTGAGAGGGGGGCGAAGAGAGGGCGGAGGTGAGAAGTTGAGGGGTGGGGTATGGTATGGTGTGGTATGGAATGGATTGGATGGGATTGGATGGGAATATGGATGGATTGGGTCGATGGGATATCTGGGACTGGTTGGAGTTATAGGTAGATTGGGGTGTTGGGGTTGAGTGGTAATCATCTGTTTTCTGGCTTGGGTTATTCATTGTGCTTTTGCTTGGAACTTGAGGGGCTATGTCACCATGGGGAATACAAACAAAAGTACACGCTCTTCTCCATCGGCTACTCGTACATCATCGAATGAGATCCCCAAGCTATTTCGTAACCTTTGCATGAGCCACGCAGTCATCGAGCCGAAGCTGTGCTGTTGCGACTGAACATTATAGCAAGACAGCACTCGCGGAATCTCAGCTTGAGGGATGGAGTGCAAAGACCTCCTGAATTGAATCAAAACTTTTGTTATCAAGTAATGCTCTACGTTATATGCTTACTGAAGCTTAGCAACTAAATCTCATCTCTCTCACAACAGTTTTCATTCTTCTCATTTCTCTCTCTCATCATCCGAAAACCCATTGAAAGTCTTCTCAAGATCACTATCGCCATCCTCCTCTCCGTCCTCGCCATCCTCAGCGTCCTCAGCATCCTCCCCACTCTCCCCATCCTCACCCTCCTCCGGCTCCGCAACATCAAAAACGCCCTGCACATCCCACCGATCCCCCTTGGCCTTCTGACTCACATACTTCATGAACTTCAGCGCGCCGGAATCCCTCAGCACCACACTCAGCTTGTTCCAAGACGCCGGCACCGTGAACAGCACGGGGTCTTCCTCCTCGTCCGCCGACGTCTTGTAGATGGCCGCGTCCTCGTTGTCGTCCTCCTCGTCGCCGGCCATGTACACCTCGTGGCCGCCAACATCGTCCTCGGGCTCCTCCTGCGCGGCCTTCTCCATGGCACGCGCCCTAGCCGCCGCCCTCTCGGCGGCCTTTTCGGCAGCGGCGGCGTCGTTGCCCTTGCCCTTGCCCTTATCGTTCGCGGTGGCTGCCTTGCCATCGTTGTCCTCGGGTTCCTCCTCGTCATCGAAGTCCTCGTCTTCCACGATCCAGCCGTCGGTGGGCGTGAGTCCCAGGCTGATCTCCAGGCGCGGCTTGCCGTCGTGCGCGGTGGCGAGCGCGTAATCAGCGCCCTTGCGGAAGCGTCGGGCCAAGAGGTCGTGGCTCTCGATCTCGCACTCCGTGGCCATCTCCAGCCACTGGCGGAACTGTCTGCTGGGCAGGAAGACGTCCAGCAGCTCCTGCAGGGGGTTCATATTCTGCGTGTCGACGTCTTTGGCGTCGATGTTCTGTTGCATGTAGAGGAAGCGGTGCTTGTGGGGTGGCTTTGCAACTTGCCAGTCTCCGCTGTTTTCGGAGTTGGAGATGCGGAGAGCATCCTGGGCTTCGATGTACTCGCGGATCTTGGCGGAGAACTTCTTCGAGAGGATGTTGTCGAGTGTGATGCACTGTTCCTCGGCAAAGTGTTCTGAGACACGCTCCATGGTATCGGGTGTGAGGTACATGGGCGTCAAATATCTGAGCAAGAACTCGAAATCGCCTTCTTCCAATTCGATCTCATCTGAGTCCTCTGGGCGTGGTGGAACCGGCACTCGTTGTCCCTTCGGGAAGTCGTAAGCATCGGCCTTGCCCTGCAGCTGCACCAAACTACTCTTCTCAGCAAGTTTCTCCTCGAGACCCTCCTCATAACCATCTTCGCCCTCTTGAGGGATATGGAACCATCCACTGATAGCCATTCTAACTCTTCCACCCTGCTTCTCCAACTCTTCAGGCGAAGAGGCATGATAGACCTCCTCGACATCGTGAAAGCTCAACCCAGGCTGCACAGCAAAGAAACTGAGCTGATTCCAAGCCGGCGGAATAACCTTTGTAAAATCTGGGCTGGGCGTCAATGTGACCTCCCCATCGGCCTCATGCTCAGTAGTAGGGAAAAGCCTCAACGCACCGCCCCACTCAGCCTGCCAAGGGATATCCGGGTCCGTGAGGTAGAGGATATAGCTAACACGACGACTACCAATAACATCATCATGGCACAGCAAATGGCAGCCAGGCGTATAAACATTAATAGCCATATCCGTCTTGCGACCACTCAGTTTCCCAGCACCGGTGACAGTCGCGACATACTCCCTAAAGGCCGGCGAGTAAAGGGCATCTCTGAGCTTCAGCAAGCTGGGCAGTTTCTTCAGCGCCTCGTCGTCGAGGCCGTCGAGGTTGGCGAGGTCGCCGGACTGGTGGATCTTGTAGATGTCCGTTTCCTTGGGCGTGAAGTGCACGTTGTCGCGGACCTCGTTGCGCACGTTGCGCAGCAGCGAGTCGTCCATGAGGCCCTGGATGACGGCATGTTTGTAGGGCGCCGAGGCCGCGTACTCGTTCGTGTACCCGTCCAGCACTTTCTCGTCGAAGAGGCCCTTGCGGAATGCTTTCTGCGCGTCGGCGGTGGAAATCACTAGCGGGTCGGTCAGCTTTGTTCGGGGACTGATGGGATGAGGTCCATACCTGCGGTGGGGCGCTGTTTCTTGGAAGAGGAGCCATTGGCATGGCCATTCGTTTCTGCCTTTCTCTTCGCCATTGTGTATATGGTTTTCAATGGGAGAAAATGTTTGAGAGTGTGATGGATTTTTAGAAAGATATTGGGTTTTGCCGACTGCCACCGCCCACATGGCGTATGGTCTGACGTCGCGCGCTAAGATTTTCATGCTGTCAATGGGCCATGATGGTGGTACGATATTCGAAAGCACCACAATCCAATAGACTTGAAACCCCCTGCATAAATAAATAAAAAATCATCAATTGCTATGCAGATCTGTAATATACAGTTTCACACATGCAAGTTTGTACACTTGTGTATATGTACAAACATCTCAGTCAAATCCGAAGTCGAATTCCCCCCTAAAGCTCTCGACATCCATACCCGCAACGACCCTCTCAGCAAGATCCCTCCTACCCATCTGACTAAAGACCCTCCTGAGCGTATCGTATAGATTCGTGCTCTGGTTCTGGCTGATCATCTTCTCCAAGTCCGCCTCACTGACGACGCCGGGTCCCCCACTGCCCGCAAGCTCTCTCGCCTTCTCCCTACCCTCCCTCTCTACAACTCCATGCATGGCCAGAGCGCCCAACAAATGCCCCGCAGCCTCCTCATAGCACCCGATGTTTATACAGCTCACGCCAAGGTTGTATCGAGCACGCACAAAGTTCTGTCGTAGAGTGAGGGCCTTCTCGTAAGCGGCAATGGCCTCCTCCGAGCGCCCTGAATTGGCGAGCGTAGCACCTAGACGGTTCCAGAGGAGATGTAGTTGGCTTTGTTGGTTGGAGGTGCCTGATTCGTGCGAGGCGAGGGCAGCGCTGAAGCAATCAACGGCTTTATCGTATTCTTCTTGGCCATAGAACAGCACACCCAGACCCACTTGGACATCTGGGTCCATATGTTCACCGTCAGGCGATAATTGAGCTGCTTGAATGAAATGACTGGTGACCTTTTCGTGCAATTGGTGACGGTCTGTAAAGCCTATGTCTGCATCTGACGAGAGACCGTTAGGAGGAATGATTTGTGGGTATTTGACAGAAAGCCATCGTTCAAGTGTCCGGTAGGCAGTACTATCATAGCCCTCGTTCGTGTAAGAAACTGCCAGGCCCATCAAAGCGCCGAGGTTATTAGGGTCAAGCTTGAGCGCCTGTTCTAATGCTCTAATCGCTGGACTTTCCTTCTCATTCTGTGCTTGTGCAGAACCGAGTAAACACCAGGCCTCGATGTGTTGCGGATCCTTCTGCACAGCAGCCTCAAACGCCAAAGCGGCCAAAGATAAGTTCCCACCTTCATTTGTAATGCGCACACCCTCCTCGAATGGATTCGTGATCTCCTTAAAAATGTTATCCTCCTCAAACATATAATCTCCCAACTGGGGATCTCGGAAAGCTGCATGAGTGCCCAGGCCATCGAAGCCATCCCACTGGTCAAAGTCGCCCATATGTATACCATCACCAACGAGGTTGTCGTCAGCCACCATTTGCCTAGCCGCCTCAGTCTCAGCTTGTATTCCACGCCAAATAGACTCGAAGTCTCCAAACTCATTTGTCTCGGATTCGAGGACTGACCTGTCCATATCATTGAGTTCCCTCTCAATACCCTCATTCTGCTCGGCTTCCTGGCCCTGCAAATCGATCTGCGCAAACTGTGCCTCCCAATTCTCGTCATCCAGCTCGACCATCTTACCCTTACCCTTCTCCTGCACATTCTGCTGCTGGTTGTGGTTATACATCGGCTGACTCATGCCGCCCATTCCCATGCTCATCCCCATTCCCATGCCCATGCCCCCCATACCTCCCATCATAATCGGCCTCTGATATCCACTCATCGTACTCGGCATCTGCGACACAGGACTCTGCGTCCTCGCCGACGACTGATTCGCCTGTTGAAACCTTAAAAAATCCGCCTGGCCAAACGCTGCACCCTTAGGCGCCTGAAACGCCGCCTCCATCCTTGCCTGATCCGCGGGGTTGAACTCCTGCGCCCAAGCAGCGGGAGACTGATCAGCGGCGCGGCCATGGGCGTTCTGGAGGTCGAAGTGGTCCTGGTGGCGCATCTGCTCGAGGGCGAAGGCATCATTATGCATCTGCGGCATCTGAGCGCCATGCTGCATGAAATCGGACATCATCTGAACGGAGAATAGGACGTCAGCCTAGGCGCTCAGCAGATGGGGAGAAGGGCATAGCGGCAGTGGGATGAGGGATTCCGGCTTACGTTGTCCTGTGAGCCGTTTATGCTGGCGCCGCGCATGCCCTGCATGCCCGCCGGCCCTCTGCCCACCAGGCGATCCCGCTGCAGCGACTTGTCATCCTGCACATGTTTGGTGAACTGGCTCAAGGGATTGCCGGCGGTCGAGCACTCGGCACCACCCATGAACGACATGATGGCGGCGTGGGACGCTTCGAACGAATGGTGAGATGGAAGTCGCAGCTATACGCAATAAGCAGATGAGAGCGATGATCAGACAAGAAGGAAGTGTAATAGCAGAGCACAAGATCCGAAGAGAGGTGTTGTTTATCGAAGGATGCGTAATCCAAGGCGAGTCGAGCGTCGGATAACATCAACGATGGTGGAGTTATTAATCAGAATGTGGGGTTGCCATGCACCTACCGTTGATCGGCCGCCTCACCTTTCCCCGACGGAGCCGAGGTGCGAGGTGCTCAAGCCTGAGCCTGTGAAGAATCGAAAGACCCTGAAAAGTCGCACTGACTCCGAGAAAATTTGTTGCCGACCGCCACACACAGACACGCCACTCACTCAGTCACTTCATGACAGAATCGGCCAACATCACAGCATCAAGACGTTCTCCAATTCATTCAACTCATCCACCTCAGTATATCCAGTTTTCACAAGACCAAGAGTACCCAGAGATGGATTCTCTTGTATGAATATCACAGTGCAACCCCATCCTTGAGCTTCAAGAGCGACTGACTGACCGCATTGAAGAATGTAGCATTACATTCGAGTTATCATGAAGTGAGAATTGAAGTACGTCGACACACGTACTACTAATACGCTCAGTGCAACATGGTGATGGCGATGGTGATGGTGATGGTGATGGTGTCGTGGTGTAATGTGATGCAATGTAATGCGCATTTACACATTGGTCAAATATATATGGGTACACGCAAGCACGTACATACAAAATTTTCCCATCTGAATTTCAATCAAAATCACTATCACAATTGCCTGAAACTTTAAAGCAAAAATGCAATACAAACGTCCAATATAAGTCAGGCATCATCGTAGTATACATACATACATCACGACTGACAAGTAGCACGTC
This sequence comes from Xenosphaeropsis pyriputrescens, assembly GCA_022609375.1. Taxonomy (NCBI): domain Eukaryota; kingdom Fungi; phylum Ascomycota; class Leotiomycetes; order Phacidiales; family Phacidiaceae; genus Xenosphaeropsis; species Xenosphaeropsis pyriputrescens. Next base: position 87,925 of record JAGKQE010000048.1, read on the forward strand.
AAACAACAATAATGAGTGGAAAAAGGTCATATTCATCTTCACGATTCTCATCGCCCCATCATATCTTACAATCTCAACCTCACCCACTCACGAGCTCAGCAACACAAGAAACAAGAAAAACAGAAGAGTGTTGGAAATGAAGCCTTGGGTTGGTTGGTTTTGAGGGAGAAAGAAAAAGAAAAAGAAAAAAAGACGACCGAAATTTCTGCTTTTATACGTGCCGATGCCGATGCCTTGCCCAGAATCTATTGCATGCCCCCGGAGGTTACCGAAAAAACACCATTTCTCCAAACACATTCTCTCTCTCTCTCCCCCATACTCTGAAACAGCTCGTTGGTCTCCCCCTCCCCCTCAACTGGTGCAGTGTCGGCAGGCATTATAGCAACGACTCTTCTCTGTACAACTGCTTAGAAAGAGTTACGGTCATCACCACGGCGGGGACGATTCTCGCTGGTGTATGCTGGTCCGCTGTAGTCAATTCTCAACTTGCGTCCGTAGACCTCCTTGCCCTGAAGGAACTCCAATCCCTTGATGGCACTCTCGGTGTCGACGAAATCAGCGTGTGCGAAACCTCTTGGCTGTCCAGTGCGTCTGTCAATGGCGACTCTGACGTCGATGACATTGCGGATATCACGGAAGAGGTTGTTAAGGTCCTGGTCGGACATCTCAAAGGCAAGGTTGCCAACGAAGAGGGTCTTGGATGGCTCCTTGAGGTCAACGTTGGTGCGAGTCTTGGTCTGGTAGTTGACCATGATTCTACGTCCCTCGTAGACGGACTGATCCTTGGCCTCGATGGCAGCAGTGGCCTGCTGGACAGTCTCAAACTCAATCTTTCCGAAACTACAAAGACGAAAATTAGCCCTGATGCTGCGCATCAACTTTCATAATGAGTTCTGCTTACCCTTTGCTGAAACCTCTCTCATCCATAGCGACGTTGGCACTCTTGATGGTACCGAACTCTCCAAACAGAGACTCAAGGTCAGATGAGGTGACCTCGAAGAGCAAGTTACCAACGTAGATCGTTGGGCTTGGCTCGATCTCACGAGGAGGACCACGAGGGGCATCACGGTCACGGAGGTTGCGGTCACCGGAGCGGTCACCGTAGCGTTCGCCACCGTTACGATCCTTGCGGTCGTTACGGTCGAAGGTTCTTCGGCCCTCACGTCCCGAATCACGAGAGGCACGATCCTCGCGTGGAGTGCGGTAACCAAGGCCAGAAGCAACAGACTCAGCGGCGTCGTAGACAGTCTCCTTGGCAGAGTGTGCGGCCTCACTCACAGACTCGTAAGTGGAAGGCTCATCTCCGTTTCTGTTCTCAGAATCATCATTCAGGTATCTTCTGAAGACGGGTGAGACGCTGGAAGGCTTTGAAGCTCTGAGAACGAAGGGAGAGGAGGTGGTGAGGGAACGGGAAGTAGAGAGGAAGGAAGTGGAAGGTGAAGAAATCGCACGAAGTGCGGAACGACGAATAGACTGCCTGCGACGCGAAATGGTTAATCTCTGTGATCCAATGCTATTCGGAGAGTGCTACTTACATCTTGACAACTTCAATTAATTGAATCAAAGATGTGGTTGTCAATGTGTTGATGTGGATTGAGTAGAAATTCTGCCAACTGAACTTCTAGTCTATGATCTCGAGAACTTCTCAAAAGCTAAGCGACACTAATCCACATCGAGCTGATAGCCGATAAGTTGTGCGGCCTCATGTCACGAGACATACCCATACCTACGTAGTACAGATTGCGATAATTCCAGCGCAACTAATAGAAATACTCTAAGAAAATTCCAGAGTCCACAATATGAATGAATCATTCGCGGGATAAAATACTAGGCGATAGTTAACCAATTTCAAGGCTGAGGTTTAATGAATAACGTGATCATATATTTTCAGCTATCCTTGTTCAAAGCTATCAACGCACCAATGCAAAGCCCCAAACGGCAACCCCAAATGATATATATCCATCAAAACACCCAGAACAACGCTGAAAAATCCCTTACTACTCGTCGAACCTCAAAGGTTCCAATGCCAACATGGTATTCAGTACAGAGAAGAAGTCAAGTCCCCTCTACTCGGATCAAGCCGAATCCTCTCCTCCCCCCACCAACCCCTACTACCTCACGCATAGCGGGTATATATGATTTTGACGCCAATCAAACCCGTATCCCAAGATCAGATTAAGAAAAGAACCAAAACACGTAAAAATCCCGAAAAATAAAAGCCCATTTTTGACTGTCACAGTGATCCTGTACCTGGACCCATTACCATTAGGGCCAATCATGATGAACCTTATCCGTGCATACAACGCCTCTAGTAGAACAAATATTTTTTAGATCGATGGTGCTTTGCACCAAGCGACTGATAAACGCCAGGAACCGATGAATGAAGAAGTATAGCGCAATTGAAGGGGCTGGTATGCTGATTGTGTTGAAGAAGGCATTCTCAGATCCGCGAGGAACTGTTCTGAAATTAAAAGAGCTTTTGCTTTATCGTTTAGTGCAAGATGACTCGGAGGATCTTAGTACATTCGTGGCTGGTAGCCATTGCTTCGAGGTGCCTCTACGTGGTATTGAACGCCGGTCATGGAGTCAGGACCTGCTGCTGGACCAGACGGGAGATTGCGAATTGGAGGCAACTCTGTGCGAGGTGGACGGGCGTACGGATCAGTCACATATCCATCATGTGATGTAGAGGCTTGAGAGGAGATACTTGGACGTCCTCCCATCGATTGAGGTGTAGCCTGTCCGTGGTAGGCATTGAGCTCCTGTCGCATTCTCGCGTTCTCTTCGCGAGTCATGCTCGATTCGTGACGTAAATACTCGAGCTCCTTCTGTTGATGGTTAAGCATATTGTGAAGATCCGCAATTTGTTGTGACTGCCTGGTGTGCTCGGAGATTGCTTGGATGAATTAGCACAGTGAAGTTGGAACCATCAAGTCGCAGGACTTACCCTTTGTCAATATTTCCCACTTGCTTGCCTTAGCACCCCTCTCCTGCGGCATCAGATCTCGAAGTTGCTCGAAGAGATCCTTCATCTCAGTACGGCGCTTTCGTTCGGCTAACTTATGGCTGACTCGCAATTCTGGGGTACGACTGTACGGAGCATTACTACCAGGAGAGCCGCCTTCGTCGTCTCGTAGGTCGCTGACTTGGCGGTTTTGGAGAGAGTGATGGTGATGGGAAGCCCCTTGGAACTCGGATGAGGCGCGGGATAATCGGTGATCGGGCATCCCATCTTCTAGTCGTCGTTGGCCTGGAGGCATGCGGGAATCCTGAGTATATCCGCTCACAACAGAGTCGGCGAAACTGCTACGACGAGAGCCGAGATACGACTGGACACGCTCATCTCGCTCTCCACTCGGTCTTGCAGCAGACGGCATTCGCTGCACTGGTTCGTCCGGGAAAGCCCATGCTTGACCCTTCGTTGGTTCCGCCGCATGAGCTACTGAACCCGACGCTGGACCGGTGATTGTGGGTGCTATCTTGGAATGTCTGTTGTTCTCGGTGCTGAATCTTGCCGTGTTTGGTTGATAACTGTTCGAAAATCGTGACGATAATCGGTCGATGCCATTTGTGGGGTTCCGTTGCGCGGCCAAGTTACTCTGAATGGATGTTGTGGACTGATTGTTACTCGCGTATGGAGAACCGGCCAATCTCAAATTATCGAAGCCTTGGTTCATACGACTGTCAACGCTCTCACGACGGGAAGCCGAGTCCTCACTGCTGATAATCTTCGACCTTTGATCGAGTTTGTTCAGCATATGGTGATCGACACTGTTAGTTGGTGACACCATTGAGGCGACCGACATTCCGTTCGATGTTGGGGAGATAAAGGAGGGGCCAATATTAGAGGAAGTATTGGTCGGAGAAGGGGTTTTATCGGTCGATGAAGATGGTGGTGTGTAGGCAGAGTGGGCTTGATATGATGAGGTTGAGGTATCTGTTGTACATTCAGCTCCAGTCCGCGGGGGTCGATTGCAAGGAGGGAGATGCGTCTGCTGAGACCAGCAATCGTACTCACGCTTACTGTGATCACCATTGCTTGAGAAGTAGGCGGAATCTCGAGTATCAGTGGGTGCATTGAGGACATTTGACAGGTGTGGACCTGGTTGCTGTTGAGATTCCATTGTCGCGGCGATTCGAAGGGTGTGGAGAGTGGTGGTGGTGGACTGTGATTGACTCGAACTCGAACTCGAACTCGCACTCGAACTCGGACTTGAACTTGAACTTCGATTTCAAGGGCGATGGGAGGGGATTGTAACGACTGGACAAGTATTCGGTATTGATTTTGATCTGGCGGTCCTCCTACCCGTCAATTCATGAGGCCAAAGTATTTCCCAGAGTAGGTCAGCGACCTTGGGGAGTCAGGAGAGGAATTTTCGGGGCCGTTCGAGGGTTGTAGTGCGATACAATGGTCGAGCGTTGGTTTGCTTGTGTAGGAGGTCTCTGAAGGGAAGGCGGTCGCTTTGAAGGCTTCACGCGCGCAAGGAAGCGTTGGCTATGCCCGGTCAAGAGTGTACCTTAGTTTTACCCCTGCAAGGACGGGAACGGGGGTGCTCTCTCTTATGGGAATTTGCAGGCTGTGGGAGGAAGATTGGGTATGACAGAAGACCAGCCAGGTGCACTTTTTCTTGAAGAAGGATTTGCAGAGTGTGATTGGAAGGGGAGAGGGGATTGCCAACAATAGCCAGAGAGAGAGGAAGAGAGAGGAAGAGAGAGGAAAAGAGAGAAAGAGAGAGAGAGAGCAAGAGAGGGAGAGCAAGAGACGGAGAGAAAGAGACGGAGAGCAATAAGAGAGAGGGTGAGTTTGTGAGTGTACGTATGCGTCTTGATTGAGTGTCGAGTTGTATTGAGTGTTAAGTGTGTTAAGTGTGTTAAGTGTACGTATTTAATAGTATCGAATGTATCGAATGTATCAAATGTATTGTGTGTATTGTTGTTTCGTTGATGATGGTTGATGGACTCGAAATACAATGGTGTGAAATAGTAGTGGTGGCTGGTCTTTCTCTTTCTTTTTTTAAATCCTTTTTTAAATCCCTTTTTAATTCTTTTCTTTTCTCTTCGATTTTTGATTTTTGATTTTGTTCTCGTTCTTTTTCCGTGTGCCAATTTAGAGTGGGCGGAGTCTGTTCAATTCTATGTGAGTTTGGGAGGGGGGTTCTTTGAGTGAAGAGGATCGGCATATTCTAGGGTAATAGATGATGATTATCTTCCGGCTTGACCTTGGGCTTGACTTTAGGCTTAGAGTGAATTGGGTAGCATGGTAATATGTAGAGATTAATGGAGAGGGAGTATTGAAGTAGAGAACGTATACAGATATATAGATATGTAAATAAATATATAAATGCACAGCAAGGTAAATGATCATATGCAGGGCAAGTGAGAGATAGTGCCGTGTACTGTGTGGTGTTGTGGAAATAAAACGATAATAAAAACAACAATCATAATAATCATAATAATAATACAAAATAATAAAATGCCGTAGATCCAGTATCAGATGAGAGCAGAGATGAAGAGATAGAAAAAGTTCTCCCACTGACAGTGACAGTTGACAGTGACAATGCTCAGAACGAAAGTTAGGACCGATGGATCAGACACCACACCCAAAATGCACGGAGGTAGCGGCCGTCCGAGGTGCGGGTAATTCAGCACAGAGGATTGTATGGAGTATCTCAAGGATTCTCAAGGATGTTGTACTTGTACATTGTAAATACCTACGTAGTAGAGGAGAATACCCCCAAGGGCCAAAGCAAAGGAAGGATGCAAGTACTAGTAAGTACATACTGTACAATTAGACTACTCAAGAGTCTCAAGAGTCTCAAGAATAGAGAGAACAAACAATCCTCAAACCCATTCATATCATACGTATCTAAACCCTCACTTGGCAATACTATGTACTCTCATTCCCAACTCAAGCCATCTCAATCCAGAGTCCAAAAATAAAGTCAAAAGATCACATACACACTCCAACCAGCACCTAACAAAAAGACCAAAATCATCAAGAGCCGAGAGTCAACAGCAAAGACCTAGCCCCCCATCGAACTCTTCAAGAAAAAAACACCTTGCCTCACCATTCCGCAGTAACCAAGCGTGAAAGCACGAGTATCGAACCCTTTTGACGCTGAAGCGATTGCCGGCCGTTGACGCCCGACACTGGTACTGGCACGAACGACATCAGACATCAGAATGAGCTTGGCGTTGGTGCGGGTGGAGGTGGAGAGAGGTCGAGGTCGAGGTCGAGACAAGAAACAAGAAACAAGTGGTCGGAGACAAGAGGGAAGAGACAATAGACAAGACGCAAGAGACAGAAGGGATCGGGGAGGAGGAGCAGATGGACTTCAACCTCGACCTTCGACGTTTAATCTTCGACCTTCAACCCTCAACCCTCAACCTTCAACCCTCGACCTCTGAGCATGAAACCTTCGATGTTCGTTTGACCTTCGAAGGGGATGACATGGAGTGGAGTGGAGTGGAGTGGAGTGGGTTGGGCTGGGCTGGGTTGGGTTGGGTTTGGCATGGGATCATGGGAGTGACACGAGTGGGGAGAGTCGAGGGGGCATGTAAGTATCGTACAAGTACATATGTACATAGTACATAGTACAAGTACAAGTAAAAGCAACTAGGTATGTTATCATGTGTGGATATGTTCGTTGCTTTGGATGTATCGACTGTACTTCTCCTAAAGGTTAGAGGTTAAAGCCAAGGAGGATGGAAAGTCTGATGATGGTGCGGGAGAGGTTGAATGCCTTGATAGAGCGGAGAAAAGAGCGGAAAGATTGCGTTGTCTGTGTATTTGGATTGTAGATTGTAAATTGTAAATTGTAAATTGTAGAATATGGATTTATGGATTTATGTGTTTATGTGTTTATTGATTCATTGATCGATGGATTTGTATCTATCGTATATATTTCATGAACACTTGCTCTATCTGTGAATATTATTCAGATATCCTCTTGGTCAGTCGATGATGCATGTTATCTGGGGGATTGTTTTGTTGACAATGACAATACTCATGATCTGCGTTGCGTCTTCCTGTCCAAGTCCGAGTCCGAGTCCAAAGTGCAAGTGCAAGTGCAAGTGTCTGTGTTGAAAGATCTGTGTCTTCCGGTACTTTATATTTCTCCCCGACATCTCTGCCCGACAGTTTTACTTGTGTTGTTTCATTTGATTTCGTTGATTTCATTCTCTAATCTCTTGACTGAATAATGGAACGATCTTCCGAGTATTAGAACTGGACAATCTACATTTCTTTCTTCTGCAGCACAGTACGGAGTATAATTACACGATATCACACATCTCGACAAGGGCACATGCTCTCCTACCTTCCTACGACTTACCAAACACCTACCTCCCCTTCGTACAGCCAGCACCTATCCGCCAACCTCGACATTTGTATTCGTACTAAGGCAGGTACATGATTATATGCGTACGATGGAGGGACTCGACTGGACTGGACTGGACTGGACTGGACTCGACTGGACTGGACTTGACATGTCACTCAGCACCGACATCTCACTCCTCATGTCCTTGCACACATCACATCACAGTACGAAAGACTCTTGACCGAACTGCCAATGTCCCCAGGTAGTAGGTATCCATTCTGTCTCCTCCGTCCATCTCATTGACTCGACTTCTCCCTCGCGCACTAGCGGATGACTTGCGCGTGGTGCGAGGCGCATAGACACACAGGATGAAGGGTGCAAAGCGTGAAAGTATGTTTGGGAGTTCCACCGTGAACGTTGGTGTGAGGGTTGTGGTATTGCGTGTGCGAGATGAGCACATGAGGATTCGACGTGGGAGCAGAGTTGGAGTTCAACAAGAGCAGACATTCTCATGCGCTGCTTCACCGACCACGGATGGATAGATATTCCTGAATACCTAATATCATACCTTTCGAGGTATAACACCCAAGTTCTTGGGAGGGGAGGGAGGAGAGGTGGAAAATGGGACGGGAATGAAACGGAAACAAAGGACAATAGTAGAAAGGATGTTCAACGGTTGGGTATGTAGTATGTACAAGCAGTGGGTAATTGTACAGCCTTTGACAGATAGAGTGGAGCTCGCAGTAAGGAAGGAAAGACAAGAGAGAAACATGAGAGAGTCTCATCACTTCATACGATACCATACCTCATACTTCATACTTCACACTTCATATCTCATGCCTCACCTCATACTTCATACCTCATACTTCATACTTCATACTTCATACTCCATAGTTACGCATGCCTCTCATATCTACTTGTAGTACATCACTTCCGCTGTCACCCAATGTCCACATCACGCGTCAAACCAGCCATCCTCTCCCTCGAATCGGCCTCCGTCGACTCAACAACCATGTATAGCCAACTCTCCAAGCGCCAGCAATGACTCGAGAGGACTTCAATATCAATTGACTTTGCTACTAGCATCCATAGACTATCTTTGCCACTGAGGAATCTACCTTATAGTATTCATACGAGGACGTAGCATAGGTAGAATAGGTGACAGCCTATTCCCTACATGGTATTAGTACTTACATAACCCAGACCACGGAAAATCGTCGCCGAATATTCACGCTTTTGCAGATCGGGTGGGAGTGCGGTGGTGCTCTGCGTGTCCCTCGTCGGGGTAAATGGCGAAGAGAGTTGACAAGGACTGCAGCATCATCATCATCATCATCATCATCCGCTCAAACGTACCGTTACATATATAGGTAACCTTCGGTACTCTTTATCAATGCGACATCCTTACCAGACCCCTTAAAAAAAAAAAGGATGAAAAGGAAAGGAAGAGGAGAAAAATGAAAAGGAATAGGAATAATAGGAAAAACAAAAAGAGTGGAAAGGAAGCAAAAAAAAAGACTTTGACTTCATGGATGGATGGATTGACATGGCCATATCAGTCCATCAACTTTCTCGTCACTGACACTGCCACCTGCTCGAATACCTACGACTTGCTCATGACTATTGTCCTCCCCTTCACAGGTGCACATCCTCCGTACTCCCAAGTATCAGCATTTCAAGTCCTCTTTTTCTTTTTCTTTTTCTTCTCCTTCTTTGTCTTTTTCTTTTCCCTCATCCTCATCCTCATCCATCCTCCATCCAAAGACCACAGAATTTGATCGTTTTTCTCAAACTCTTAATTAGGATTCTGTCAGATCCGCAGCCGTGTCCCGATACGCTGTGCTCATGTGCAACCACACACACACACACAAGTACACACATAGCTGTGTACCTACGTTACGCACCACCCAAAAGTCTCATAGATTCTCATACGGAGTACATGATGTATGTACTGTACTGTACAGTAGTCTATTACATATGTACAGCAGCGCAGCAAGCAGTTACATGTACAAGTACAAGTACATACAAGTACATACAAGTAGTAATAGGACATCCCTGGCCTCACGCCATTCACCGGGTCCTCGAGCCCCCATACGCCCATTGCTGCTGTGTCCGCATGTCTACCTCAAACCGCCGTCCGTCGCTCATGTCTCTCCAGGCCGTGGAGTCGAAGGCGAAGGAAAAGGAAAAGGAAAAGGAAGGGGAAAAGGTGGCAGAGTCTGGTGGATGGTGGGTTCGGTATGGAGAAGGAAGAAGCATGAGAGGAGAGGAGAGGCGATACTCCGGCTTCTGATCTGCTACAAGTGAGCGATTGACATGTCGACAGAGGCATGAATACAGTACATAGTACATAGCTACCTTCGCCCTCGATGAGGAGAATGGGTACATTCGTTGACATCTCCTGGACTTCTGATTCTTCTTGTTTTTGTTCTTCTTCTTCTGCACATGATAGGATACCGTGACTGCGTATCCACGCATGAAGGGAGGCGCCTTTTCAATACCTGGGTGGAGTCTGAGATAACCAGCTGCCCTTTGTTTACCTTGGTATGTTCATCACAGCCCCTTGGGTGTCACGCAATATCTACGGTGCTACGTAGAGTGATGCATCTCCAGCCTTAACTGTCCGGCATGAGCATTTGGGTTTAGCCTACCTGGACTCTAGATCAACGGTTCAACGTGGACGGGTAGACTTGCTTAGGTAGTCGTTGGGTGGGTATGATTACTTTCCAGACCGGAACTGGAATTGGAAGTGGAACTGGAACTGGAATCGGAAATCATACCAATCTGCCATAACTATCGATCACGATTTCCAGGTGTAGGTGCTACTCTTGCTACTCTATATTCAAGTCAATCTCGAGAACTCCTTATACATGGCAGCATCGCAGCATCGCACGATTCATATCGAGAGCAATGCAAACTATGCATGTAGGGAGGGAGGGAGTACCTTACACGGCACATTGGACCAGCATGAAGGATATGGAGTGCTTCAGGGGACTTTGAAGTCTACTTGTACATGTACATGTACATCTACATCTACGTCTACGTCTACGTCTACGTACTACGTACATATATCATCTCCCTACTCTATCATACTTCTTTTCCCCTTGAAAGAGCCCATGACACCTTTCGACGATTGTGGGGAGAGATTCAAGGCTCACTGTACTGTGTCAAGTCAGAGAGTACTTGGACTTGGACTTGGAGATGTTAAGGAAGCTTGGAGTACATAATACACCTGGCCTGCATATGTATTCCATGACTCTCTTTTAACCCTCACCCCGGTGCCCTCTCATAATAGAATGCCCAGAATACCTAGATCAGAAGATTCGATCGTGCATCACATAGCCCAAACGGCCACCAGCCTACTGTGCACTGTGCACTGCGTAATAACTATACTCGACTCGACTCTCACATCTCCAACCTGCTGGGTGCTAGCTGTTGGCTGTTGGCTGTTGGTTGTTGGTTGCTGCGAGCGGGGAAATGCTTCAAAAGATGGGATGAATTGTTATGTCTACTTGTACTGTGATGTATTGTATTGTATTGTATTGTATTGTATTGGAGCACGATTGCCCCTCGGAAAAGCATCCTGGTTGTCCATCACTGCACCCCGTCCAAATCGCTCACATTTGCTGTCCGCTCGTCCAGATCCCCGATCTGAGTATCTAAACGCCCAGCACCTACCGCAGTATGTACTTGCACATAGGTAGGTACGGTACATACATCTATACCGAGTACATGTACATATTGAGTGCATGAAGTTCGCAGTCCAGGGACCTTTCCTAGGTGCTGGGGGTATTCTACTTGTTCTTATTGTACATACCAGACCTCACTGGTGCCGTGTCGATGTTCATCCATTCCTGCATTCTACGCCGGCAAAGTCGAAGCTTTTGCGTAGCTTTCCAACCTCACTCAAACACCAAGCCGTAGGACATTCATTACTCGTCAAGTTCGGGAAGCATGCGCGAGCGACCCTTTCGCCGGCCCTTCTCTACTCCTCTCTACTCCTGTCTACTCCTCTCCACTCCTCTCTGCTCCTCTCCGCCCCTCCAATGAGCAAGACTCCGTGCTTCGGTCCTGCTCCCAAGTAAGCGACCCCGACCTGTACAAGTACAAGTAATACTTCACTCCATTCTAACCTCACCCCGTTCGGAGGGACCTCAGCGTCGGCATGCGGCACCAGGGAGAGGGGGTTGTTTTCATGGCCAGGGGGCCGTCGCAGGGGTTTATGTGCTCAAGCCTCAGAGCCATCCCCCCCCCCCATCTCACCATGGCATCTGGGAGGAGGAGGGGAGGGGGGAGAGGCGTTCATCAATCAGTTATCAGCCGGGGATTTGGGTACTGTAGAAGCTTGGTCTGGAACTTGTCCAGAAAGAAGGGTGCGATGCACGAAATCCGCCGAACGAGTCGATGTACAAGTATGGACTTGTACTTGTACATGTACATACGAGTCCGCAGTACGCAGTACGCAGTATTCATAGCTCAGAGCGCTCGCTTTGGACTTCTGCCAGCCAACCATTTTGCTCCTGCATCGCCAACCTCAAAAATGACATCTCTTTGTCTTTCTGGAGCTCCTCGTAGAGTCCAGACTACGTGGTAGGTCAAATTACGCAGTATTTGTGGCTACTCTTCTCGTTGTATCATTTTCTCATTTCCTCGTGTCCACATTTCTTTTCCTCTACTTTCAAAAGACGCTTCGCTGAAAACGTCCATTCTCACGGCTGTTCGTCCTGGTGTAACCTCGCTGCCATGCGAGAAGAAGCGCGCACAGTTTCTTCGTGTCATCCACCTGTGAAGACTCTCTCCAAGGGCATGAATTGACGGGAGATCGAGTCTTGCCAATCCCTAGACTGGGTGGTTTCTGCTTCCTCGGACACCATCCCACACTGTTGTGAAGTGGTGCGGGTATTACAGCATCCACTGTGCCAGTGCAATCAGACGAGGTCACAATGCTGATACGCTTTCTCACCAGCGCTGCCACGGCATTCCAGGCATGACATACACGGTTACAGGGACGCCGCTGTTGATGTGAAGTTTGCATATTGCTTGGACAATGCTCTTGCTGGTTGACGTCGAGATGCCCAGTCTTTGGCCTCGACGAGGCATGTTCCGTCAGGAGGAGTAACGTGAGCTTCATCACATGAGCTCCCTCTCATGTGCTCAACAGTCATACGCTACATGCTATGGGAGCGACGCAGTCTTGATCCTTGGCAGCCTTACAGCATTGGGAGCCCCTTACAAACAACCTAATATATATCTCTTGGCATCATTTTGCAGTTCTCTCCAATTCACGGGTACGGTGGAGCCAATGTCTCAAAAAGAACACTTCGAAGGAAAGACGAACGTTGACCTTGCCACATTTTTACTTTCTGTTCCGTCTCTTCCAGAATCATACTTTGTATTGGAAGCAGAATTGGGCACTTGAAAGCACATCTTCCCAATCCGCCGTGTATCAATCCTCCAAATATCGCTAATCTTACAGCCTTCGATTTTCTGGCCGTTCGATTGGTCATGGCTTGTGTGTATGGCTGCAAGACAAACAGCTAATCCGGTCAGGAATGCAAGCTGCAGCAGAAGCTGTAGTAGAATTGCAATCTGATAGGGTATCCCGCAGGACGAGTGCAGCTTGCAATATCGAAAGCGAAAAGTCACGACCCTCGATTCAAAGGGTGGTGGATGACGAGGTGTTGAATGTTGCTCATCACGACACCAATTTTCCATGTCTTTGCCCTTGGAAACAAGAGCACATTACCATTACATTCACCTTATCCTACACCAAAAAAGCATGTTCTATCACCCATCACGACCGGCCGTTGATGTCACGATGGCGCAGAGTGGCCGCTCCCAGATCTCACACTCAACAGTACCACCCAAACTTACTCCTGTCACATTGCAAGACCTGAAACCACACTTGCTGGCCACACTACTGCCGGCTGCAATAGCTTCTTGCACAAGAGCAGGTACGCCTCAAATCATGGGCGTGCATCGATGGACAACATGACTTGCCGCCCACAAACAAATGGTCCGTATGACTGTCTACTCACGGCATCGCAACAGGCGATTGTGGGCACAACATGCACCTCCACGCTTTCACCACCCAATTACCAGGATACGAAGGATTCTCCTTACATATGCATGTCATATACACGCGCATACCACACCTGCCCCATTGCAATCTACAAGACTGGTCACCAAGACGCTTCACTTGCGAATTGCAAGTATCCTGAGCCCACTGACTCGGCGACGGTGACTGGAGTTAACTGCCGCAACAGTCAACAACCCAACTCTTCCAATCCAATCTACACTTGAGGCTTGTATCACATTACTCCCCAGTACATTCTATCCATGGAAGATCAACTCAGAGAATGTTCACGATGCACCAAAGCCTCACGTCCAAGCTGGCGCTCTTGCATCGAATCTGAGGAATGTACTGGACTGTACGTACATCCGCCGTGCCCTCCTCTATACGCACAAGTGACAAGCCGCATCCAACCTCCCTCAAGTTCTCGTCGTGGGAATCACGCTCGAACAATCACTCCAGTATCCCGGGTGCCAATGGCAGCCCTCATTCCCTCTTCTTTCATCTCACCTGTTCATCAGTTGCTGTGCCTGTGACTCCCATTATCTCGCGCTCTACTCCGGCCACTATCCAATCGCCCTCGTCTCCATCCTCTCCTCCTATCCATCTCCACAGTCCATCCAAAGTAGCTATCAGACGGAAATATTAGACTTTGTGATCTGCAGGCACGCCTCCATCAGCCATTCTCTCGCACCATCTATGTCCATGTCCATATCTATCTCCATCTCAATATCAATATCAATATCAATATCCATGTCTATCTATCTATCCATCTCCACCACCTCCACCATTACAACCTGCATTCCAGCCCGCCACTCTCGCATGATCATCACAGCACCCATCCATCATAAACAGCACAGCCCATGACCAGTACGCATGAGCTCTACACCGGCCTCGAGATATCCTTCCATTCTCCTCCATCATCCATGCCCTGCCGCCAATCCTACCAGTCCAACCCCTCTCATCCAATCATACTCTCCTCGTCCAATCACACTCCTCTCACCCAATCACCCCCTTCCCGTCCAATCAAACTCCCCCCAACCAACAACCTTCAGGAACCCGCTTCCCGCTGCCCTTCTCAAGAGTCCAGGCTCCCGCGCGTGAGGAAGTCTTGCCGAGTGATGGATGTTGCAGGGCGTTGGGGCTGTTGGGGTGGAGGTGGAGGCTGGATTTCTCGGCTTTTTTTTTGGGTTGGATTTTTTATTTCGATTTTGGAGTTTTTGGATGGGTTAATTTTCATTTTGGAGGGGGAATGAGATGGGGTGGGGTGTTTGCTGTGGGATATAATGAGAGTAGCGTTGGGCTTTTATGGATTGGATTGGATAAAAATGGGTAGGATAGGATGTAGATATGATTATGCCTCTTGAATCTACATGCCCATGACAGACCGCGCCTCTCTCGCTGAAGAAATCGGAAATGGCTGTGCCCTCCTGCCTCTACGTAGTACTTCTGAACCTCACTCGCGCATTTCCTTTCATTCGCGCACATTCATCTTGCATTTCGCGTTCTGTATCCCGTATCCTGTATTTCGCATCTTCCATTTTCCGTTTTCCGTTTCTCATCTTGTCTTGTACCCTACCCTCCCATAAACCACAAGCAAAATCCAGAACCCCGACAACCCCCCCCACCATCCTCACCGACCTCCCCACCCGAAAACCTTCGGTGCGAAGGGCTGTTGCCATGTCGACGGCGGATGTTACGTATCGACAACACGCTCCGGACTCTTCATGATCGCGGGGCAATGCGCGGACATGTGAGAGCGTGGGTGTGGGACTGGCGTGATGGGTTTGGGAAGGTGGGATGGTGGGAAAGTGGGAGGGCATATGGGCGGATGCCGGGAGTTGGGGGTTCAGGAGTGGGTTGTGGAGGAGGGTATTGTGGTGTTTTGTAGGCTGTTGAGGAATGGGATGTGGGATGTGAGATATGGGATGTGAGATATGGGCTTTGGGGTATGGGGTTTTGGAGGTGAGGATGGGGAATGGGGTACGGAGGGTTTGGGTTGCTAGCGTCTTGAGGCTGGTGGGGATATGGATATGGGTCAGATGGAATGGGATGGTGTTGTGTGAGGAAGAGATGGGCAGGGAATAGAGTAGGATCGAAGAAACTAGAGTAGAGGAGTGGAAACGACCGTAGACCTGGAAAGAAGTGATGAATCCAGAAAGAATTGCATCTGGCGTAGCCTTCTTCCCATCCAAGCTCGAATTTCTAGATTGACTTGACATAGAGCACAATTACTCATTTGATACCAATTCCTCGGAAGCGTAAGTGATAAGTTGGAGACAGAAATGGACAGGAGCGAGACCAAGACCGAGGCTATTGATGAACGGACATCTATCACATTATAGAAATACGCAGAGCAGACACGCAATGTGGGATATCAATCAGATTGATATCACATCGAGACGCCTTCGAGGCATAAGATATTGACTTCTTGGTAAGTGCTCGTATAAGAAAGCCACAGCGCAATACGGAGTATTGACCCAGATCAGGCATCTGCATCTATACAGCACATCTTGCACCCAATACCCCCTATTCCATTCCACTCATCACAAGTTCTCAGCAATACATCATCTTACCCACCGCACCACCCTCCCAAGCTCGTCCAACCGCATCATAGATACGCATACAAACACGGACATTGACACGCCCCTTATTTAACAGTCATGAAAGCAATACCATTTCTCGCATCTTTCGCAGCGCGCTTAAGCGCCTGCTCCTCAGTATCCGTCCACTTGACACTCAGCTCATCCCACTTCTTGACACGGTATTCGCGCTTGAATGTTTGTTGCATCTGCTGGAGACGACTCATCTCGCGGGGATCACCAGAACCGCTGTAGATTATGAAGGCGGTGCATGGTGGGAGGGTATCGTAAATTTCACGAAGGCGGGAGGTGAGGGTGCGAGTTGCTGAGGGAACGGAAAACGCAGAGGAAGAAGTAGTAACAATAGCGGTGGTGGTGACAGTGGTAGTTGTTGGGGATGTGACTGTGACTGCAGAGTTGGCAGTTGGCAATGGATCTTGTGCAGTTGACGAGGCGACGTTGGTGCCATTGTCTGGAGCTTCTGGAACCGCTGCAGCAGAGACATCAATCGCAGAAGCATCGGGTAGTTTGACCTCGGTTGGTGCGATGGCGCCCTGTTTGTTGTTATTCCACCAGCCCTTCAGAGCCTCTAGCTCTCTAAGTCGTCCCCATACGAAGTCCACTCCACCACCCTTGACCTCCTTTCCGTCTGGATCACCAAGCACAGCTCTTTTAATTCCATTTACAACTTCTTCGTCGTTCTGGCAGCCGATAACATTGGTCGCTGCAGCCCCAGCTCCCTTCTTTGGATCTCCCCAATCTACAGCTGCACTGGTCTTGCCTCCAAATTGGCCAGCTACTACTGCTGTTCCGCCTTGCGACTTGTAGCTTACTCCAGATCGCGCGATACGGCGGAAGATATTCTCTCCTGCTGCGTCGCTGTTTCCCCAAGACTTTCCTTTCTCGCATTTTTGCTTAACGAGATCGAGACATGTGCGTGCATCTTCGATAGAATTATGACCTGCTGATCCGTGACCCTTCTGGATTTCTCGGTTGAGATATTTTTGAGCAAGATACTTGAGGGAGGACTTGAGTGGTGCACCACGCGGATGGGGAAACAATACTGAAGTGTCGATTATATACGGGTGTGTCAGCTTTAATGCTTGGAGATCGGAGTTGAGAGAGTGACCGATGAGGATGGTGCGAGGATGTAGTATTTCAACGAGCTTCTTTTGGATGTCCTGAAGTGTTGTCGTAACATCTAAGAGGAGCTCTTCTGTGATACCGGAGTACATAGTTAGATAATCGATGATAGGCTTCTCGGGCTTAACAAGCTCATCCAGTAAAACAGTGCCGTCCCATCGAACCAGACTAATACGGGTCAGAGACGATTCCTTTTCCCCTGTCTTGCACATTTCACAATCCATCGCAATCACTTCTCTTCCTGCTGTGAGACTTCCTTGCTCAAAATCGCTTTCTGCAACTGTTCCTTCCTCGAAAGCTGACACGGCTGTATCGATCCATCCATCCTCCTTGGTGGTATTCTCCCCTTTTCGAGTCTTCAACAATTCTACACGCTCAGTTGCGTCATCGTAAACTGCTGGATGTAAAACGTATTCATTCTCGAGAAGCTCTTCTGGATTCGAGATATACTCTGTGATTCTCGTCCGCTGATTCTTCCATCCCGATGGCTCTCTCGCTGGCTTGGCGCCCTTTTTGTTATTGTCTTTTTCCTCCGCGTTCTTCTGGGGTGGTGCTGTGAGCATTGCAGCCATTGGTGAATGCATCTTTCCAAATCGATCATCTCCCGGTGTCTTCATCGGCCAGAGATGCTCAAACATATCTGCAAATGGCATCACAGCTTCTGGAAGTTTATCCGCATCGAGCTTCTTGGGATAGTAATCATCCGGCGAGCTTCTCTTTGATTCCTTTGTAAAACCATCTCCATCAACCTTTGGTTCCTCTGAGCCTCGCTTGACTTCTTCAAACATGTTTTGCTCAAGACCAGGAACCATCAAAGTGACAACTTTGCGAATCTGAGGGCGATTTTTGACAGCGATCCATTGCGGCGAAGGCCCATCTGCGAGCAGATAGAGTACCAGACCTTGTAGGTCGGACAGCTTCACCTGCGATTGGATTCTGGCGTCCGAAGAAAATGTGATTGTGGGATAATTCGACGAATGCGCCTTGGGGATTTTCTTTGCTTTCTTCGTAGCTCTTCCATTCTCGATAGTTTGCCAGTCATCGGCCGTATCTTCCTTGGGTTCTACCTCGACACTGACGGCAGTCTTAGTTGTCAGGTTGAATGCTGGAAGGTCTGGCTGGCGCAGTAGGGAAAGTGTAGCTCCCACGCCGGCTGGAGGCGAGAAACGTTCGTGATGCTTGCGCTTTTTCTTGTTTTGTCGATCCGAAGATTTGTGCGATGAACGCGATTCTGGGGAACCCGCCGGTCGTAGCTCATGGTCTCTTTGAGGTGACGACATCACCGTGCTGATGATGAAGTTCCTGATGTTGTCGTCGTCGTCGTCGTTGTCGTGAACCTACGTGCGGCGCACGAATACGAGCTCGTATGTATGTATTATGTGAACAGAATAAATCATCAATCGCACATTGGACGTGCTCACACCGTTATCCTTGTCTCTTGGTCCCTTGACTGGCAACTGGTCTGGTCTGGTCCTGCGGCCGTCTACCAGTCACCAGTCCTGCCGGAATAATTCCTCAAGGCATATGCCCACACGCGAAGGCGGTGAGGCTAGTGCAAATCGGTAGATCTAGTTCGCGACCTAAATTGTCGGAGATTTGAAATTGTAATAATTGATTCAATGAGGCATAATTTCGTTTTAAAATTGATTGTTATTTCATCCAGCACCTCGCTCTTGTAGAAAATATTCTCAAGATGGTTCTTATGCACACTCTGTGACATCTGCTTCATTTATATGACAATGTGGCATGATACAGCCGATCTCCCCTCCCCTAGAATTTTATATATCCCCTACTCTTTTCCTTTCAGCTGCGGATACGAGCTTGCTTCAGACTAAAACTTTTCTTTCGCCCATTGCCCACTGCCCATTGTAAAAGACCTGTTCCGATAACCCGGACTCTTCACAATGGCTTCACAAACAGTGAGGATTGTGATTCAGAACATACTGGCATGATTTGCTGATGGTATATATAGTCTCTCGGAGAGGTTCCTTCAAGTGTCAACATCAGTGACAACAGTATGGACCTGGATACACCAAACCCCGTCACCGTCACGTGTTACTGCAGAAGATGTCAACGAGAAGCTGCTTGTTTTGAAAATTCCTGGTGGAGGATCGGAGACTCTCACTACGCTCCTACAGAAAAGGCTTTCTATAACGTTCAACTGGCTGGTCTGGAGATGCAAGGCGAAGTGCGTCCTGGAGGAAACGGAGTACTAGCAAATAGGTAGGCGAATTCATCCATCCGCTTCCTTTATAGCTCCTCGAACAAGCTTTTTATCATGGATTGAGGTCACTGACACTATTTAAACTCTAGCTCATTCGTTGATCTCGGTTGCATGAATTGTGGTGATGTCCTTGGACTCGTGTGTGTCGAAGCTTCAGAAACCGGTCCGTTAGCAAAGTAAGTATCATCCCAGAATTTTCATGGGTTCTCATTTCATGACCTCCATATTGTTGGTACTCCGTATTCACAAAGACAAAGATTTTGTCCATTTTCTATACTCCTTTCTGGAACGACTACAATCACTGGACTTACTGCCGTGAAAATTTGCAAAAGATATTCAACTCACAAACTAACACTCTTCTAGGGGGATGATCATACTACAACTGCCAGCGATGAGAACAGTCTTCCATGATTACAGGACAATGTATATCTATTTGGATCACGGCTTGGATCTAAATTCAAAGCTAAACATTTTGAAAACATTCGATATGCCATCCCCGGATTTCATGAAAACGATAGCGACAAGCGTTGAAGAAACTGCAAAGCGTCCGGTGCCACCATCCCAGCAACGAAGGCCCTCACCAATAGAAATAGTGGATAATCCACCCGAAAATCCAGAGACAAGTCAAGAAGAAGCCATCAGAAGTTTGAAAGACTTTGCGCAGAGTGCCAAAATCCAATTGGAATCCCAAAGGAAAATTATTAATAGCGTCGTGGCGAGGGTGGAACGAGCCGAACATGATTCCCGAATTTTTAGAGACTTCATAGACCACGTCAGCGCCGAGTTAAATTCAAAAGCCACCACAACAAATTTTCAGGCCAATTTACAACAGATGGGTGAGGGAATCTGGCGAGAGATTCGTTCTTTGCGAGCTCAGCGACAGAACTTAGTTCCTCCTCAAGACTCGGATGACACCGTTAGGTTTACTGTCGAGGAAGTTGATGCCTTGACCGATAGTATCTCCAAGATAAATCAGAAAGCTAGTGAGGTGGACGGCTTGAGGATGGAGTTACAGTTCATGAAAAATCGAATAAAGCGTTTGGAGGACTCCTCGAGGCTTGTAACGCAAACGACCGAACCAGCCAACGGAAATAGATCAGTCAATGGTGGGCTACCATCGGAACTACAATCCCAACCGCTACCGGGAGTAGCTGACTATCATCGACAACAAGATGGCCAACGGAAACGACCTGTCGAGGCCTCTTCCAATACTAACAACACTTCAAATAAGAGACCGAGAAACATGGATGAATCAACAGTCATGGCAACATACAATATTGTTCATCCTCCTTCAGGGCATACAGTAGTTCATGCGAACTCTCCACACGGCAAGCACCTTCAACAATACACCCAACAACTTAACGGTGGTGCAAGACCAGGACATATGCCTCTCACTAGACCTCCTCCACCACCTAGTCAACCAGTGCAAAGCAATCACGGATTCCCATATGTTGGCCCATATCAGAAATCATCTCCATCACAGTCGGTCTCTCAGGGGCCTCAATATTCAGCGCAGCGGTCACCATTACAATCAGAATTGGGTCTGTCGCATCTAAGGCCACCTCATATGTCTCAGCCGCCTCCATCAAAGCCAGTGATATCGCAACCTCCACATCAGCCACATATGCAACCTCCTCCTCATTCACAGACAATGTCTTACCAGTCTTTCTCTCCTCGAGTTTACAGACCATCGTCCGATCAGCTCTCTGACTCGTCTAATGAACAACCACGACGACCAAGAGGACGCCCTCGCAAAGACGCACCCGCCCCTGGACGTTCACGAGAGAGCCAAGAATACCAGTCTCCATATCATCCACCGACAAGTTATGCGCCACAGCCACAAATACCTCCTCCTTTAGCATCTTCCCAAAAGCCCCCTGAGAATGCAGGTACTTTTAGCGTGACTGATATTCAGAGACCGGCATGGCTTCAAAATAGCGCCGTGTCTCCTAATGTGGGTTCTTTCCAGTCTGGTTTGTTCAAGCCGGCGTCTGCCATGAAGAAACCCCCTCTCATGGACCAGAACGGTGTGAGATTGACGAAGAAGGGACTGCCGGATGGTAGGATGCAGAACGGAAAGGCCTTAGGAGATTGGAGGGCAAAGAAGAGGGCTAGTGAGCCGAGCAATTCTCCAAAGAGTCCTGCCGCCGACTCGAAGAGCCCTCCGGCTGTGGATTGTGCCGATGATTCTGAGGGTGCGATGGAGAAGGAGGTCAATCGTCAAGTCATGCAGTCCATTGAAAATAAGGCTGCTCAGGAGGCTGCACTCCGCGAGGTGAGGATTGTCGAAGAGCGGGATCTGGTAACGGACCTGATCATCAAACATGAAAGCTAATCAATCAGACGATGAGTGGAATTTGCTGTGGCGATAGCTGGTATGATCTCATGGCTCGTCAATGTTTTTAGCATAATAATCACAGTATTCGAAAGTAGCATTGTATTCACACTAAAGGACCAGATAGAAATCAAAATTCGTTGTCTCGAAAATGTTATCCATCATAATGAAATGATATGCCAGTGATCGTCAGTACCAAATATTTTTAACCGAGTTTCTTCCGATCCCCATAAAACACTATGAGAGCCCCTCTCCAAGCCCGCAAACCTCAACTTCACAACACATCACGTGCAAAATGTCCACTCCATCCGCAGAATCCGCAGACGCAGCTCTCAAGACCCGGCACAGAACCCAAGCACAACTCAAATTCGCATGCCAGAAAAGCAAGCAAGTGCTCGGCGCGCCGTCGAAACTAGCGGACGTGAGCGTCGAGGACTGGGACCGCGCCAACAAGGCATGGGAGAAGATCGGGGAGCTGCTAGGCGAGGGCTCGGTGGAAGGCGATATGCTGCGGGGCCTTGAAGTGCCGGACATGGTTGCGGGCACGCGGACGGAGGTGTCGGAGTTCTTGAAGGCGCTGGACGAGGCTATCAGTGGGATTGATTTGGATAATCACGCGCAGTTCCAGGTCATTGAGAAGATGGCGTTGGCGAGGAGGTGTTTGAGGGCTGTTGAGAGGGTTAGTGTTGGGCTGGAAGGCGTTCTTGAGGGGGAGAGGGGGGCGAGGAAGGAATGGGAGGTGAAGAATCCGAGATTGGCGGAGCAGGAACGCGAATTGGGGGTTTATTCTTCTACTTTGAGGGGTCTGTTGCTCAGGAAGGAAGGTCTGAATTGCTTGGAGAAGGGTGAGTGGATTCAGGCTGAGGGGTGCTTGAAGAGCTTGGAACTGTACTTGTTGGAGCACAAGATTGAGGCGGAGAGGGTGAGAGTGGCAGGTTTTGAGGAGCTGATAAGGGAGATCTTGGAGACATTTGAGAAGTTGGATGAGGAGGGGATTGATACAAAGGGTGTGGATGCTGAGAGGGCGGGGAGGGTCTGGGGACTGACAGATAAGTTGGGCAGCGGGTTGATGTGGTTGATGAGAAACGACAAGATGGCCAAGCCTGGTGAACCTGTAAGTCGTCCCTCACTATAGATTGTCGGGAATTGCGTCGCTAACCTAATAGAAACCAACAACGAGATCTACTTTTCTCTTGAAATCTGCTCCACCTGCAAAGATGACCTTTTGCATGACCAAGCAGGAGTGGCAGGAAAAAGAACTGATTCAGTCACGGGACCGCATTACTGAGATTTTGTTGGATGACGATAACCCCATCGCCAGGGATCAGGAGAATAGGTGGAACGCAGCCTACAAGGAACTTGATGCGTTGCAAACTTTTATGGAAAAGCATAAGGTCCAAGGAAGTTCTATACAAAAGGCAAAGTTGGGACTGATGATGAGAAATGTTGAGAGACGACTTGGAGCACTACATGATGAGAGATCTGATGGTAAAGACGTTGGTATAGGTGAGCATGAGCTTATGTATATGACTTGGGAATGTGCTATGAGGCTTAGTACGCAGTTCGAAGAGCTTGGAGACAACTAAACCAATCACATACTGTAAATATATCTTGATTCTGGGAGATTGTATGTAGATAGAAGCTATGTATGTATGTACCATTTATACTAAATTGTATAACCATCTTGTTTGTATCGATGGATCCCTTTTTCAAAGATCATGGTTAAGCTCTTACTGCAAGTAACCATTGGTCCAGCACTTTAGCTGAAAAAATTATTCCGTTTCCTTTGCTACCAAATTGGTTGACCCACGAATCCCATGTTATGCTTCGAGTCGATTCTTTGAAGTTCGTGTAATCAGCCTTCATGAAAACATTGGGGGGTCTGTTGGAATACCTACTATTTTATTATACTACTGTGTATAACTGAGTAGTTCCTACGTAACACCTATTATAGCAGATAAAAAATAGAAAAAGCAAGCTGATAACAAAGACACAAACAATACAAGACTAAACAACATGGGAGGTATAGAATCAACATCTGATTATCTCTATTTCGTATACCAGTCCCGTACTCCAACACTTGATTACTACATATCTTGAAAGCTTAGCAATGAAGTTACACAAAGTCGCCACAATTAATTCATCCCTGCAATCGCCCAACAGCCCCCTTTGAACAACCCAACTAACACATAAACTCCATAACCACTCCCTCCTTCTTCGCCTCCCACCTACTATCTTAAAAGTAACCTCTAATACCAAACGAAGTCAACATGCAAAAGCCAAATGTCTTTAAAAGGCTGCATAGCAACCAGCTGTTCGTACCCTTAACTGCACCTCAACGAGTGAAGTTCCAGCCCCAGCCTCGACCTCACCGGACCCAAGCACTCGCCAGTGCAGCAGTCGTATATCGTTCTCCTCCAAGAACGACAATCACCTCAACAGAGAAGCCCTTTCCTCCGAGAGATATGTCAGAGAGTTGAGGGGAGTGATAAAAGAACGCACAAACCTCTACGTAACCCCAGACTGCACTTTTAGTCAGTATCATCCAGCCTTAGTATCATCTACGTTCAGTGCACCCCATCCTTCCAAACTCAAGACACCTTGCTTCTCTGCATAACCCTATACACGTAGGCCTCTCCAGCCACTTCGAATCCATCTCCCGGGTTCCCGGAAACCGGTCAAGATGTACGGCAGATACTCCTTGGATTATATATGCCTGACCTCCTGACTCTGTTGGATGTCTGAGTCCATGTATCCATACAGGTAAAAACATATATATATATATAAATAGCGTTGATGTCGACGTGGGTGCTTCTCGTGGAAACATCTCGTCGATAGGAGATACCTAGTCTACCAAGGCTTTATTTTCTGCAAGCGTAAGCTCCCGGTATTATTATGGATCGTAGATTCAACGAATCCCATCAGACGCCGGGGATCATAAGCCTGGACTCGATGAACGGCCGGGGATTCTGATATGCAGGTTTTTATTCATATATGACGGCACTTCGCAGCTTCCAATATCGAGACCCTCATCCAGACCAGAGCTTTGCATGCTTGGATGATACTCATTACCACAACCCATACCCCAAACGCCTGAAACCTGAAACCTCATAAGTCATAATACTCCGTTTCCCGTCCCGTCCCTTCTCTCCTTTCCTACTCTCAATCACAACCCCATCCCTACACACCCCAAGCACAAAACCTCCCCATCAGCCCCCCGTTCACAACAACACCGACTACAAACAACGGCCCAATGCACGCCCGCCCCCTTCTCTGCGCCCTCAAAACTCATCTCCATTCCATCTATAGCCCTCCCATCCATACCAACCCTTCCATCCACATCTAAAGCCCTCCCATCTACACCCCTAAACTTCGACCCCAAACATTCACGCAAACACACAAAGCACGTCCGTTCCCGACACGCCTCGCAGTCGGCATACGAATCGAGATCCGACCGCACAGACGGCCTCCGGTAACAGACATGGCAAGGCGCGAGGACAGGCGCCTTCCGGTGCGGAGAGACGCGGGACTCAGGTAAGGGGTGGGCATTCGCATGCTGCGTCTGTGTCTGCGGCGTATGCGGTGTATGGTGAGCCGCAGACGGCGACGAGCGGAGGCGTTTCCGGGGGAGGAGTTTGCGTTCGTAGAGGGGGTGGGGGGCGTGTCTGGTACGGTCAGTCGTTGCTTTGGGTGTCGGGGAGGAGACGTACTGGGAGAGCTTGAGGTGCAGCTCGGGCGAGAAGTCGCCTTCGCGCTTGCGTTTCTTGGTTTCTGGGGAGGGGGGGCGGTCGAGGGAGGGCATTTTGGGGGGGATGTGGCGGGGAGAGGAGAGGAGAGGATAGGTGAAGATAGATGAGATGAAGTGAGGTGAAATGAAGATCGTGAGATTGGTGTATATAGCAAGGCGTAGAGTAAACAAACAGTAGCTGTAGCGGGCGGCGGACTCAGCTGCGGATTCGGTAAGGACTGAGTACGAGTCGAGTAGAATCGAGAAGGAATTGGAGTCGTCGAGGGGTCGAGGAACGACGGTAAGTATTGAGGATATTGCTTTGTACAGTCCTGCTCTGCTGTATCTGCTCTGCTGTACTCCGTATCCGTATGCGGACGTGGATGTCGATGTCGATGTTGATGTTGATGTTGATGAATACCTGAGGTATAGCTAGCTTGGTGATGGAAGGTCTCTCCTTCGAGAACATCCTGGTGGTGGACGGAAGATGCCGCTGGCGGGGCGGGGATTAGCCGTTAGTGTCAGGTACGAGACTAAAGAGATGTTCTTAGCGCCAGGTCAAGCGCATTTGCAAGTGGAAGTGCAAGTGCAAGTGAGTACGGGGTACCACAGGGCTACAGGGCCTGGTGTTTCACGATCACAGGTGCACATCACAGATCGTTGGTTGGGCGCTGAAGCTTGAAACGCGGCGTTTCGAGCTGCACATCACTTTGGCCATCACTTCTATTTCACATTCACTTCACAATCACTTCACAATTCATATGAGTTTGCATGGCAGAGAGGGCATAATGGGCAATGTATGCACAAAGGCCTTTCATCATATTCATATGTAATGTACCTGACAAATATACGGGGAATAAAAAAAAAATGAAAATCGTAGACAATCTCATCACTCGTAGCCAGTCATTCTCTTGACCCAGTCTCTTAGCTCGTAACAAGAACTGGTCGCCCATCCATCCCAAGTCCATCAAATCCATCAAACCCCCAGCATATCAACATAGAAGAAGAAAAAAGAGGGAAGAGAAGAGAAAGAGGAAGAAAAATCCACATCTCCAAAAGGGTGTATGCACAAGAATCGAAGTAATGTCAATGACGATCAACGTCGCGACAAGAGTATGTTCAAAGGGTGAGAGGAGTACTACGACGAGGAGTGAAGCCGCCGTGCTTGGTGCTCTGGTTGTTGCTATCCGAGGACTCCTGATAGACCTTGACGGAATTGACCAGCCAATACGCGTCAGTGAAGGCCAGAGGGTTGGCAGCCACGTAGGCATCACAGGTGTCGGCGACAGAAGCGCAGCTTCCCTCGCTCCAGACCTCGCCGGCCCAGTCACCGCAGAAAGTGATGTCGAAGACGATGCTGTGGTTCGCAAAGTACGTATCGATGTCGCAGGAACTTCCTGTGAATTGGCCCTGCGGACTGCCCCATGACGATGGCGTCGGGGATCCGTTTGTGATGTCTGAAGGAATGGCGGTGCGTGGGAAGAAGTAGACTGCAATCACGTCCGAAGTCCATTCCATGGCGTAGACACCGCCTCCAATGGCATTGAAGCCATCACCGTAGTTGGAGGTGTCAGTGGTGGTGACTCCACATCCGGTGCTACCACTGTCAGCGCCGCAGTCGCTGTTGGCCATGTAGGCGCCGTCTGCAGATCCGGCATCTGACATTGTGCACCCTTCACTGGTGTGCAAGGTGATGGTGTCGTCGGTAGCTTCATTCACACCTTCAATGATGTCGATTTCTCCAGATGTGGGCCAGTTTGGTCCAAAAGTCCAGAAAGCGGGCCATACGCCACAGTCTGCACCAGGCATGTGGGCGATGTCCGCAATGAAGAGTCCATGAGTGTAGGACTTGTCCGAGCTTACACGAACGGATTCACGGCCTGCAGATGGGTTGAGAGTGGTATAGTCTACACCCATATACACAGCACCGTCGGAGTAGCCAGCTAGACCGGCGGAACTGGCAGCTGATGCATCCAGGTAATCAACAAATCCCTCTGTTGGGTCGGTACCTGTGTAAAAGGTGAACTCATCGAAGAAGTTGGAGGAGTCGTAGGTATCCTCGAGGGTCCAGGTTTGTGCCTTTGCGATGCCAGCAACGCAGGACATGAGTCCAATGACACTAACGATTGATCGGGAAGACATGGTGAGGCAACGTCTTTTGTAAATGCAATGCAGTGCTGATCTATGATGTCTATGATGGTATGTCGTAAGTCGTAGCACGTATCTGACTTTGCAGATGTTGATGCTGTATGAATGAGTGTAGTGATCGAAGCTGAGTGTTCGAGTCGGATGTAGAAGCAAGCTGTGCGTGCTGGAGAAGGGGGGAAAAAAAGTATGATTCTCTGTCGGACTTCTAGTTCTTTATATGGATATCTTGAGGTCGTTTTTTTGAAAATGTCGAGTTCTGAGTCTGCACAGCAGTCTATTGCGCGTGATAGACAATAGCAACAAGCTATTGTGTAGAGAACAAGTGCAGAACAACGAACGGGTAAATGACAGTGCAACGGTGACAAAGGAAGGACAAGGCTCTTTCATCCGAAGAGGGGAACGCAGAAGATAAGTATATTCGGGCCTTTGTGAAGGTCATCAGGAGAAAGAAAAAGAGAAGAGGAAGAAAAATATATGGAGATTTTCTTTTTAGCTCTCCCTATTCTCCGTAGGAGGAGGGTATGGGCATTTTCCACACACATACATTTCGCGCCGACCTGACAGTGGTCCACCAGTCCACTGTGATAAGTTTGATCCTATCGGGAACACCGCCATCACGGTCACCTAGCACAAGCATTGACCTGGTCAAGGATATCTCCTTGTGATCCACCCAGGTGTGCTGGACTGTGGGACGCTGATCACCAGCCATTGCCGTCTGGAGGAGGAGGAGGAGGAGGAGGAGGAGGAGGAGGGTTTGTTGTGGCCAGGGCGGTCTTTGCTCCTTTTTCCTTTTTGGTTCTTGGATCAAGGCGCCAGAACAGACATGGAATGGAGCATGAAGGTTACAGTGACAGAAGAAGGGGTAGGGTGTAGGATAGAGAGAGCAAGGAATATCTCAGGCAAGGGAAGGCAAGGGAAGTCAAGGCAAGGGAAAACAGGATGAGCAGAGTATCAGTATGTATGAATGCGTGTGTGAAGTATGTACATAGGTAAGGTCAAGTCAAGTCAAAAGAATGGCCGCGTCTGAGGATCCGGTGTGGGACATGAGAGGATGTGATGGACTGTGGATCAACGTGTGAAGTCGAAGTCGAAGTCGAAGTCATGAAAAGAAGTAAGGAAGAGAGGCTTGAGACAAGGGGGGACTGGAGAGAGTGAGAAGAGTGAGAAGAGTGAGAAGAGTAAGAAGACTAGATCGAAAGACTAGGAATAGGACGATTGTGAAG
Organism: Xenosphaeropsis pyriputrescens; assembly: GCA_022609375.1. Taxonomy (NCBI): domain Eukaryota; kingdom Fungi; phylum Ascomycota; class Leotiomycetes; order Phacidiales; family Phacidiaceae; genus Xenosphaeropsis; species Xenosphaeropsis pyriputrescens. The sequence goes on from JAGKQE010000048.1 coordinate 116,699, forward strand.
AGATGTACATACTTAATATTGTGTAGATCTTCCTCGGACCAGTAGAAGAGGCTCAGTCGCCTCTGCGTGAGCACAGATGCTTCAAAGGGGGTCGGGCGCCATGTTTCGTTCCTGAATCCTGACTTGTCGTTGACGCGCACCAGCCAATTATCCGCCGTCGAAGGGCCGCCATCGAAGGTTCATGGCCCATCGGGGCGGGTACAAGCGACGAGTATGCAACGGACGACCGAGATCAACCTGGTTGACTTTTTGCCATGACAATAATGCGTGCGCGTAAGGTCAAGAGGAATGAAGGAAGGATGATTAGATGAAGAACAAGGACAAGAGCAAGAGTAAGAGCAAGTGGATTAATGGAAAGGGGGGGAGGGGAATATTGGTAAGAGAGATAAAGATATTGTGACGATTAAAAGAAAAGGACAGAGAAAAAAGAGGAAGAAAAAGAAAAGAAAAGGAAAGGAATAGGAAAGGAATAGGAAAAGAATAGGAAAAGAAAAAAATAATCAACTAATTAATTAATCAATTAATTGTTTGAGAGTAGAGGTGCACCAGTGTTAGTTTTGCTCCTAACATTCTCCTTGATAATAGAAAATGCACGATCTTACTCATAGCCATAGTCATAGTGATAACTGAAATAATAAACAAATAATCCAACAATAATGTGAATAACAGTTGTATTGAGACTAGTGACCGATATAGAGTAAATGCATTTATAGCTTCTAAATTATCACTCTCGTTGGAATTTATTATAAATAGGGCATTGATTTTCCAAGAGGACAAGAGTATTAAATCATTTTAAATCATTTTAATTTTCATTATTTTCATTGTTTCCAATTATATCCTTTTCTTTCCCCGAGAAGCTTTACTTCATGTACAAAATACTTGACCCATCAAGAGATCAACAGCATTGATAACAGATCAAATAAACCCCGCACCTTCATGACACAACGATCAACGATCAACGATAAATACGCACGCGCTTTTGCCTACAAAGTCTGTTGACATTGAACACTAAACATTAAGTGAGTCGTGACCTGCGAGATGCACGCCCACGAAGTTTCAACCAACCGTTTCGAAACACAACAACAACAAAGTCCACACACCGCGCCCAGCAGACTCACTCACGACTCGTCTCTCACGATTACATACTTGTACAAGTCGACCTCTTGAAGGTCGAGATCCACGATTAGTCAACGCCCAATCCACCAACCCACCACGTACGTACACACCGTACTGTGTATATGCATTACAAGTAGCCACATATGTACACCCGTATGTACAAGTATGGAGAGTATGGAGTCCATCCGCAGAGTGCAGGCTGTACAATCCCTCCTTCGGTGCAAAGTCCTTATCCTGAGCATGTACGTAGTCCACTGTCCAGACAAAGCATCCAATCAGGAGCCGATCCCATCATAACCCCCATTGTTGAAACACAACGCCGTCAACCAACGCTCACAGACTCCACTCGCACGTGTGACTGGGTCCGAAGACAACTGAATCCTGGCCGCCGATTATGCCAGCAAACGAAACATTGCAGTGAGGAGCAAGAACGAGCATGAAGATGATCGGGAAAAGGGACAAAGAGAGGATACAGAAGGAAAGATTCAATGAAGATCACATGGCGGCGGTGTCCTCAGGATCAGAGCCATGCTTACCCGTCTGCTGACTCAGAGTCGTGACCAGATCCGTTCAAAGACCAGCGAAATATGACCGACTTTCTTCTTCACCCTGATATCCTCGAAAGCTTAGTAAGTGCCTAGGTAAGTATGGATGGACCTTACCTACAGTCCATAATCCTGCCTTGAGCAGTGCCAGAAGGGCATTTTCTTGATATCAAATGGCACGTAGCATGGCGCCTCGGTATCGAGTGTCCGGCGGCATATGGAAGGGATAGATGAATGGATGGATGGATGATGAATTGTGAGTAGTGATAGGGCAAGACATCTATGCGGTCGTCTGATATCCTCGGCCTTACTTGCAGCTACCAAAGCTCTGTTCATCACCCAGGCCGTGGAATTGGACATGGCTACTGCCACCCGCCGAGTCCAATACCCACGTAAATGCCTCTGATAAGTCGTGCGTCTTCCATCTTCCTCTTCTCATCACAACCCTCATTTCCGAGTGCCCGATTCAGGTGAAAGCACATGCAGACTGGAGAGACAAGTCTTGTCAATATCCAGTCTGACCAACCTGACCAGTGTGCTTGGTGGGTTAATCTATGCCGGCATCCAATACCATGGATGCCAGTGGTCTTGCGAGATGAGGCGAGCTGAGAAGTAGATGCAGCTCGGCCGCGGCATCGAAGACACTTTCAACTGACGAGATTTCCCGGCTGACAGCAGCAGATCCGGGGTCGTCAGTCTGGGGAAAGTGAGACCTAGTGTCAAGTTCGAGCCAATAGCTGTAGTAAGACAGTGTATTGACGTTGACGAAAAAGGCCCGGTAAGACTACGACGTTCGAAAGAATATGCAGAGAAGTAAGGGCACATTTCCTCCACCATACTGATGACTTTCCCATGACGAGGATGGAGACATGCTGTCCCAGTGCGATCCCAAAGCTGTCGCTGACATATCAACTTGTGATATTGTTCCTTGTCAACCTTGACTCTTGAATGAGCCTTCAATTTCCGTTTCTGGTCGTCAACAGTGGGGACTATAGATGAAGATATTGTACAAGCATAAGATATGATCTGGTATCACGACACCAATCATCACCCAAACATCATCAAATCATCATTTCCATCAGTAATAAATCAAAGTAGATAAACCTACCGACTATGCGGGAGAGCGAAAGGAATCCATGGAACAAGCCTGTGTAGCCATCCCCAACATCAAGCTGCCGTAGGGCACACAATCACAACAGCAACCCACAACCATAGCCATGGGAATCATGACCGTGGAAAGCATCTGACATACGACGACGGAAATGAAGAGCGTAGTGTGTCATCCAACCAACTCTCAAGAAGACCGTCTCACTCCCGTTTTGCAAACGGCTATCAAATCACCGCACATACCGGCACCATAACCAGGCAATGAACGTATGGAGTACTATACAAGAACACATGAAATACCAAAAGGCCATCGAGATCCTACAACCAAGCATATCAACTTCACTTGCAGTCTCTCATGTTGCCGTTCTTGCGCCCGAATCAAAGTACTTGGACTTGACCGCAAGAGCCCTCAGCTGGTCATATCGATACAAATCACGCTCTCCTCCGCATCTACTTCCCTATCAAGTGCAACATGCACGTTATGCAATGTACATACGCACGGAGTACATACGGCGTACATACAACGTACATGAAAACGCACAGCTGGCTCATCATGCGTCAAGTATGTACCTACCTGTACCCCACGCCTCGCAAACCAACCCAAGCCAACCCAAGCCAGCTCAGAAGGATACACGTACCAAGAGCATCGATCATCCTCATCCCCCTTCTCTCATCTACTATCTCTCACCCTCTGTCAGCCATCAAATATCCACCCAAATGTCTCCGTGCGCAAGTCCACGCAGCACTACATGCATCGCGGGGCACATATACCACAAGTCGAGCCCTGCACCGTGCCCGAGCCCGAACCCGAGACTGACTGAGGGTTGGAGCATGCAAGCCCACCGGTTAAACTCCAGACGGCCATATCCAACCTCTGCCTCTGCCTCGGCCCCGCTTCCGCATCGCATCATCTAGGCAAGTGGATCTCCCGGCGAGTCTGGGGTCGAAGGAGGGACGTCCTGTTGTCTGCTGTCTTGCCGGCTGGACTTGCTGGCGGTCTTGCGTGCTGTCGCTTGTTTGCTGCCCATATAGCTGTCTGCTTGCTGTGATGGGGCAAGCACGGGCTAGAACCCCTCTCCTTTATTAGGCGGTACCGCGGTCGTTGGGTAAGCTTGGTGGGTGGGGTGGAGGGGATGCGAGGGAGGGGTGTGATGGGGGAGAAGGGAGGAGCGGATACAGAGTCAGTGGCAGAGGACGGAGTGCTTTGAGATGTCGATGGGACTACTTGATGGATTTGTGAGGAGGCAGTTGCATCGTAGGTCCGTGTCAGTATGCCCAGATGCTTGATCTCATTTCACTTCACTTCACTTCGTCAGAAAGAGTCTTCACCAAAAGCAAGAGCTGATAACTGACGACCGATATCCAACGACAACGGAAAGAATTAACTGGCATGGCAAACGACGTAGATTCCTTGAACCCGAACTCCACAGCCAAGGCCAGGAGCTTATCAAGAGAACATCATGAGGGAATCCAGAAGGGGGGGGAAGGGTTTCCGGTAAGTGCTATCCACGCCTCTATACATCCCACTCTGCAGTACTCAACTTTTCGATTGATCATATGAGGATGCCATGTGCTGTCTGATGTATACTCACGTCTTCGAAGTGAGTCGAAGAACGAGATGAGAGGATAAGAACCGAAGACAGAAGGAAAGAAAAACAGCAAGAGAGAGTTCACGGGATGCTACGGCTTCTTGGACCATCATACTAAAAGACCATCGATCGTGTTGGGACTCGAGATACTCTGGTGTTTATATGTACAGCATACACAGCCGTAGCAATGCATATTCTCCCCTTCCCCATCCGCATCCTCCCATCCATCCCCATAGACCCAAGCCTGACATCTCATGACGAACCGCAGCACGAAACGGACGCACGCGGATAAGGATGGCTGGGGAAGTTGATTGTGGATTGTTGATGCGTAGATTCGATTCGAGATGCAAACATAAAGCCGAAGAAGACGGTCCTGGAAGGGGATGGGTATCGACACTGTCTATGAGGACAGTGTAGAATACAGCGGCTTTGTTGATGAGTTGGGGTGATGTTGGGGTGGCATTGGGTTGTGCATTGTGGGTTTGTAGGGGATTCGGGGGCAGGTAGACGGGTCAGTTGAGTTGAGTTGAGTTGAGTCAAGTTATATCAAGTCATAGCAAGTCCACACAAAACACAAACACAAAAAGCATGAATTCAATTTACAAATTCTAAGAACCAAGCCAGCCAGGTGTGATCAAAGGCGATCGAGCCAACCAACACCAGAATCGAAAAGCGCACAGCAGCAAAGTCCACCCTCAACCTCAACCTATTCCGTTCATCTGTATGCCATCTCTTCCACAGCCGCATCCCACATCCCATCTCCGTGGCCACCAAGACAGATACACACACATCGACAACAAACAACTACAACTCGATACCTCTCCACAGCCCCCTCAGCGCACCGCAAACATGCCGAAAAATACTAGCCCGAACAGATGAGAATCAATTCAGGACCGTCACAACTTGACCTCGCGCCCAGTGATATACTTCCACGCCTTCGCCACCCAATCCTCCTTGAACCTCTCCCACCAAGTGCGATTAAGGTAATTGCTGAGCTCACGATAGTTATACATCTCACCCCAGCAGTCACGGCCCCACTCACAGCCGGCCATATTGACGAGGAAATCGCGGTCTTTCTCGTCGTAGTGGATGCGGGTATCGTTGCCGTTGTCGGAGCAGGCACCGGGCGGGAAGGAGTTGATCTTGCGCTGCTGGATGAAGGCCGTGTGCGGGCGGATCCACGGCTGGTTGGTGTAGAGGAACTCGAGCGCGTCCTGCTCCTTGTGCTCCCATTCCATGTGCTTCTGCTCGTAGCCCACCGGGTCCCACCAGATGTCCAGGAGACGGTCCGTCCAGGCGCCGCGGCGCATGAAGAAGGAGCCCAGGTTGAAGCCCGAACAGTCTTGTGGGACGATGAGGTTGATGGAGGAGGCTTTGCCGTCGCCGGTTGGAGAGAGGGATTCCGTGTCGAGGTGGGGGCCTACAAAGGGGTGTGTGATGTTCAGTGGGTTGTAATCGTTGATGTCGCGGTATGTGTTCTTGGCTAGGTTGTTGAAGATGTGTGATTGGAGAGAGTAGCTTGGTTCCATGATGAAGGTGTTGAGATCTAGCCACCAAAACCTTTTCCGTGCGGATTAGCATGGATGAATCTCTGGAGGATCAAAGGCACATTGTAACTCACCATTCGGCATTGGGGTATTTTTGCAAACAGTGTCTGATAGTATCCACCTTCTCCCAGCTCTCTCGCCATTCGTGTGCATATCGTTTCTTTGTGCTCATGTCGACAATTTCCAGATCGTAGCCCCATTTCGCAGCGTATTTTCTCTTGTTGCGTACACTGTCTCGCTCGATAGCCCATTCACGCGCGCCCTTCCATTCCATAACCCCACCTCCTTGATTCGCTGCCAATATGATAACATGTTTTTCTCCACCTCCTAAGTGCTTGTTTCGGCGCCAGAAGGTACTCATTGCTAGAATGAATCAGTAAATTTATCAGAAAGTAGAATAATCGTACAAAACCTACGGGTCACCCAGAATAATGTGTACAAGAGTATCAGAACCAGCACGATTACCTGCCACGGCTTCACACCTCTTCGTCGTAACAATGGATTCATTTTACTCCACCGTCCGGCCCCGTATTTCTCCTGTTCAGCATAGCTCCGCGAATCACCGCCAATATTGAAGGTCGGTAAGCTATTGGAGAGGTTGCGATAATGTCTGTTGAAGAAGCCACTGTTCTGTGTGGAAAATGCCGGATAGCCATTCACGCCCGCACTCTTCGCCTTGGCAGATTCCCATGTGACGCCCTTCCCATTTGCGCTTCTGCCGTTCGATGGAGTCGTTCTTCCACTGACCGAGGCGAATGGAGTATCTAGGTGTGGGCTTGACCAGCCGCCGTTCGGATTGGGGGACGGGGATCGTGATAGAGACATTTCGGGTGGAACGTCGTAGCCCGGAGTAGCTGCGCGCAGAATCTGTCAGTAAAAGCGATCCTTGGGAGAGGGCAAGCAGCGCTCCTGAAAACAATTGCTAATTGTATCGATGGGGGGCATGGGGTTGCTGATGCGCCACCTACCTGGAATGGAGGGCAGCGAGCTATTGTAGCCTCGTGTCGCTTCGTGGGAGGACAGCACGGGCAGAGTGCTGCCAAGCTGAAGCTCGTGTGGTACTTCAGCGGAAGAGGAGCGACGACGACGATGAGAGGTATTTGCACTCAAAGACGACGAGGATGTCGAATGGGGGTTTAAGGAAGCCAGAGTGACAGTATGCAAGGCCAGAAAGGGTCGTGCACCCCTCTGGTCTTTCTGATTGAATGTGGGGTCCGGGGGGGGGGTGAGAGGTGAGAGATGAGAGATGAGATAATTATGAGGTGAGATGTCGGGTGTTGAGTGTTATTCGGTAGGTGTTATTGTATGTACTGTACTGTATAATTGGCAGCAGTAATAAAAATAAAAAGAATTACAAGCGTAATCTCTTGGTTATGGCGAGAGTGTTTTTCTTCTTCTTTCCCTCTCTTTTGCTCTTGCTTCTGCTTCAGTCTCTTCTTTTTCTTTTTCTTTTTCTTTTTCAAAATTCTTTTAATCTTCCAAACGGCCGATCTATTCGTTGAATCTTTTCTTTGGTTCTTGTCCTTCGTTTGGATGTGGTTTGGTGGATGTCTAGATTGGGTGAAGCTGGAGCACCGATGGACGAAAGCAGTTGAAGGTACAGGTGGTCTCGTATAAAAAGGTGCAATCGACTTAACGAATAATCGAGTCAGCTCGAGCCAGGCTAGACTACAATTTCTCGTATTTGTGCTGTGCTCCGTACTTGAAATAAATGGGATAAATGGCAGTGAATCAGCGAGCCGAAATGATCTTGGAAAAAATAACAGATGATAGAATAATGGATGGAGAATCAATTGATAAAGCCAAAGGCCAAAGGTACCCGGGAAAGGAGTATTATGATGGATGATGATATTTCCGCATCAACCGATCTAGCCAGACATGCAACAAGATGCAGCTCAAGCTTGAATGCGACGTTCAGAAGAGCAAAGATTGGGGAAAGGGAGAGCAAGATCACGACTTAAGAATGTACAACGTAGACTAAGACTGGGGGGGGGGGGGGCTTTACCTTTGCTCTTGGTACAGAGGGGCAGAAGTGAGGCCAATGGTAGATGGAGTGGATCTGAGTGGATCTTGTCCTTGGCTGTGGCTTTGATCTTGATCTTGATCTTGATCTTGATCTTGACCGTGAATGGGACCCAAGGAGGAAGAGGAGAAGAGGAGAAGAGGAAGACGAAGACAAGGAGGAGTTGACTGTTGAGCGTTGACCTAAGTAGTATATACTTCTCTAGGTAGTCCTATTCTTCTTCTTCTTCGTATTTTCTCTCCTTTAGCTAGATATATATTCATCTTGTCATCCTCTTCTCTATCCATCTGATATTATATTCGTCCCTCACTCCGCACTGCATGTAATAATCATATTATTGTTGTATGGAATACGGAGTACCAAGCACCGGTCTCACTACATTTTACCTCTCACTCTAATAGTCTCTCGATGTTGTACCGCACAAGATACCGTAACATTGGCCGAGGTGCTTCTTGACCCTTGCTGAAGATAAGGTAAGGCCACGATGCAAGGTGTTTAGAGATGTACTTTATAGTATATTAGTCGGTGGGGTTTGTAAGTAGGTAAGGTGAGTTACGAATCATGTCGTTAGGGAGAACTTATGACTGAGGAAACATCACATTTAATCAACTATTCTATCAACATTTACGTATATTACTCCTATACAAATTCTCGTGACGACTACCTCTTGTCGATTACCTCTTGACGATTACCTCTTGATGACTAACTCTTGAAAATGTTACAGTTCATAGAAGCTATACACATACAAACATCCACGGGAGAAATAATCTCCAAAAAGGGCCAAATGCATCCAACAAATACAGATTAGTTTACCGTGTATGCTTCGCACCACACGAAATTGGTCCGTATACCAACTAGGGGGCTCCTCCGGGCGCTCTATCTTACTGGTCGATGCGCTGAATAAGAGATGAGACGCTTAACTCTAGTGCCAAAAGGTAATCTCAACAGTTAACGGCTGAAAATTGAAAACTGGAGATTGAAGATTACAAACTATTATCACGGAATCACCGAATTCATTCTACGTATGACTGTGTGCTCTGTTGAGTCTCAAATTCGAAGACGATGGCGGATATAATATCGTTCTCGAGGAGTAACATGATAGGTAGAGATGGTACAGTGAGGTCCACAGTCCCAATAAGATTCTCGTCACCTTGCTTGGTACTCTTGACCATATATGTACATAACAACTAATACATGAAGAGTTGTACAGAGCACGAAACAGCAAGTGAATCACCTTACGTGCTTCATCATACAGTACAGGGCCTAATTCTCAGACCTAACCCGGACTCCCGCTGTCAGTAATCCTCCAGACGGAGCAAGGACTGATCGTCGGCGCGGAATCAAGGGACGACAAGCCCATGGCCGCACAGACGATTCCAATGGCGAGCCTTCATTCTACTCTTTAGTTGAGATGCACTCGACATACAGTACCTACTACGTACATTAGACCTGTAGGTCAAAAAGGTAAACAAAGGGGATAAATAACGTTCACGTTGATTTGTACAGTAGAAGAACCTGGATAGTATGGAATAGTCTAGGAAAATATCTAGGAGAAAGTGGTCATGATTCAGCATATGAAGATAAGATACCTAAAAGAACTGCAGAAACGAAACGATGCAAACTAATCCACCCACGCAACCCAAAAGGAGACAAAAGCAGCTCACTAAAACTTCCTCGCCCAAGGTGCCTACATATCTCACGACCTCATCAGCGCCCAATCCGCAATCCTCTTCGCAGCCAGAACGCTAGGCTTATCTACGCCCTTCCAAAACAGATGAGCAACCAGCATCGTCGCCGGCATCAGAATGCACGCACCCAAGACGGGTCCCATAGCGTAGGCCAAATGGCCGACCTTTGCACTATTCGGCGGCTGGATGGGGCTTCTGTTGGACGGGTTCACATATGTCAGAGACTCCGGCTCCGAGTCCCAAGCCCCGATCATTTTCCACGCGCTGCGGACGAGGGGCACGTAGAATGTGCGGAACATGGGCCCGTGGACAATGTAGAGCGCGTAAGAGACGTGGCCGAGGTACTGAGCGGCGCGGCTTGTGAAGGGGCGCTGCAGCGCGGGGATGGTGATCATGCAGACGAGGAGGAGCACGGCGGCCGGCACGACGTAGAACCATTCGATCAGGTCGAAGGTGCGGTAGAGGGTGGGGACGCCGGCGAGGAGGAGGCCGTAGATGGCGGGCTTAGGGTATTCCTTTGGCTCGATAGACGTCACGCTTAGGAATAGGAGGGCGATGAAGAGAGAGCCCATCTTGATGATGCGTAGGAGGCGTGGCGATGGTTTTGGGAATCGCTGGCTTGGCTGCCATGGCTCCAGGCGGATGGGGAGAGCTGGCGACTCGTCGTCCGCGCGCATCAATGTCCATTCTGCTAGTACTATGCCTGCCAGGAAGAGAGCGCATTCCCAACGCGCCTTCAGGTAGCATACGGTGGCTACTAACGACACTATGCTCATTCTCGTGGCGGATTTTGTCGTCCCGAGGCCCAACAGGGTCACGAAGACGACGAGCGAGCCCCTAAACTCCACGGGAATCGTCCAGAGATGGTCATCATACTTGGGCCAAGCCATATCCCAATGGAAAGGATAAACCATGTCCAGACCCGTGCTTGCCCAATCCCATAGCTGAGCACTCAGACTTTCCTCGGCTTCCTCCCAGGTATCCCACGCGCCGGAGTAGATGAGAAATGCAGCGAGGAAGGTTGGCAGAGCGAGTGGGAGGAAGAGGCGCAGAGGGCGTCTGAAGACCGAGGAAGCGAGGTTCTTAAGCAACGCAGCATGCGACTGGCTGCGGATCAACTGGAGCGGCTTGTAAGAAAGCACAAAGCCGGAGATGATGAAGAAGATAGCGACCATAGGGCGGCCAGAGTGGACAAGGCGAATGAGAGGCAGCTGAAAGATCCAGCACGTCGCGGGGCTGCTATTGCTATTGTAGCCGTCCATGCCCCCGAGGAACGAGAAGAGCGTGTAGTGATGGATGAAGACGATGAAGGCCGCCACGCCGCGCAGCCCGTCAAGGTACGCCGTCGGATGCAGCGGCCTTGCCTCGACGCTGCCTCTCCCCCTCGAACTCCTCAGCATTGCTCGCACCGCACACCACATCCCCCGGTGTTGAGACGCCCCCTGCGTCGCCAGCAGGGCTCTTTCGCTGTCTGCCTGCTCTGCATCGTAGTAGCTCTCGTCTCCTCCCTCGTACCTGTGCGCCGCCTTGTCACTCATCTCATTCAGCGGCAGCGAGCTCGTGCTCGATGACGACGCCGTGTCCGAGTAGACGGCTGCCACGCTGACCTCCACGTCCTGCTTCTTCTCCGAAGTCATGTCCAACCCCATGTAGAGCGCTATCAAGATATATCGAAAGAGGGACTATAGTCGGAACGAACAATCAACAACAAGCAATGAAAGCCGAATGGCGGTTATCAAATATCAAATCTCAAATCTCAAATCTCAAGTGACAAACAAAAACACGGGGCGCGCAAAGGAGTGAGCGGCTTGAAAAAGAGTGAACGGCTTGCAATAGAGCACAACTCCCACCTCTCTGCGAACAGCCACCTTATACCTTATAAGACGCAAGCACACCACGCCTCCGCCCGCCTGGCGCGCATCCCACAAGAGAACCGCTCTCGAATACAGGAGCCACATTGCCTTCGAGAGTGGTATGGCTTGCGCGGGACAGGGCAAGTTGTCTGGAATGCTGATTGCGCTTGCTGGGGCGCTGTCTGGAATACGCCGGCTTGCCCACCCTTCGAAATTCTAGGCTCGCTGGCTTGTCTGGCATGTTTGCTGAATGGGGTGGGTGAGTTGTTGGGTCTTCTGCGGATTTGAAGGTGGTGGCGTTGGTTGGTTGATGCTTGCTCCTTCAGTTCTCTTGGAATTCTGTTGATGAGCTGTACAGCCTACGGTGCGTGAAGGTCAAGAGTATTCGGCTATCTGCCTATCTGCCTATCTATCTATCAAGGGATACTGTTACCAATCTCATCTTTATCTTATTTGAAGGTGTCATCTCATCATCTTCACATCCTAACGTGCTAACGTGCTAAGTACTTATACGTCTTGCATCAAAAGTCAAGAGCGAAGAGCACCAACGCCCAGTCTGTTTTCAACTGCATCCGCTTCTAATTAGAAGCATGCCCCGCAACCGCCAATCAAGTCCATGAACAAATTGGCAATAAAGTAAGGTTATTTTTAAACTCATGCCCCCATTCGTTTGCGGTATCTCAGAGCACAAGTCCCTGAGCGCAAGTTCCTGAGTGCAGAATCCGCTTGCACCCGTTCGGAACCCGGCAATTGCAAGCGGTGCAGATATGAGTATGATGTGGACTATGTACTATGTAAGTTATAGAGGTAGAGAGTGTATAAGCATAAGCATAAGCACTTCTAGCTAAGTGTTGCCTTTGCACAGTAGAGACTACATCCTCGCTACTCATCATTCTTCTTGCACTACTGCCATTCTTGCTTCTTCTGATGGAAGTGCTGGGTGGACGCACTTGATGGACTGCAGGTCTATATATTGCGGATGGGTGTGATTTGTAGCCTCATTGGGATCCAGGAATGTGATTCTGGGCGCGGGAGGTAGGGAGGCGTGGTGGAATTTGAGCTCCAGACCAGCGGGAATGTCGCCTCGGCCGCTACCGGAAGTGTAAAGGTAGGTCGGTTGGTCTTTTCTTGTCTTGTCTGGTTTGCTTGAATATGTATGTTGCGTAGAATAACTGTATGTAAGTTGGGGCAGTAGATGGAGGGAGAGAGTACCAGAGTGTTCTAGATGGGGAGGATGATAAGGGATGGGCTTGTAGTGAGATGTATTTCGTGATGGGTAGAGTGTCAGGGGTTATATAATGACTGAGGTTTTGTGTGAGTACTGATACGGCTCAATACGGGTCGATTACTCCATGTATCTTGCTTGGAGATTTGGTTAACGGCGACTTTTCGTGCCTCCATTTATGATTCGCCCTGCATTCCCCGTGAAGATGAAATAAAACAGCTAGCCACTCGTCCATGTTCACTGGAAACACGAGATGCGATGGGATGAGATGAGATGAGATGAAATCAGATGATATAGAATGAGAATGAGTATGGATGCGAGAGAGAGAGAGCATCTTCTGCAACGGCCACGATCTATATACCTAGGTATCTTATGAAGATGGAGAATACCTAAGAACAACCTTAACTCACACTCTAATCATTGTGCAGCAATGTATGCCTCAGGCATTCAGTTGTTCCTGGCTCAATCCTGAGGCACTCAGATCAACCTTGAAGATGCCTCATTCAAGCCATCCGCTCATACAATATTCCGTAAACAAATAAACAAATAAATACACACATCATCGCTCCATAATCCTCTGATCCGAAACCCGTGATGGCCGTTTCTTCCAGAATATCTTCAGATCGGCCCTCGTCGATCTTTGATCTTGCTCACGATGCCATCTTCAAAAGTCTGCTATACTTAGCATGTCGCAGCCCAGGTCACGGTCAAGCTCACTCTTAATTGGTCAACACCCCGCCGCCAGTTGCAGATCACGCAGATATCCACGGCCATGCAAGCGCCTACCATCCACCTCGCCTCAACCTCAATCAAGACGATGGGCGCTTCGAGCGAGTCTCGTCCATACAGCTTCCTCCATCCGCCTCCAATGGACCCTCTGCATCTACTGGGCCTACTATATCGCGCAGCGTGTACGGTCGAATTGGCTTGATTGCGAGTCGTGCGACATGTACTTTGTATTGCATCCTGGTGGCTAACTGCCGTCGAATGGCTGGAACTGGCATGGCAGAAAAAGGTAAGTTACTTTGGCCGCGTTGGCGTAAACAAGTCATGTCATATCGTATTGTGACCACGACTTCTCTCTTCTCTCTTCTCTTCGTGTCGAATGTTCCTCTGCTATCCTGTCATTTCATTCTTTTCTTCCTGCCCATTTTTCTTTTTACGGAGAACCTTACCTGGTCATTTTCTAAGGCTGACGACGTGTGTGTTTTGCTACCTTGAGATACGGTCTTTACCTACTTCACCTTTTGTTGCCATTGTTGTGGGTGCTTCTATTGTGCCGGGCTCCTTGTTCTGTTCATTGTCCTCTCTCAACGACTTTTTTCCATTGTGCATTTCACGATAAGACATATTTCACTTTACTCCCCCAAAACACTAGGGAACAATTGCGTTGTCTGTTCTGAATCAAACAACTTAAGCGTCGAAACATTGCGCTCCTGCCAGCATCGCAAGTACCTATCATCTTCATCGTCAAGCCTTCCTTCACTTACAGTATCTCGACGAATCTCGGAGAATCAATTTTTTGCTTCTTACATAGTTCAAGCATCATCTGATTACGGAACTTACAACCATTGTAATACGATACAAAGAAACACTTGAGGTCTTGCATTCTTTGCACATTGTTGCTACCAATTTATCATGCCAGAGTCGACGACAGGTTCGCGGCATTTGGTGCCTAATTCTAGCCTGCATCCACACGACAATCAAAACAATAACAGAGCGAACAATCCTTTCGAAACACCATTTGATGAAGACGAGGGGGGTGTAGAGGAGGTAGAAGAGGACGCATGGTGGGATGTTGAGGCACCACAACTAGAGGCCTTGACGGCGCAATCTACTGCCACTTCTCGCGTCACTCAATGGCCAAAGATCAATAATACCAATAACAAAAATGCCTTGAAACCACCTCAGGGCCTCGGAATCCGGAAGAGTATGAAACACTACTCGGTCCACAAACCTACCCGAGATAAGTCGAAGGGCCGACAAAAGAAGCAGAATGCGTTAGCTGGAATAAGAGTGGTGACAGATTTCTCACGCAACCAAGGGCCTTCACAGGCCCAGCCTCGACAAGTGCAGCCTGCTCCTCAAAACCTACAACCGGGATGTTTCGTGAATCTCGCAGCTCTGCAAGCACTTGAAAGTCAACCAGTACAGGGCTCAGGATCCTGGTGGTCGAAGAACAAAAATAGCAAGGGTGACTCGAACGACGATCGCCGCAATGTACAAGAGAACCCTCGTATTGAACTTGATACCCCCACGACTACCGAGCAATTGTTGCAGCGAAACAAGAAGCCTGCTCAGCTCCAGCTCGATAATGACTTGTCTCCCGATGATAGGCCTATTGTTATCGGCATCTCTATACCGTCTGCAAGATTCGGGGACAACATGCTTACCCCTCAGACAGCCTCTTCTGAAACCTCCAAAATCATTCAGAGTTATCAACATCGAACACCTGTGATCGGTCCCGACACTCCCACTATAATCATTACTCCTGCTAATGAGAGGTCGGTTTGGTCACCGGATACGGTAACCCCTTTCACTCCTGCCAATGAGATATCAGTTTGGTCCCCGGATACTCCATCTACTGCGAGGACAGCTTCAAGAGCAATCTCGAGTATTTACTCTCATGGTGCGAATGGTGCATTCTACAACCATGGTCTTGGTGGTATTCCACCCGTTCCTAGTGTGCCACATCAATTTGCTCAACAGGATAACAAGCCGGAGCCATCTAACGCCAACCGTGACACTGTGGACAGTTTTTTGAAAGATGTCGTTGGGCAGAAGGACCAATTTGGAGGCCGCAAGGAACGAGTTGTGTCATCGCACACAGTGTTTGAGGAGGATGAATCACCTATTTTGTCTCGCAAGACTCCAGTGACTCCTGTGGAGGAGGATTTTGCCACGCCACGTGGTGTCAGGGATAGTACATTAACTACAGACCGCAAATCCAAAGGCTGGTGGACATTCATCACCACTCCATTCACAACTGCTGCCAAGACCTTTTCTCCTGTGGAAAAAGAGAAAGGCCCTGAAAACTTTTACAGTTCAGACAAACTCACCGTCGATGAGAGAAATCGCGATCTTCTCAATGCATTTTCGCCAATGACTCCTCAAACAACGGCTAGTAACGCTTCTGAGGAGTGGTGGGATGCTAGCCATGATACGCCTACGGAGCGCAAGAGACCATTTCCTTTTGAGACTCGTGAATCCAGTACTGGTACTGTACCGAAGCACAGGGTGCAGATAGCAAGTGCTGATCTAGCGAGAAGCTTTAACGCACACGTGGAAAGCGGAATCATTGCAGCTAAAAGAGCAGAGGATGAAAATGCCGAAAGAGGCCACACACGACAAGAGTCAGCGGCTACTATCATCAGTCCAGATGACCGGGAAGTTCCAATGATCTTGCAACGTTCCTTGACCGAGCATCAAAGGATGAAGAATTTTGTTCAACCCCGTCTAGAAGACTTGAGGGAAGCGCCCAGACAGCTCCCGGAGCTGTCACGAAATATCACAACACAAGAACGACAGGAGCGTCAGGAACGACAGGAGCGTCACTTTTCTGGGTTTTCGGGGTCTCATGGACCAGTCGGTTCAGACGGATATTCATCGCCAGAACCGCCTCCATATTCACCGCCAAAGGTTTATGCTTCAAGAGTGAAAGCAGTATATCCAGCAGACAATATCAACCAAGTAGCCCAAGCCCCAACAAGCAACCTTCAGCAACCGCCTTCTCCTGGCCCAGTATCGCCTGGCCTTCAGCAAGCGATGTCGTCAAGAGGCGCGATTCCCTTGTCAGATGTGCCTTTGACACCAGCTCCGCGCCAACCAATTGTTCTCGATGCTGGTTATCCTCATCTACCAGCTCGCAAACAAGCGCAGTACGTTACCCAAGCCTACTTTGAGCCTCCACCAACGAAAGCACACAAGGCAGAGAAGAAGAGACGCAAGTATGAGAAAGAGGACGCAGTTGCCCACAAGGCAGGAGGATTGTGGCGTGGGAGAGGTTGTATACCAAAGAGAGGCTGTTACGGACGGAGTGGTGCTGAAGGTCGTAAAAGACGTCGATGCTGGTTTGGCCTCCTGGCGGGGTTCATCGCACTCTTGATCTTAATAGTTGTACTGGCTACTACTTTGCACCACAAGAAGCACACTGTGGCACAAGAGTCACAATGGCTTAATCTGACAGGGTTCCCACCGATATTCACTGGTGTCGCGACGGTTGCCGCTCCAGATGCGGTGAAGGAGAATACTGGTTGTGTCTTTCCTTCTACGTTGTGGAGTTGTGCTCTTCCAAAGGAGTTGCAATCCACCATCGCACCAAACCAACCCGATCAACCGAACTTCAAGTTTGATATCCAATGGGACAACAGTAGTGCTGCAAATGCTACATTTGCAAACATCACCGATAATGCTGCTTTGGCGACTCGAACTGTTGGAAATGCGGTCTCGGCAGGCCAATTTATCAAGCGCATGTTTCTGATGGCACGACAAGCAGCTTTCACACCAAGTCCAGCAGCGCCATCTCTCGCTGAGCAATTCTTTTTGGGAAACACTACAGATGGTATAGTATCGTCCAGTAAAGCAGGCGAAGCTACACCGTTTTATATTTCTTTCCTCTCCATCACAGACAGTACCACATCATTGCGCAAACGCGCATCAACAACAAACACCACCGATCCCTTCCCTGACATCTCGGCACTTCTCCCTTCCCCAGCCGCCAATGCGGATGGCACTGCCGCGCCTGCCAATCTCCTTCCCTCGCCTCTACCCACCTCTCAGCCCCTCCGCCTCTTCGACCGCAACCTCCCCACCGAACACTACGGTTTCTACACCTACTACGACCGCTCCATCTTTCTGAAGTCCACCGCGCTGCTCAACTCTTCAGCTGCGGGTGAAGTGCCCGACGACCTCGACGGCGGCGCCACTGAGAAAGAAGCGAAGGTTCGCTGCACGTGGGCGCAGACGCGGTTCCTGGTGCAGATCTGGACACGTTTAGGAAATGGTTCTGTGCTGCTGAACTCGACATCGTCATCGACTTCATCAACGGACGAGAAGGCTAATACTACAACGGCCTTCCTGGCCAATGACTTTTCGCAACCTGGCAGCTTCCCGTACCCCGTCACGCTCACGCTCGATCGCCATGGCGGTAACGCGACGGAGAAGATGGTTTATTGCTATGCGCTTGATGATAGGGAGCAACAGACGGCTGGTGAGGGAAAGTTGGTTCTTGAGAACAGGGGCTTTGGGGGCACGCTTATCAACGCTGCGCCGGGGTTGTTTGCCAATGCGACGGAGGAAAGCGAGGCTCTTGGGGGCTATGATGGGGGAACTGGGGGGTGTGGGTGTGAGTGGCAGAATTTTGTGGCGAGTAATTAGGGTGAGGAGGGGTTGAGATTGGGGGAAAACAAGGAGGGGGGTAATGAGTCATGTATATATGTTGTTATGTTTATGGTTGTATGAGGCTTGGTCATTTTAATTAGGGCGTTGTATTGTCAGCGTGCGGATTAATATCAAAAGTAGATATTTTATCACCTGCTCTCACCGCATGCTTTATGGTATATCATGTTCGACGGTCTTTCTGTCCAAGGGAAAGGGAAATGTATGCTACCTTGTCGCCTGTATTTATCCTTCTGCCTATGATCGGCGTAATGAAGAAGAGATAACTAATAGCTATACTAAGAGTTTATTGATGAATTAAAAGAAGCATGTTGAGTAAATAGTTCTTTGGGGTCTGAAGCTAAGAGAGGTTGATGGGCGACTCGAAGCAAGGACTATGGGACGTTGAGTTTTTGGTGAGCAGGAGGTGATCGGCTAGGTATAGATGTCCGAGCCGAGATATGTACCCGATATTCAGCATATTCATGGTAGTGAGCAATGCTGATGGGACATATTTTATGGGTTGCAGTTGTATTGCCATACCTGTGGGTGATCGGGATCTTGTCGTTATAGGGCTTTTCATCATCGTTCATTATGCCATCACTATTCATGCTTATCATTTGAAATTCTCCTGCTTCAATCTTCCGGGCGTCTGTGCTATGTGATGCCAGACAGAAACAGTGATTTATTTGGCAATGAGTCAAAGGGATGAAGTTTGTTTGAAGTGGATGTTGTATTTGTATAAAGGGATCTAGTCAGCTGATTAAAGTGCTCGACTACTGACTTGTTACTTTAGTAAGAATGACGAAACTAATGCAAAGAAAAGGACCCTTCAGTAGTTACAAGATGAGGTTACAGAAAAGTAGCCAAGCATAGATATAGATAAAGGAATACATATCTGAGAAGTAAGGTAACAGACATTTAAGTTAAGTTTCAAGTCAGTTTCGGAGACATAGGATGGCGTGACCATGTTGAGTGAATGCTATGAATAATCCAGGTACCTACAAGGGGCAAAACAGAAGCAATAGATAGGGAATTCAAGCTGTACATTCTCTTTTACAGTCTGCATTACAAAAATGCTAGGATTTTTAGGCTCCTCGTCGCCACAGAAGTCATCATCATCATCAATCTCATCACCATCATCCCATTTCTGGTCATCGCCTACTCCCCCTACTTCAGACACAACCAAACTTGCTCTCCACAATAAATCGAACTCTCAGACGAATTTGATTGAAGAGTGCCTCCGGGACTGGATAGGACCGGATATTTATATGTGTAAGAAGAGCCTAAGCGTGTGGAGATTCTGCCTTATCTACTCACATACTCTGACCTATTCTGAAGACTGTGAAGACCGACAAATCTGAATAGTCCAGGACATCATTTGAAGTGAAAATCATATGTCGTATTTTGTTTATTTTATGAAGTCTCTATTGTGTGAAGTTCATACATCCGCACCAAGGATATGACAATGAGATACTCAATTACTGCATGTGCTTCCAGCTCTGAGAATCAAAGCTGTGCCCAAGATCTTCCTTTGTTTGCATTTTTATTTTGTCATTCGAAATCCCCAAAGCACTCTGTAAACGGAGCAATTGGTGTTTCACGATTTGGATCTGAACCTACTATACAGATCTTGATGCAGCAATGGCCGATGCTTGAGTACGTGAGGGCGGAATAAAGCCTATTTTACCAAGCAAATTCGAATTCAAGTCAAGTCAGGTCAGGTCGATGTTGAAGCTTCTCATCACAAGGGCTTTTGAAAAGCGTAGCCAGGGAGGTAATATCCAGACGCACGCTTACTCAGCTTTGTTCTTACGAGCCACGAGTGCTGATTGGCTCTTCCGTCTAACGGAACTCGCGAAGCGTTGTAAACGCCTTTTGTATGTCATCAAGTTTCCTAGACTGGTCATAAGAAGAGAAGAGGCTTATCTCCTCCTCTTTGCTTATGTCGATCGAGGACTTTGTGATGCTATTTGCTATTTGCTATTTCTAGGATGGCCGCCCACGGTAACTCAACAGAATCCATCGATAGCTGAATAACCTAGGTAGCCTATGATGTTGATGCCCATGTGCTTACGAACTTGTATGCCTTTATATATCAGTCGTATCCCACGATTTTGATCTTCTGCTTTCATACTTCCCATACGCCTATCAAAATAGCACAGAACAGAACATGAAAACGACACAAAGCTTAGATGACGAGGTCATCACATACATGTGCCACTCCAGATTCCACAAAAAGATTAACCTTCCAGCCACAAATGCCCATGGACCTTTGCGCGTCACCTACTCGATCGTAGGAGTCGAGGACGAGAACGCCCCGGCGATACTGTGGTGCGATGGCATGTTTAGCAGCCGGTGGCATGGGACCCAGCACCATAACTTTGCCAAGAAGCAAGGTGTACGTGTTATATTTGTAGACAGGTGATCTGAACTTCTTCCACTTATTTGTTCCATTTCTTTCTGCATCATGTCTTGCTTGGTCGATATTTTGATAACTAACACGAGGCCAGATGTGGTTTTGGAGGATCCTCACCAGTACCTCTTTCACAGAGAGTTCCAGTCTGGCTAGAGACTGTGCCCGTTCTTCTTGCGCACTTGAAGATCCAGCACGTGGCATTGGTGTGCCATAGTGCAGGAGGCATCTATTTCCTGAATACTCTATATCATCTTCCGCATATTTTATTTCCAGAACATCCATACGCAGCTGCATTTGGTAACGTACCACACAATGAACCCAGCTCAGAAGAAGTGATATGTACTAATGAGATCAGCACCATGGGTTCATCCGGCACATTCGGCCGTTTCCTTGATGAATATGGCAAGTTTCCTGCCTACTTCATGGATCTCGAAATTTGATAAACTCCAAGGCTGGGTGCTGACCTCGGCGAACCCTGCCATCAACTCATCGTCTGGCCTCATCGCCCCATTACTGAACCCGTTCAAGTCTCCGCCTTCATCTGACAGCCTTGCTAAAGCTGCACACAAGGATGAAGTTTACGGGATGCCCGAGAATCACCGCCTTCGGATCAACGAGATCTTCTTCAAGTGGGCATTCTTGGAGGACACGAAGGGAGTAACAGAGGAAGCAATTTTATGCCTGAAGAAGGGTGGGGTTGGACTGTGGGGAGTCTGTGAAGACTACGAGCAGTTTGTACCAATGCTTGCCGACAAGCTTGATAGGACGTTAGGGGGGCAAAAACTGAGCTTGCGGGTCTTTTGGGCCGAAGACGATATAATGGTCGGTAGGGGTGGTGCGGAGTATTTTGACCAATGTTTTGGGCAGCTTGGAGTTGAAGAGTCTATTGACTACAAGAGAAGAATGATGAAAGGTACGGATCACGATAATGTTTGTGCGGACTTTAAGGAGGCTGCTGGAATTGTGTATCAAGAGGTAAAGGAGAGGTGGATTAGCTAAGTAGCATATACCCTGCTGGCGATGAGCTCATCCGAGGACTAGGTATGAAAGACTTCGCGCGATGTTTCCTTACAAGACGATCCCAATACAACTCTAGGTCTATTTCATCTCTCGGAGTCTAAGTGGTCGTGACCTAATGAAGAACCGATGACGCCGTTTGAGTTTTAAATCATTTGACGGCACCGTTATTGTCGGGATATTTCAATACGAGAATTCTGAGACATCTGGTTCATGGTTCTTGAACTTCTTCCATTCCTTCCTTCGACGGAGTATTATCGCAATCCTTTGATCTCCACCAAGTGCGAAGCGTTGCGCGACTGATTGAATCTCGAGATCGCAAAGGTATTACTGCACCGTTGATACAGTCCGCTGCCAGAAAGAGGAACGATTGGGTCTCACTCGGCCTTTGAGTGTCTCGGTCTGTCTGAACGCTCTGAAAGAAAGTCAATCCACTGTATATCTCCGATCCAAATATGGAATATTCCAATGCAAATCTAAGATTATGGAACTGCCAAGACTAGGATTTTCCTTGAGCCCATGCCACGTTGTCCGAAGCGGGCCGAGCAGGAATTATGAACAGTACAAGTATGTATATAGTATGTACTCATTACAGTAGTAAGGATGTATCCGGCATTCGATTATTAGATTAACAGTCGTTCCATCGGCAAAACACCCAAAAACAAGCTTAATTGAAGACGACCCAAAGAGGAATTTGCTGACTTATCAATAGATATTGTCCTGTCAACATACGACATCAATACACCAGATCTGAGGTGCGTCTTTAACGTCGGACCGATATTGTTTCCGTCGTCCAACATCTGCCCATGATCTTATCAGGGCCCCTTTTAAATAGTTCTATCACAACCAACCTAAAAGCCCGTATTCGGTAAATTTGAGTCCAACAAGCCACGGCATCCCCGTGGAATAATGCGGCGGTGGAGATGCAAGAAAGACGATCCCCTCAAGAAAGCCTCTTCCGTCCTAAGTAGGAGCACAGACAATTCAGGGCTATGACAGTGACGGCGTTAAAGGCAATGATCTTCTCCGCAGATCCCCACCGTCCGCCATATATGCTCGGCGGTCTTGAACGTTCAAGATGTTTGTTCGACGATATTCTTATCATTCATCACGCTCTTTAACCCGCTCAAATCGCAAAAATGGGCGTATGGCAAAGTATCGACTCGAGGGCCACAGGCTTCAACAACAGCGCTGTGTCTCTGGACTCGCCACACACTCCGGCTTTTGCGGAGGACCACGCATTCAATGACAGTTCAACGACTCTCGCGCCGAAGGGTCCTACCATCAGCACCTCAAGGACCTTTACGATGGATAATGCCTCTGTCGAGAAGGAAGTCGACCATGCCTGGTGGAAAAAGATCTCGCTCGTTCCTGTGTTCGCCCTCTTGTTAGCGATTGGAACTACCGCCGCCTGTATCGTCATTCTGGAGTTTTCAGATCAAAAGGAAATTCAAGCATGGCCATTCAGAGAATATCCTGTTCAGCCTTCTGTGTTACTCTCCATCAGCATCACCTTCACCAATATGGCTATTACTTTCTTGTTCAACGAAGGAGTCACCGTGTTTTGGTGGAACAAGGCCTTGAAAGGAAGCACTATTGGGGAATTGCACCACACCTGGCATTTTGGCAGCAGTCTATGGGCAATCGTGAAAGGATGGAGGCACTTTAATCTTGTGGCTCTCGCGCACATCCTGGTCATGATGGTAGTTGTCGATGGTCCCTTGTTGCAAAGAGCCTCAACAGTCAAAACCGAGCCGTGGGTTCAAAATACAACCGTATCAGTTGAGCTGTCCGACGCCTTCCTCCCCAAGTCTTACACAGGAATCTCGGGAGGACGAAGTCCATCAATCACTGCTTTTACTCCGGAGATGAACACTATCGTGCAGGAGTACAACACACGAGATGCAATTGCACTGAACTACACAGGGTGTGAAGGCACATGTGATGTCGAGATGGTTGCGCCGGGGTGGGATATACAATGCAACACAACGACTTCTCCTCTCTCTTTCAACATGACACCTGGAGCGGAAACAGATATTCTGGATGTATATCCATATTTCAATGGAGCATACGCCGACCCTGGACTCATAACATTGCATGTCGAGATCCGCACCGCCGATAATCCAGAGGTCCTCACAGTCCGTGATTGTGATATTCACCTAGCGAAGGTTAGATACCCGCTACGCCTGAAGAACGGCACCGTCAGTACCCTCTTCTCAGACACACCCTCCGCCTCAGGCGAGAAGAACTTAACGGTCGAGTATCAATGGCTGGGACTCGAACCAGTCGGCATGGGCAGCATGCCGTCGACCATTGGCGGCATGTATCTGATTGCATGGACAAAATTCTACTCCACGGGCAAGCTGCGAGTTACAGGAGCGCCGTTCGAGCTGGAAACGACGGGCGAGCTTGCTCTTGTCAACATCGACCCGGAATCCATGACGGTGCCGATGAATTACACCTGGGTGGATCCCACGGACCAAGTCCTCACGGCCATGCAAGAACTCATGTTCCGCGCGGCCATCTCGGCGTCGAATTCCAGCACCATCCAGACGTACAACACCACCGAGACGTACCAGCACACCATCTACGAGTCCCACTACCTGTATCTGTGGATCACCATCGGTGTCGTGTCGCTGGCCACCATTGCCGCCAGCTGGAACGTCATTGGCTGCATGCACCCCGATCGCGACTACAACCTGGGGCCCTTCGAGATTGCGAAGGCGTTCAACTCGCCGTACATGCAGGATGCTGGCGATAGCAAGAAGGATATGAAGCAGCTGATGAAGAGGCCCATCGTGTACGGGAAGACTTTCTCCTGGGAAATGGATGCCAAGTCGAGAGGTACCCCGTAGTAGAATTGCCGTTTGCACTGGATTGCTATAACGTATATATAAATAATGTCTATTTTCTCTCAATATCTTGCAGGTCCTGGTGATTACTGTGGGGTGTGAAGTCTTGTAGCCCGCAGAACTGACGATGAGAGGGGAGAATTGCTGTCTGCACTCCGGAAAGCCTACTCATACTCCAGACCCAAGAAGTTCGAATCCAGTGTACATAAAAGCCTCTTGCAACAAAGAGATATCACAAACAGCAATATCTACTCATCCGTCGCCTCATCATCAGTAAATAGCATTGTGATCATAATCACCATCATGGACTTGGTGCTTGTAATAACCCAGTAGCATACTAGCTATCTTAGAGAGTGCGAAGTATAACAGGAACATATTATCAATACCCCGCACCACACTACGTGTTCCCAGTAGAGTATTCACATAGAACAAATATGGGAGTTGTTCAAGAATTCATTGCTAGCCATCTTCCATTCTACAACTACACAGCGACCACTACGGTCACTAACAATCTGAGCCCATTCCCATTCCAATTCCCATCCCCATCATCCACAGTCTGCCCATCCATACCCACAGCCAATAATCTATCGTACACGCTCCCCAGCAGCCGGCTTCCTCGCCCACCCACTAAGAACCCTCCACCCACTCCCCTCCTTCCTCCCCTCGTCAAGCACCTCAAAAACACCATCCAACAACCTCTCCTCCTCACGCCCGCTCTCGCTTTCGAGCTTGAGCATCCACTTCTCCCACGCCCAGCTACCCACGAGCCCCGAAATCTCAATGATATTCTTCGTTGCGCCACTAATCTCCTCCTGAGTGCCCTCAGCATCAGCCTTAGTCTCAAAATCAGCATCAACCTTAGCCACAGCCTCACTCGCCTTCGCCCCAACAGGCAAGAAGCTCCAAGCGCGCTTCGTGCCAACGAACCCGGCATCCCGAAGCCTGCCGAGCCAATTCCGCGTCGGGAAAGCGTCGTAGCCCCTCGTGCGCAGGTTGAAGCCGAACTCGACGCTCTTCGCCTGGCCGAGGACGCCCGCATTGATGAGGTCCGAGTCCATGAGCCAGAACTCGATGTAGCCGCCGGGCTTGAGAACACGGAAGCACTCATCGAGCACGTTCTCGTACTCGTCCTCGCCGTGCTCGGCCGCGACCTTGAGCATGGCGTGCAAGTTGCGTGCCGATACCAGGTCGAACGAGTTGTCTGGGAATGGAAGCGTCCAGAGGTTGTGCACGGCCACGCGGCGATGGTTGCGGGGGCCACGGATGTTGGAGTTGGAGAGCTGTCGCAGTGTCTTGGTTGTCACCGAGTAGACTTTCGTGCATGGAAACTCCGTGGCTACGTACCAGGCCCAGTCGCACGTTGTTTGGCCGCCTAGATCGAGAATGCGGGCGCGCTCGCGGCCGGAGACTGTGGGGCCCATTGAGGAGAGGCGTGCGAGACGCTTAGCGATGGGTGCCGAGAGGAGCTTGCCACCGTTTAGGAGCCGTGTTGCCATGATGTTCCATGCGGCACCGCTCATCTGCTCAATAGCCTCGCGCTCTTGGTCGCGTTTGATCTTGGCTGGGTCATTGGGTGCGGGCTCGTCGCCGCGGGCAACATTTGCACTCATGCGACGCTTGTTGGTCACAGGGGCGACACTCAGCTGGTAGATGCCTAGAAGCTGAGCTCGGTGGGCGGATGCGAAAGATACCCGACGAGACTGAAGTGCTTCGAAGCGGGGAAGACGGTGTACAAAGGTATCTCGGAACCGGGATTGCGCATTGAAGGCCTGGAAAGCGCGGAAGTATGCTGACTCTTGGCGAGCGAGTTTTGGTGGAAGAGGGACGGTGTCATTCTTGATAATGATTTCGGAGAAGCGGACAGTCTTCTTGGCTGTTGAGTTGGTCTCATTCTTGACTGAGGCTTCACGTTTGAGAAGGGCTACTTCGTCGCCTCGCTCTTCGGGTGGGTTGATCAGAGCAGAGAGATAGTCTGATTGAGCGGATAGCCACATGCTTGTGCGATCAAGGTTAACGCCAGCATTGGACTGGAGCTTTCGTACATAGCTATTTCCGTAGTCTTCAAGGATCTCAGTAGCAACTATGTCTTCCTCAATCTCATAAAAGTCATGCTCATGCAGGCTGGTGATTGTCTCATCTGAGTTTTGATGGCAAAGTTCAGGACGGTCAGGAACATGAGGGACGAACGGCTCTTGACGAGCGGTTGGCATGCCATCTGACATAGACTCGCTGACCTCAACAATCCTTTCCACTGGCATATTTGACCATGGTGTCTGGTAAAAGTGTTCTGCTGTGGTCGAGGATGGTGGATGAGGTTCAATAGGAGAAGGTGAAGTCGATACCAAATGCCACGTGTGTCTTGCAGCTGGTGCAAGAGATGAAAAGAACCCACCCGGAGAAGGGATGTCCAACCTCGAAAGGCTCTCCAGGGATCGCTGATCCGCGCCGGAAAGTACAACGGAGTTGTGATGACGGATATTTGTGTTTAGTGAGGGCGGGCTCTGCTGCATCTCTCTTGTTGGAGACATTGGCGCTACCTCGATAACCTGTTCTGGCTGATGATCCTGGAGCTCGAAGTCATCCCCTGAAAGTGCCCTAAGCGTCGCCATTGCGGCAGGTTCCAAGTGAATACCGCCTTCCCAGTCACAATCTTCAGTCTCGTTGTTCCCCATATCTGGAGTTGGAGGAGCAGACATAGCAGCCAGCTGTTCCGAATCAAGACTCCCATCAAGTGAGGGCGCAGCTGACGAGCCACCATCAAGGGACGGTGGTGTGGATGACATGGGCTCATCATGTTTGGATTCTAGGTAGGACAGATATGCTGGTGACATAGGAACCTTGGGTGGGGGCGTAGGTGGAATGGGCGAGCTCATGCGCTTGAGAGATGCAGCTGCAGAGGGCCAAGTTTGTTCTCCTTTGTTGGGAATAATCAGAGCAGGCAAGGATAGTCTATTTGCAATTGATCCAGAGTGCCGCCTGGATGCCGTTGACCTTCGTAGACTTGACCTTCGTTGAAAACCACTCCCAACGCGGCTTTTCCGTCGATCGTCTTCATCATCAGAGAGGTCGTACAAGTCATCAAATTCGGTAGCATCAGTGCTAAAGCTATCCCTTGTCCATGGTGCCGAACTGATCGCGGGAGAGACGCTGTCTGCTTCGGAAGAAGTCAAGGAAGGAGGAACATTGACTCTCATGAAATGGTTGCCCCGCGGAGTTGGAAAGTGTTCGCTGAGTGGAGATAGATAGCCTGCAAGATATGCTGACCTGGGAGATCGGTCTCTTCCCCTAGAAACGTCGTCGTCCCTCACAATAGAACCTCTATTAGACTCCTCATCATCTTCCATTATCGTATTAAGTGACCTTCGTTGACCTTGGCCCAGCCCAGGTGACGGAGGTCTGTATGTCGTTCTTGGTAGGAGATCTAGAGTACCCATATTGAAAAATTTCAAATTTCGTCGTGTGTTCGTTCTCGTATGCTGGTAAATCAGTTGCTCATGAAAAGGTGTGAAATGTGTTGTAAATGTGTTTGGAGACGATCAACGTCTCTCTTGGAAAACAATGAAACTGTTATTAAAAATGATAGGCTGCTTCGATCAACGAAGACTTGAAAAGGGGGATTCTGGGCCACGAAAACAGAAGCAACGGCCACGACAAGGAGAATTCAGATAGATGGGAGACCACGAGTGATTCCGCACGGATTCACAATGTTTATAGGTAGTCTGTCGTGGTCGTGGGCTTTTTTGGGGTGGCATGAGGGTGTGCTCGGCAGGCGCTGGGTCGAGGATGTAGCAGGGTTCATTTCCCCGAACAGGCCTGCAAATATTGACAAGACGGACAGTAAAGCATCAACAGGCGCTGCAGATGCGTCCATATGCCGGTGGAGGTTGTCTGTCAAATAGACGGGGCGGGGTATGTCATGAGTGAGGCCGGCCTATGAGTCTTGTTACCAGCCAGCGGTAACCTATGAGAAGAGAGGAGGAAGGATATCTTGCATTGGATCTGCGTGGAAGTCCGAAGGTATCCAAGAGTATTCAAGAGTATCCAAGAATAGGATACGATAAAGTGTTGCGCGCGCAAGTAGACATGTGCTGGCCGGTGTCATTGGATGACGGGGGGCAGTTGGGTTGCATTCTATCAGACATGTTGACTTGGGGTGACTTGGGGTGACTTGGGATGACTTGGGATGATTGGGCAGGCTCAAGCAGTACAACCGCCCGGGGTTTGGGTGGGCGCGTAAATCCTCTCTGTCAGTTCGTTACTTTCGAGCCTGCCGTCCAGTGCCGAGGCGATGACGAAGAAACAGAGAGAGGCCAAGACCAGAGCAGATGAAGAGTTTCTTCTCTTGTTGTGACAATTTGAGAGGATGAGAGTGACCTACGATTCTCCGTCTCCTCGTGGCGGTGAATGGAGATCAATGGTGATTGTTGAGATGACGCAAAGAGCATACGTATTACTTACCACGCCGAGAGAAGAGAAGGAAGTAAAGAGAGAACATCACCTGATACATCTGGTGTTAAATATATGCGAAGTACTTTATATATATATATTGTGCTGTTGATGTGTCCGCCGTAAGAAGTTTTCCATGTCGCTCTTGATTTGATGATCGGTGAGATGACAATGCAATGGGGAAGAAGCGGTCTTCGGTTGATGGCCAGCGCCTACAGCCGAATGAGTAATGCAAAGATGCCAGGAGGGGGCTACCTAGCGACTAAGCACCTAAATTTAGATCAGAGAAGGGGATTATGACTTTCTGTTGAACAAAACAGTTGTTTTCTGTGTCCAATGTTCAATGGCGAACAATTTGAACATAGAATAGGAATTGAAGAACGGAAAATACAGAGAAAGGGGAGAGGGGATAGGGGAAGGGGGAAGGGGGAAGAGTACAAAAAAGGAAGAGAAAGAAATAAAAAGGAATAAAAAGGAATAAAAAGAAATAAAAAGAAATAGAGCGGAAATGTGCGCTTTTTGAAGTCAAAATCGAAGTCAAAGATACTCTCGAGTCATCAACCACTTGCGTCCATTCAATTCCGAGTCATGACTCATGAATGACCGCTCTTGATGAAGAACACTCTCCCTTTCATTCAAGTGAAGTGATCAAAACTCTTCCAGAGTCCAGATCAGCTCCAATATAAATATTTATACCTTTGTAAGAGTGTTGGAGTAATGATAAGTACATATGCAATGATAAAAGACGGGATCTTAAGCACAACACTGGGAGCTCTATTTATTTTCCTTTATTATTTCATCTTGGCTTACTCTATCCTCAGCTGTTGTACTCTACTCCGACAATCACGGTGTACAAACTCAACCCCATCATATCTAGCCATTGCCCTTTCACCCTAATTTACCGTATTTTATCTTGACAACATCGTGCCATTGACATTATCATCAAGCCTCAACATCCCATCCAGTACGGAAGACAGCCCTCCGGCGAAGGAGCGGCGAAACATTCAACCGAGACCCGTGTATCTGCGAAGCGTTGGAGCCAGGCACCTATGACATGATGGGTCCCCTCCACGCAAATCCGCATATCGCACTCATCCGGTAAAATTATCAAAGCACCAATTCTCATTCTCACTCTCAGTTCCATTCTCATCTCAATCTCAATCTCAATCTCAATCTCAGTCTCGGTCTCAGTCGTCTATTCCAATTCTCAAGACCCTTCACCCGAATAACAAGCAATCATGCCGCCAGCAGCCATCATCGCGCCGTCCATTCTCTCGGCCGACTTCGCCAACCTGGGTGCCGAGTGCGCCCATACGGTCTATGAGCACAATGCCGACTGGTACGTACAGCATTTCCATTTCCATTGCCCCGCGCATCATTGGATCAAAAGGCCTTGACTGCGGGATCCGGAGCGAGCAACGTTGGGAGTGGAGCGATGTGCTGCTCCGGAAGGTTAAGTTAAGTTGGAACGTGGGGAACGATCGTCAGGGCTGGGGTCGAGGGCGAGGTGTATATACGGGCTGTCAACCGCCATGATCAGTGGCACTGGTATTGGCACTATAAGTACCTACTCGGCGCTGCTCGGGGGGAATTTGGAGGGCGTGGCTGGCTAATCAGTCCTTCGTTGTCTCGAGGTTTCCGCGCCTGTTGAATAGGCCGGTAGCTTCATCCACAAGCTAACATGTCTCCCACAGGCTCCACGTCGACATCATGGTATGCACAATCACAGCTACACTCTCTCCAAGCCATCTAACCAGTACCAGGACGGACATTTCGTACCAAACATCACGTTCGGTGCGCCGGTGGTGACCAAGATCCGCGGACACGTCGCGAAGCCAACGACAAAGGGCGGCAAGGGCACTTTCGACTGCCACATGATGATTTCGGAGGTATGACGAAAGCTTTCCTCGGTTTTGCCTGCACAATTTCACGTCCACTCACAAGACCTATGAGAAAAATCACCGCTGACGATGAACCATTAGCCGCAAAAATGGGTCAAGGAATTCCAGAATGCCGGATGCGATCTATATTGTTTCCACTACGAGGCCGCTGTTGATTCATCGGCCGCTACTTCGCCAGAAGACACGAGCACCGAGAAGACCACGCCAACGAAACTGATTAGATATATTCATGAGCAGGGCATGCAGGCTGGAATCGCCATCAAGCCTGATACGTCGGTGGATGTTCTCTGGGATATCTTGGCCGCGGAGGACAAGATGGACGTTCCGGATGTATGTGCTATGTTTCTTTTATATTTTGCAGGCTGTACTCGGGGGTTGAGCCTGGGCTTAGAGAACAGAAATAAAGATGGGAATGGAAATGGAAATGGAGATGGACTGGGACTGGAGTTGAATTTGTATTTGGGGATAGTGCTGATTATCTACAGATGGTTCTCATCATGACCGTTTATCCTGGATTTGGAGGACAAAAGTTCATGGCCAGCGAGCTCCCAAAGGTCGCAGCGCTGAGAAAGAAGTACCCGGAGATGAACATTGAGGTTGACGGAGGACTCGGCCCCGGCACCATCGACCAGGCCGCCGACGCGGGCGCCAACGTTATCGTAGCAGGATCCGCAGTGTTTGGAGCGCAGGATCCAAAAGAGGTGATTGAGAAGCTCCGTGAGGCAGTCAATAGCCGAAGAGGTAAGTTGTAGATGAAGAAGCAGGAATGATAAAAGAAGACATGTGTAGATAAAACGAATTGAAGTTAATTGAGTGGTATATACATCATAATCAAGCCTACCCAAGAACCAAGAAAACCCCACAACTAAGACTATGCTACAGATCTGTGGTGCGATTGGTTTGGCCATTCCTTTATGCAAAAGTGTGCGGAGATAATGACTCAGATACTCAGATGTTATCACGCATCTTGATCCCAATCATACACTCCAACGGCTTCCTCAAGAAGCCCTCGCGCGTCTCCAACTCCTTCTGGTACATCTCGAAGTCATATCGGCGAAACGTTGTCGCCACGATGAGCGCGAGTTCCATCTCAGCAACATTGCGGCCGACACAGCTGCGCGGCCCATGACTGAACGGGATGAAGGCTGCCTTCTGGCGCTCCGTGACGCGCTCCCACCGCTCAGGCACGAAGTCATCGGCGTCGGCGCCCCAGATGTCCTTGGAGTGATGGATCGTGTACGCCGGTACCGACAGCACCGTGTAGGCGGGGAAGTGGTGGTCGAGGATCGTGACGCCGGGCCCGGGCGGCACCAGGCGCGGCAGGCCCAGCGACGACGTCGAGTGGATGCGCAGCGTCTCCTGGATCACGTTGTTGAGGTACGGCAGGTCCCTGACGGCCTCGAAGGTCGGCACGCTCGTGCCCGCGGCGACGGCGCCGTCCAGCTCCGCCTGTAGCTTCGCCAGCACGCCCGGCGTCCGCACGACCCAGTACAGCAGCGCGCACGACGTGTTGGACGTCGTGTCGCTGCCGGCGATCAGCTGCGTCAGCGCTTCGGCCGTCAGCTCGGCGCGCCCCAGTTTGTTGCCCGTCTCGTCCTTGCCCTCCATCAGGCGGGCCAGCAGGTCCATGCGTTGCGTGTCCTGGACGTCGCTGTCGAGGCGCGCGCTCACTCTCGCCACGGCGATGCCCGCGAGGTTCTCAACGGCCGCGACGCCCTGGCGGAAGAAGGGGTCGGGCAGGTATTTGGCGTACGGCTTGAGGGCTGGCAGACAGCCCAGCGTGCCCGAGACTTCGCCGCGGCGGTTGAGGACCTCGACGGCCGGCGCGTACTCCACGGGCGAGTCTGGCGTCTTGCGGATCTCGGCTATGTCGGCGCCTTTCTCGAGCATGCCAAAGGGCGCGCCGAAAGCGAGGTCCCCGATTATGTCGAAGGCCAGATAGTTGAACCAATGCAGGCAGTCGAGCTTGGCGTAGCCTGATGCGGGGGCTGAGGAGGATATGCGGTCCCATTGCTGTACGAACATACTGAGGTTGTTGTGCATGTACTCCTCGAACTGTGAGATGGACTTTGTCGAGAAGGTGTGGGAGATTGTCTTGCGTTTGCGGGTGTGCTCTGCGCGGTCACGGGTATTGAAGAGACCTCTCTGGATGGATACGAAGACATCGTAGTACTCGCTGCTTGGACTCAGTCCTGTCATGACTTGGGGATTTGTGGTGGACTTACGCTTTCAGAAATCCATTTCCATGTCCGTAGATAACGTTGATGGCATCGGCATCCGCAACAGAAACATGATCAGGTTGAATTCTGACCAACGGGCCATACTTCTTGTGTGCTTGATCAACAGACCAAAAACGTTTTCCCTGGCGACATTGCAATAGGAGCCATAGATTTGAGACCGAGGCTCCTAATGGGGCGGGGATATTCCTAAGTTCTCGTCGTTGGAAATAGGGGATTGCATAGTAGAAGACGGCGAGAGCGACGAGTGACCACGGTGTAAGCACAAAGTCGAGGACAGCCATAACGCCGACCGTAGCCGAAAGCTGGGGAATGTGATGTACACAAGGAGGAGAGGACGAATCACAATGCGACGTCTGACGTAGGACGTAACGGGACCAACGTTGTGTTGGTGTTGATGTTGGTGTTGGTGTTGGTGTCGCTGTCGCCGAGATATGAAGCTGGAGCAAAGACTGATGTTGGATATAGTTTATTGCTCGATGCTGGGAGTATTCGTATGGGTATGAGGGGCAGAAGACAAGACTGAGAGTAAACTGTGGACTATGGACTGTTTATATAAGTCATCAGGAATAAGACTTGGATAGATGCTTGCTTACTTGGTCTCCTCTGTTCTTCTCCTCCTCTCTTGCGCACATCAATCGTATCTCGGTAGCTCCCCGACTTACCCAATGGCCTCTTCCCCCCATGAAGTGCCGTCGCAAAGTCCGTCTCTTAGCTTCTCATCTACCCCACAGCCGCGACCAAGCGCCCTCCATACCCCCAGTGTGCAAGTTCCACTTCCCCGCGCGAAACGGCACCACTACAAAGGCTTGTCCAGTAATCGAGTCGATGTGATTGAAGCATACCAAACTCTACTTCTTAAAGTCATTCCGAATTCCGAATGCCTTGGGAAAACCGAGACGCCGATGATTGAATTGGGAATGAGGAGCCATGCGAGGCAGAGCATTCCTCAAGGGCTGTCATGGCTGTCCAGGGTCTTCTCCGAGGATACCAATGAGAATTGAGCTCCATCTGCAACAATCTCGTGCTCTTCCCTGGAAATTGTTCGAGATACTAAACACCTGCAGATGATTTGTACGTTCAGATGCCAGATGCCATATTTTGTCTCATACATGCATGAAATCCATCTGAAGTAGTATAGAAGAAGGGTGCAAAATGGGTGTCAACTTGAGAATGCGGATCCCGAAAGCCGCAGCTCGGCGCCCGCCATTCATATGTACTATATATGTCATTATGGACATTCTCCTCATGCCGGCACTTCTTGAGATGTTTGGCGGCATTTTATTGAATGCTTGGGAGACATGCATCTATTGTTGCAAGTACCAGTTGTCGCCCAGTTTTAGTTGTTAGGGTTTGTCAAATTCTAAACTTCAGATGAATCTGGCTCAATGTATAATTGCTGCGTCGACGGATCTTAATTTGAGAAACCAAAGTTAAAATCAATTACCCTTGAGTGAGATGATATCACACAGGATATAAGGATAGGCGAAATGCTTCACAAAATATCTTGCGACATTCATCTAAGCATGTAGTTAGACTTTTAATCTCCCAACTGGTAGATGATACGCTGGATGTTGCAGAGATATACTCATAGACCATTGATGATGGAATCAAATTGGTGTAAATACAGGATTTTTTGAAAAGTTTTCGTATAATCCCCAAAACACACCAAAATTCACTCTTTTATATGATAAAAAATTCCTTAATTCTTATATTATAAAAATTGTTGAAGTACAGCTATCTTTTATATGTGCGTTTTATAACTATGTTAAGCAATTTTCAAAGGATAGAATTCAAGGTATATCTCGATCAAATTAAATATCAAAGCTATAATGTATGCATATAAAATGGCGCTAGCTAGGTAGTTTAATTACGTAGTTATAAGATGCTACTTTGTAACATAAGATTCTAGAGATTTCACTTATACAAAAGGGCGAGTCTGGGTGTAATTTGTATGCCAGCTTTCCAAACCCCATTGTATCAAATACAAACTCGCAGTGTTTCTCGACAACAACACCATGTAACCCTAAAATTTCCTGTTTCTCCATTTGATAGTTGTGACTGCAACTTTAAAGCTTCTTCAGTAATGAACTTGGTTTCTGGGAGAACTTCATGCTTGCTACCATATAAACCCAAAACACCAAATTCAACCCACCTCGTCGCCATTGTCAGAGGTTCAACCTACAATGTGATTTGCAAGACGTGATATCAATTTGGGTTCAATATCTGTATTTGAGGGGTAATAGCCCTCGATACGAGAATTTACAGACTTGACTGTGTCTACAATACGTAATTCAAAGGATTTAGATAACAAAATCAAAGCGCCTGTTTCCTCTCCTCAGCTACTTTTCGAAGTGAATATCTCAAGGAAATGGCTCTTTGATCTCACTTGACAGTCTGTCCATCTGTCTCTTCATTGTAGAAAGTCAGTTCGCCACGCCCGAAAAGATTCTGATGCTTGACCTCGTTTATCTATACTGCATTGTTATAATACGAAAATTGCAAAGAGAACTAATACTAGTTTTGTCTTAACAGCTGCTCTACCAAAAGGTACGATCCAAACTATTTTTGAGAAATGCTCAGAGCATGTAATTCAAGAGCTGAAATCTTATATCCCCGATTCTCCGCATCAAGCAATGTGTATCATGTACACGAGTAGAGTAGATAATGTTTCTTCTCAATTGTCTCGTTGGACATATAATGTGATATAGCTAGTGATGGTTCTGATATGCCGACATTGTTTGCATAGCATGATGTTTGAGATGCGATGCCACTTATTCTTTATAGAATGATGAGTACGAAGAGGATACTCTTTACTGTGATACTTAACATCAATTCCATTGCTATTGCTGATTGGATTACTAAGATAGAGACTGAGTGCTCCCAGCCCCCGGATGGGTGTCTACAGACTGGTCAATAACTTGTCTGGTCTACCGCTCGTTGAAGATCAAAACGTCTGATAGGATATTGTATATGGTCAAAGTTTCACTACTTCCTTGGAATAGGCTCAAGACAAAAAAAAACAATCCAAGTATCTCAAGACAAGTGTACAGAAGAAGATCAACAGTAGGATATTGCTGCATACTGACTAATAAAAAGTGAGAAATACTTTCTCCTGCCATTTACCCCTGTCAACTATACAACCCTCCTAACCTTCCCACTCTCAACCTCGTAAATCCACCCACTAATAATCACACTATCTGGAATCGCTTTGTTGTCTCTAATCCACTGCACATCTTTCTTCGTCTCCTCCTCCAGCGAACTAAAAGGCAAAAATTCCCCTCCAAAAGCACTCAACTCGTGAGTTCCAGCGTCGCCCAGCTTCTCCTTCACAATACCCTTGGCATCGCTGTTCGAGAATGTGAGCATACCGCACCCAGTGTGCTTGATAACCAGCACTTCCTGCGTTCCCAGCAGCTGCTGAGAGATGATCAGAGAGCGGAGGGCATCTCGAGCTGAGGCGCCTGCGTTGCGGATCACATGGGCATCTCCGAGATCGATTCCATAGGCGGATGTTGGGTCAATACGTGCATCCATGCATGTTACTGCACGTTCGTCAGTAACGTTAAAGACTTGGGATCTTCGAGGAAAGTATACCGACGGTGTATTTCTTGGCTGGTGGAAGAGCGAGATGGCCCTTGGTGAAGGAGGATGCATATTCTTTGTTCTTGGCTACAAGATTCTGCTGAATGGCGGACTCTGTAGAACTCATAACGATGTTGTTGGGTTTTGTTCTATCTGCTTGTGTCAAATTTGAAGCTCGATTTTCGTACAAAATTGATCAAACAGTTGAGATAGATGAGAATCGAATATACTGCCTAGAGGATAAGGAGAATGTCACAACTAATATAATCTTTCATGATAATGATCGTCTTCATACAACCTTACAATCAATGATACTATCCACCACCATGGTGACGGGATGTCAATCTGCCGTGCACAGCGTGAATTGCGCCATCAAATTACCAATGAGGAGGAACAGCGAAATGTCAAATAACGGAGACGGGGGAACCACTGATGACACCATTTTGGCGTTTATTTACACATGATTTGCACGTGACGTTTTATTCGACGACTGGAAGTCATGATAAAGTACGAAGAGATGCTCTAACATTCGCTGCGTCTCCTGGAATATTCAGTTAAGTATAGAATCATATTCAGGTATTGTAGATATCTTTCAACTAAATACAATAATACATATTTGGATCAAATACAATCAACATCTACTCCGTAAAAGGTTTTGGAGTTTGTTCAATGCTGCGTCATCCGCGATCTCCTCGTGCCCTTTCATATCTATAGCATTATATTCCTCGAGGGACAGTTCAGGCATTGGATCATGTTCAACGTTCCAGTTAAAATAACCCCAAGGTGAATTCCATCCTGCGTCTCCAGCATTAAGCATAAAGCACATATACCGCATTTGATTGATTCCAACAAGCGGACCACCAATGGCGTAGGCATCATTATCTGCGGTCAGTCTTCTCAACACTCCCTCCTCAAAGTAGGGCCTTTCGACCCAGTTCTCAGCTCCAAACTAGTCATCGTCATCATCGTAATCATCGGAATCGCCACCATCGTCACTATCGTCAACATCATCAACATTATCACCTCCATCATCCGCGGCCGGTCTTCTCAACACTCTCTCCTCGAGGTTACGTCTTTTGACCCAATCTCCAGCTTCCAACTGATCGTCGTCGTCGTCGTCGTCATCATCATCATCATCATCATCCCCACCACTCCCTCTTCGAAGTTATGCCCTTCGACCCAATCCCCAGTTCCAAAAACGAAACTCCTCAGATTCGGTAATTCGTTGCCAATTTTATCGAAGTAGTCTCTCCAACGCTTTGTATTATTCCATGACTGCTCTTCATCGTCCTCAGTAGAGAAAGGGCGCTGGATAGACTTCTCAGGATCTAGATTATATCCCGATACCCTTGACACGATGCCACATTTGTCCATAACCAATTCCCTAAGTTCCTTCATACCGCATATCCAATCAACCTGCCATTCCTGACTAAAGGTATAGCTGCCCAGCTCCAGAGATCTCAGCTTTGGAACTTCCAAAGCTTCCAAGTCTACCTTGGGATAGTATCCCCATGGCTGGAGGGAATGGATAGTCAACCTCTCGAGATTCTTACAAGGAGCCAACCATGTCCCAGGCAACTCCTTGAAGAACGTGTGCAAATCTTCCATCTCCCAACAGCATTCGAGAGCGCCTGAGCCCTGCTCACAGGCGATTCTCAATCTCAGCTTCTTCAGTCTCCCAAGAACGTCATTGAATTCTCTGCTTCCGACAATCGTCTTGTCGTTTATATCCTGCAAGTTCTTGATGCTCAGAGATTTCAGGTTCGGCGTGGGTAATTTCTCATTTCGTAATCCTTGAAAGAGTGCCTGCAAGTTTTGCTGCCGAAGCTCGACTCTTTCTATAGGTTGCGGGTCCACCTGATAATCTTCGTTTTCAACGGATGATACCTTCTCTGAGAAATTGACCCTCACTGATTCCAGATTTGGAAATTGCCCCAATTGCTTCAAGCTGGTACGAATACACTCCTGCGAACACCCTCCATTCTCCTAGTGTTCGTAGTTCTCTAGATCATCGTAGTCGGGAGCTGTGAAGACGGCCACTTCGTGGACGAGACCATTGAGTTTTGTGGACTTCATCACGGCTTGCAAGTTATCGAAACTTTGTTCATCAGCTTGGATGCTGATCGAATGATATAGCCATCTTTCTGATACAGTAGATAGCTGTTTGGAGACCATTCGGAGATTCTTGAGACATTATTTTGAGGCGTGCTTGGCTACAGTATCGAGAATCTCGGAAGGAAGCATAGTTAACAATTGAGAAGCCATTGTGGAAACACTTGCTCTGGTGTAATTGATCGCGATTGAACTATGAAAAAACCTGTTTACTCGATGTTTAAAATGGAAAAAGACTATTATACTCAGTGGCTCAAGTATTGGTGAGATCGCGGCGTTTGTAAATAATGAACATGCTGTTGTGCTGAGAGCAAGCAGCATGACGGTGTTACGACGTTACGGCACGAGATAATGTGGGGATGTATTGATGGCCATT
Source organism: Xenosphaeropsis pyriputrescens (assembly GCA_022609375.1). Taxonomy (NCBI): domain Eukaryota; kingdom Fungi; phylum Ascomycota; class Leotiomycetes; order Phacidiales; family Phacidiaceae; genus Xenosphaeropsis; species Xenosphaeropsis pyriputrescens. Next base: position 155,713 of record JAGKQE010000048.1, read on the forward strand.
GTCGACCGACGCAGTATCTTAGCTTAGAACGCTAAACATAAATTACCCATCTTGGCAAAACAACGATATATCCAGGGGAACCATCGACGGCTGATTAAGAATTTGTTTATGTTTATGTGATACTCTTATGAGAAAAATAAATTTTAAACCATCAGTTATTATGTGCAGCTGAGGCAGCATATACCTTCCATTCAACAATACTATCTGAATATTCGCCGCTCGTTTTCGTCTCTTCACTTGTTTCAAACATCTCAAACTCAACATATCTCATTATGGCCTTTGCATCACTACCGCCAGAGGTCTTCATAATGATGGCAAATTGCCTAGAAGTTGAAGATCTTCAGTCACTACGGCTTGTCTCGAAAAGCCATTGCAAAATGACCACAGAACTTCTCTTCAGATCTCTGACGTTTCGTTCTACAGAATTCTCCCAAGAATCAATCGACCGAATCCTTACTCATTTCCCAACTCACGTGCAAACTATTTACATACAAACTTGCCGAAATCCAGACGCTGAAATTTTTGAGCTCTCAGAGGAAGACATGGAGGGCGATGAAGATATATCCATCGAATTTCTTGATACTCTTCGTACCATTGGCCGTTTCTCCTCTTTGAAACGTGTGGTCCTTCACTTTTCCCAACAAGTGATGACAGATCGAGGCTCAGCTTGGGAGCCGACTGTTCGTGAGGCCGAGCATATTCGAATGGAAGTGTTCGAGGCATTGGTATCTGGTCTGAGCAGCATTGATTTCCCAGTGTCGCTCAAGTACTTGACGCTCCGCAACTGGCATGCGAAGAAATTTGAATCAGTCGAACAGGACGACTTCCAGCAGATATTGGCAGGCCTAAAGGGACTCGATCTCGTCATTGTCACTGAGAAAATCTCCGATGACGAATTTGCCGAAACAAATCTAGACACTCCTGAAGTGCATGATTTCTTTGCCTCATTGGCCAAGATCTGGCTGGAGCCGTTGAGGAATGTTAAGGAGCTGGCATTGTCTATGGATGATTTCTGGGGATATTGGCCAAATTGCGATCTGAGGGAAACTACACTTCCGCAACTAGAAACCCTCAAGTTAGCATTGTGGACGATCTCGCACAAGTGGCAGATAGATTGGATTTGTGCCCATAAAACACTGAGAAATTTGAGACTTGAGAGCTGTCCTGTTCTTGAAACCGCAACAATTACTGGCCCACTCATGGATTTCTACATGGTTCCCAGTGCCTCTGAGAACGAGGTGCAGCGTGAACGAGAACCGATAACTAAGTTTACCTCAAGAATAACTTGGGATGGCATTCTTCCCAAGCTCGTTGATGATATGCCCTGCTTGACTACATTGGAATTCATTCGCCTGAACAAATCATCGTTTGGTACCGATGAAACCAACTGTAAAAAACTCATGGGATTGTTTGCAATGCCTTCTAACCGGTATTGTGGGTTGGATATGGAGTTGTCGGATGTTTGGATATATAGTCAGCCTGTTTCGATAGACTGTGATTACCAATCGGATGACTGGACGGCATGGGATGATACACAGAGGACCTTGGATAAAAGACGACAGCAAGCAATAGTATAGTCTAAATGATAAAGAAGAGGGCGTTATTCGGTCGCTCGATGATATACTCGAACATATAGTAGGAACAAGAATATAGATGAATACGCCACCCACTTGAAACACAATGACAAAACCGGCTAGTAGCAAACAAGTTCATATGATGTCCACTTAGGTTCAATAAGTCAGCTTGATGTATTTGGAACCTTTAGAGAATACAATCGTGACATTATTGTACCACTGTGATATTGCTGCATCTTGTGTATATCTGCCCAAACCTCGTGTTAATAAGACAAGAATACTAGCAAGAATGATTACTCGTAGCTGAATTATTGAACAAGAGCTAGAAACAAAGAATGAACTTTTCGAATCTTTGTAAGATTCACAGGTCTAGCCAATAGGTATTCATGCGTCCAGAACTTGCGCAATATGCCTTAATCCACATATCTCGTGATAATCGTCATCATCATTTCAAAGCTCATCATCAATCATAAGTCCTTAACATCTCTCTTCACATTATCTATAATTGCAAGGCTACTCCACATGTGCCATTTTGGGAGAAGTTGTACGGTGCTTTGAGAAGAAAGAACCTTTGTGCTTTATATACTCTTATAATAGAATTCACACCTAGTCATCACTTGCTTGCAGTTCTAGCAACTGTATCAAGTGATGCCCAACACTAACTCTCAGCGCAGATTGTGCCTACGCAACTAGATCTTCCCATCTCAAAAGCATAATCCTTATGCCATGGCCAGGTAGATCACAACTTTGCAATCGACATTATAAGATCACGTAAGCTATCCAAGCAATACAAACATCCTCAATTACATTTATCACCAGCCATACACCCATGCACCCATAATTATCAATACCCATTCTTGATCGCACCCTCCTCAAGAGCTTGCCCCAAAAGAACCCCCAAACATAGAGCCAAGTGCGCATCATGTCTTCCTCCTATCTTTCTCACTTCATGCATCAATCTCCAGCCTATCAGTACCACTTGCTTCGCACAATAAAAATCACTTTCACTCTCAAAATCGAGCGGCGGACCCGTACTGGAGACTGTACCACCTAGACGCTCTAATTGCCTATTGTAGTCCAACAGCCAGATGAACTCCCCAAGACTACTTGCAGCATGCATCAGCCGACGAGGTCCTGTACATGCACTATTTGTCAATCTGAGATCTATATGGATACAAATTTATAGCTATATCAAGCTGTAATCAGCATTCTGTAGAAGGCAGAAAGATGAAAAGGCCACTTACCTAGCTATGAATCCATCTCACACAGAAGCCTAAGTCGAGCAGAAAGCTGGAGTATGCACAAGGACACCACCCCAAAACCGAAACCGAAACCGAAACCGAAATCCAACCAATCAAATGCTGCGAATTAGAACGTGCCAACATCCCTCACCATAACCATCATAATCTCACCTCGTCCTTAATCTAATCCAATCCACTTGTAACCACCACCACCAACGTCAAAACCTCAATCGGCACCACATCCGACTCCCACTTCCAGTCGCATAGTAATACCCGCCAACGCTCATGCTATGCCAATCCCTCGACATCCAAGACGGGTGGCTGGGCGACAGTAAGGATGGCTTCGTGCCATTGAAGATCTTGACATTTTGACATCTTGACAGGTTGACGACGGGTATCGGCGCGTGGGCGTTATGGGAGTGCATGCATGGGTCTGCGATGCGCGTTATTTGTGGCGGGCTTGGCTTGGCTGGGTGAGTTGCTGGTGTGGATCGGATGGGGATAGTTGTTGATGTGGGTGATGGATATATTATGGTGAGGGCTGTTGGTGTTTATGACTGTGTCGATTCAGGAGGGCTTCGACTGGCTGTGTCGTGAGGGGGGTTTTCTCTTGGAACTGAGTATTGGTGTTGTTCTGCGCCGGACTATCATGCTTCTTTGCTGTGGAAACGTGTTGAGATCAGAGGGATGGACTGAGGGAGTATGCTACTTGACTGTAATAAGTTGATAAGTAGATAAGAGGAGCTGTTGAGATGGGAAGTGTTATATGCTAGTTAAGTGCAAGACTTGACGTGTGATCACTGAGAACTTGCATCTTCCTGATCGTCTTCATAGACAAGGCCATTTCAAGTGGCACGACCGATGGATGAGATCACTTGAATGATAGGTAGATATTCAAGCTGAATGTAGGAATATTTTGAAACTCTGTACGGACTAAGTGTATGCGACCATAGATTTTCCATGGAGATTATTGGATCGAATTTTGTAAGTTGTATGCCATCCCCTGTGAGGATCATCTTCCATAAATGCTTCGAAAGCTTGATGTGACCACCATTAAGCTAGAGGTCAGATGGCTGGATGACATGGAGTATGCTTTCTCAACAAGTACATTCATGTGCAAATCAATTATCCATGTCGGACATCTTATGTCTGGCTGCGGATTATGATGATTATAATAATTGGCAATGCAGTAGGACTCTCTGCTTAGTACTTTGATACCTTTGCATCAATGCTATTATATTACTCTGTACTCAATGTGAGAATTGGAGTTTTTATACTCAATCAACTCTTACCGACACCCACGTGCTTCTGGAAGTGTGACGAATGGCCAAGCATGCACGTGAAACACAATGAAAATCACAACGGTAATGAATAAATGAATAAATGAATAAATGAATCCCTATACACACACCCACCATCTAGTCACCCCAGCCTAGCTCTTCTTCGCGTATCACTAGCGCCATGCACAGCGAAGCAGAACCCACAGACACTTCTCCAGATTCCTCACATCCAGCGAAGACTCAACGTGGTGGAATGGTGAGCTATGATTGGTTGGTTTCAACGTCAATGGTCGATGGAGGGTGAAATGTGCTTGAGATAGTGGTTGAGGTTGTTGTTGGTCGAGGGGGTTTTGTGGATGGTGGCGGGGATGGCATGGATGGCATGGATAGTATTGATGGTATTGATGGTATTGATGGTGAGGGTTATGTATGCGTGTTGTGAGGCCATGATGGTGCGAGTTGAGTTGTAGATGGGCAGGTCTAGCAGGACCATGTCTTGAATGGCGCCGGTGAGCTTGAGACGAGAGATGGATGTGGAATCACTTGAAGCTTCTGTCATTGTCTTGGCTGATCTGAGTTGATGTCATGTCAACTGAATGGAATGGGATGGAGATAAGCATGTACTTCCTGTTCATTACTTCGATTCGTACTCTATTCATAATATGTATGGAGTATATACTACATGGGTATATTCTATATTCACATATATATACTCACATATATATATACTATGTACATCTCATTAGAATCGAACACACCACGTGCTCTGTATCTGCTTCTGGCTGGAGTCAACACGAAGAGCACCGACCACCGTCTCAGGGGAAAGGGAATCCACTCGACTGAACTCTACACTCTACACTCTGCTTTGAGCGGCAAAAGAGAAGAAGAGAAATGGGGAATCGAATGTAGATTAATCTATCTACACATGTGTCTCTGTGATCCCTTGATCCCTTGATCCCTTGATGGTCAATCTGCTGTTATGCTTCTCTTGGTTGGGATATATGTGGAGTGTAGATGCTCTCTACTATGGGTATTGTATTGTCGGCTTACGGAGTACTCCATTTTCTGGTATGCAGGTGGAAGTCTGATGTACAGATTTCATCTGAATTATTACGATTAAATCACAATAATAGTCATTATATTTATATACATATATATTCTTTTCTTTTTCTCTATTATTATTATTATTATTATTATTATTATTATTATTATTATTATTATTATTATTTTCCCTCATATTTATCATATTTATCACCCTTTAAACTTTTCCCACTTTATTCTCCGCCGTTGATGATGTTGGTGTCGGTGTTGAGTTGGCCTCTTCCTCTTCCAACTTTCTGACCCAGACCATCCAGACCAGCGGCCATGCCCGAAGCCTCGCCTCAAGACGCCGTGGATATGACATATCTCACTGTTAAAGACACACCCGGCTCATCACCCATTGTGGATAAGTCAACGCCTCCACCACGGCTATTGAGAGACACGCAAACCTGGAATGGGCTAGAGTGTCGCTCATCGTTAGCTAGAGTCACCACCGCTAGACCATGAGTCCGTTCTTTTGCTTTGCAGACATTTCTTGAAAAAATTCTCTGTCTGCGCGGTGGTGTCTTCTTTACGACGTTAGGAAGGGGCCACGAGGTTATTTTATTTTATTTTATTCTATCTTTTATAAACGTTATGAATAGATTTATATGTTATCCATATTCATGTTCATATTCATATTCATGTTTATATTCATGAAATTTCTATGTATAGGTATTATACTCATATTCCGACTGACTTCATCCAGAATCACATCCAGAATAGTACGGAAAGATGTGAATACTAACATCCAAATGAGGAACAATTATTATCCTGCACACCCCTATTACTCTCCTCCCACGCCCACTCCCTTCCTCGGACTCGGAATGATGCTCTCACCCCCCATACCTTACCCATGCTCATGTCCACACTCATGTCCATGCTCCTTGTCCGTCAATCCTCGACCATGTCTATTCTACCACAGCACCAATGCTACCACTTAGACTGCCAGCTATGGCTATGGAAATAGTCAATCTATAAGTGACATCCGTCCCAGCTCAAGAAAGAAGAAAATATTCGAGCTTCTTCAGACCTACAAATCTATTCCTACTTCCTCTCTTCAAGTGGTAGTCAATTGTCAACTACCACTCCATTCCTCTCTACTTGGAGAAACACAATAACAACATCAACCAAGAAACGACAAACCTCCTACTCCCCTCCCAGCTGTCGTCATGGCTGATCAACTTCGCCCTCATCCTCATCATGACCCCTCGGCCGGCATGCTTCCTCTCCCTCATGGACCAGAGACGGGCGACGATGCCGCTTCCTACCCATACGCCCACAATCCCGAGAACGAGAAGCAAATCTTCAACTACCTCCTCCACCCAGATGATTCCTACAATGCCGAGGGCATCTACTGGGCCGACATGAGCATCTCCCAGAGAACCAAATTTGTCGTCGGCAATGACATGGCCGAGGCCGGCAAGGAACTCAAAACCATCGGTCGCATGATGAAGAAGGATCCTCTCTCGCCAGTCGGATGGTACTTTCGAAATGCTGTGCTTCCTGGTGCTGGTTTGGGTCTTGAAGGGTGTGTATTCTTCCCTCTCCGAATTGTATGATATTTATTTTATTTTATCCCGGATCCGGTGACTAATTGCCCATCACAGTTACGTTCTCTTCTCCATCGGTAATCTGACTCCCCTCTTCGAGGCAGGCTGGAAGTCCTGCTGGAAGGAGGGTATTTCCTGTAATCCACAATGGGTTGCCGCTGTCACCTACCTCGAAATCATCGGTATTATCGTTGGTCAGATTCTCGTCGGTGTCCTCGGTGATTGGTGAGTTTAACAACCATAACAAATTTGACACGGGAACAAAATACTAATTTGATAAAGGTTCGGTCGCCGCTGGGGTCTCATTCAAGATGCCATCATCATGTTCGTCGGTCTTCTCATGCTTACTGCTTCCTGGGGTCTCACCGTCAACGGCTGGGTCATTTGCTACGCTTGGTCGCTCTTCTTCTACGGTATCGGTGTTGGTGGAGAGTACCCAATGACTGCTACAGCAGCCATGGAGAACGGAGTTGGAGCTGGTCGTGTTTCCACCAAGGACGATCGTCTTCATCGTGGTCGCAATGTCACCATGGCTTTCTTGATGCAGGGATGGGGACAATTCTTCAACCAGATCATCCTCATCATTCTTTTGTTGATCTTCCATCACGGAAGCGGTAACCCACCATACTCCCTCCTCGCCATCCAATGGACTTTCCGTGTCTCTTTCGCTATCCCAGCTGTCGGTACCCTCTGGCTCGTATACTACAGAACCTACAAGATGCCACTTGCTTCCAAGCAGCTCAACGAAGCTAAGAAGAGAGCCCACGTTACTGGATACGACGTCGAATCATTGAAGCTCACATTCGGTCACTTCGGATCCCGTGTTCTCGCTACTGCCGGTACCTGGTTCTGCAACGACGTCTTTTTCTACGGCAACAAGCTCTTCCAATCGCAGTTCATCAGTGTCATCTCCCCAAACATTGGCGATGATGTTATGACTGGATGGTTGTGGAACTTGGTCAACGTTGGAGTTTCACTCGCAGGTTACTACTGCGCCTCCTTCCTCATCGATAACAAGCTTTACGGTCGCAAGATGATGATGCAAGTCGGATTCCTCCTCGATTTCGTCCTCTTTGTCGTTCCAGCCTTCCACTACACCTACTATACTTCAGCAGCTGGTGTGCACGCTTTCCAGGCCATGTACTTCCTCTCCTCTTTCTTCAACCAATTCGGACCTAACTCCGTCACTTTCCTCGTGGCTGCCGAGGTCTACCCAACCCCTGTCCGCGCAACCGCCCATGGATTCTCCGCCGCTGTTGGCAAGATGGGTGCCCTCTTTGCCTCCGTCCTCTACGCCTACATCGGTACCCGGACCAAGTTCTACGTCGTACCATGGTTCGGACTCGCCGGTATGCTGTTGACCATGATCTTCCTGCCAGACACCACGGGTCTGGATCTCAAGGAACAAGAACGCCGCTGGCAATACATTCGCGCGGGCCGCGAACAAGACTACCACGGTGTAGCCGTCCACCCTAAGCATCTCTCGCTCTGGGAGCGCATGCGTGGCGTTGGAAAGCACTACAACCCCGACCTCGACTACGCGTCCAAGATCAACGATATGCGCGAGGAGTGGGAGGCCAAGCAGGTCATGAAGAACGAGGGAACCATGGAGGCTGCACACGCCGATGATGACGATTACACCACCGAGGTCAAATCGTACTTCGAGGCTCGCTCGCCGCGCCTGCAGAACAACAACGAGAAGATCAATGCGAAACTCGCGCCGTCCGAGAGTGATGACACGGATGTCAATACGCCGTTACCGGAACCGGCGCAGAAGATGTAATTTGGGGCTTTGTTCCTGTTGGGGTTCTTGGGGGTGTTTCTTTTGGATTATCATGAGCGAAATGCGGTTTAATGTTGGACTCTGTCGGATTGTGAAAAAAAAAACCAGGGGTTTGGATGAGTGGGACTTGGTTGCCCTGGACTGGATGTCGGGCTGGGTTGGCGATTGATTTATGATACACCATGTTTATGTTTGAGATACCTGGGGGGTTTTGGTTATGCATACCTACCTACCTACCTGCCTGCTACTACCTGCTTGACTGGGGTACTTGGCTATAAATTTTATGCGTTTGCTACAGAGATGACAATGATGTGTGATTTTTTTTTTGGGTGATTTGACTGTTGCGATTGTTGTGATGGATGGGGTTGACGTAGTTGAACGGGGCCAATATTTTATGTCAAGATAAGGACAAGCTCATTCGTTGGAGAATCACGAGATATATGAAAACATTGCTCTAGGAACCAGAAGAGATCAATCTTGTTGTCCTATAGGCTGGCAAGGAAAAATAACATCCAACAAAGACCCCTTGACCTCAATAACCCTCTAACATCGATGGGATTTCTGAACCCTTTCACTTAATCCACTAATATCCACCCTCAACAGTCCCCTCACTAATTCCTCATTTGATCTCTACTTCCCATCCTTCTTTGTCGAATAGCTACAATCTACACCCCACTCTCTCTGCCGCGAACTCCCCATCCAAGTAAGCTCCGAACAACTTTTCATCAACCACAATATGGTCTTCAAGTGCCCAATTATATTCGAAATCCCGCTCCATAGCAGGTAGGAGACCCGGACGCGAGCTGCGGAAGAATATAAATGCAAACGCAGAAGAGGCATATAGATCCTCAATGAGGCATCGACACTCCCATCGTCCACGCCATCCTCTACCCATGCCCTCACGCAAAATCACAACTAACCCCGAACTCCGCATAGCTGCGCATCTATCTGCGCTGTCCGGGTTGGATGCGTCCATGGACTCGATGGTAGTGATGCGCGGAGCGTCAAGCTGAGATGTATGAAAGGCAATATACTTCTGGCTGGTGCCGGTGAAGAGCTAGCTGTTTCTAAGGGTTTGCACTCCGGGGATGATTTATGTCCTCAGCGAGACGTGTAACTGTCGGAGACTAGATAGTCCCACAGTAAGTGAAAATGCGGAAAAGCTTGAGCGGAAATAAAGCTTCTGGCACGACTTCTGTGATGGAAGATGGAACCTGGGACCGGCGATGATCTTTATTGAACAGTAGATATGGGGTGGGTGTGATTTTTGTCAAGATTTTAGCTCGAGTAGCTAATCCAAGACAAGTCCTCCAACGCTTCAAACTTTCACCATCTGACCTCCCCCTCCGCCGTCCCAACCTTCACGACGCCATTCTTTCTCCTCTCCGCCAACCACCTGTCGCACCAGCCCTTCATCTTAACCCTACTAGCTGCACTGCCAACATTCACCGTCGGCACAATCTTCTCGATTCTCAACGCCATGCAGAAGACAGTGAGTTCCCTGAAACTGCTGTGCTCACTGTACGGGACACCGAAACAGGATGCCTCTCGGGTGCTTCCCCTCTGCGGAACGAGCTCGGCCATAGAGAAGGACGATTTCCAATTCGTCGAGTGGAGAATAGTTGATAGGGAAGGACTCTCGATAAAGCTATACAAAATCAGTATACGTAATTGTGGCAGCAAAAAGCGACATAAGGAACGTAGAGCACATACCGGCCACCAGGAGGTTTATAGTTCCAGCCACTGGGTCGGAAGCCCACAACGCGCGAGAAATGCGGCTTGTATCCATTCAGATACTCTTGCAGCGTCTCTGCCCGGATCTCCATAAGCATCTGCATATGAATCTGCGCCTCGAGGGGATCATCCGTCAACCTGGCCGCGAGCTCGGGATCTTCGAGGGCGCGACAGATTTTCTGTTTGCCCGGCGGGGCATAAATCTTGCAGTCGAGTGCGCGCGCAATGCCCATACAGATGCGTTCTTTGCCAATGGAGTATGTGCCACAGATGACGAGCAGTCGGCCTCTAGGCTTGGCGGATTTTGAGGACGAGATATCCATGGCGATGCTTGAATCTGCAGCCTTGGGCGCAGCCGACAGGAAGGTTGTCATATCGGTACCAGCACGTTGACGTTTCACAGTTTCCCAAGCATCATTTTCTTCCGCGCGCTCTTTCTTGAGACTGAGGCACATGTCGGCACAGGCTTTGATGACTTCGTCCTGTGCGGGGAAGGCATATCGAGGGTTCAGGTACGTGGTATCCAAGTAGCAGACATCAATGCTCTGCTGTTTTGATTTTCCCGTAATGGAATTTTGCACGTCAGGCATGAGGAGAGGATGAGTGAGATGTGCTGGACAAGCCCTGAAGTCCCCACAATGCAATATTCTCTGTACTTTAGGATTTTGGCCCTTCCCCACAACCTTTTCAAACAAGAAGAGCGAGCTGCCGGGACAATGATTGGCGGGAATCATAGTGACGCACACCCCTTTCGTCCCTGGGACCTCGACTCTCTCCTCAAACTCCAAGGGCACCACCCACTTGGCGTCTACTCTCAATTGCTGCTTCACCAAGTTCGCCGTAACTCGACTACAATAAATGGGTCCATGGCACCATGTACTCGTAAGTCCGATATAATGATCACTGTGAAAATGACTCAAGAAATATGCATTGCAATCCTTCACAGCACCATACCTGAACGCATCGACACAGATGTTAAATCCTGGCATGATCTTGTAGAAGGGACACGTGCGTTGGTAAGCAAGCTTTCCACGTGAAGAATGCTCAGCAGCCGCAGCAGATGCCCAAGCCGCATCTTCGGCGTGCGATGACATGAGTTTGGAAAAGGCAGAGGATGGAGTCGAGCTGGAGCTGCCCAAGGAGAACGGATTGGCCTGACCCGGCCGTGCAATCGCGGATCGTGAAAAGCGTGTGCTAGCCCCTTGTGGCATGAGTTGTGGCTCTACGATTTTTTTTTTGATATCTTTCTTGATGGGAAGGGGAAGGGGATTGCTGTCTAGACATGCATTGACATGGCGGCTTGCTTCGTCGGCCGAGATACCATCGAGACTTGAATTGCAAATGGGACAGCTTGCTGTAACTGAATCTTCCTCGGATATGTTTGTCTTGGGGTCTCCGTCTCCCTGTTGATCCTTTTTGAAATTTTCATCCTCCTTAAAAGACTCATCTCCTAACTCCAATTCGCCCTGTCCCTCCATCCATTTGCGTTCCATGAATTCCTCCCCTTCCTCAAACTCCTGGAAATCCTCGATATCATCAAATCCTCCACACTCATCGAAGCTTGTACCTTCTCTCTTCAGATCCGGTATTATTTCCTGGAAAGGCTGCGTCCTCTCTATGGCCGGCACTACTGGTTTGTTCTCGTGAATATCATCCTGGAAAATGGGTCTCGTAATTGTTACCTCATCATCCTTATGTCTGGCTACCAGATTTTGGACTTCCCCTTCTTCAGCTTCTAGCGCTTCCTTCTGTAGTGCACTGTCTTTCTTTTGTTTCAACGGTCTCGGTGGCGGATCCTCGTCTTCGCTATCGGTATCGTCTAAAAATGGTCCACGACGCTTCGGTTTTCTGGCGACCTTCGGTTCTGGAGGTGGTGGTGAACAAGCGTCCCGACTTTGCTTGGACACAAGCTCCAGATCCCCTCTTGTAGGCGTCGTTGCAGAGAACTTTTCCTCCCCAGTTTCATTTTCACTGTCATTCCCTATGTCTCCACTGGTTCTCCTCCTCTTAACGGACCCACCAGCTTCATTATACCTGTCGATATCCTCATTAACAGTTGGGCTAGGCGATCTAGTTGTAGATAACTCCTCCGACTCTTGCCCAAAGAACATGCCGCCGTCATCCTTTGGCGCCTCCACTTTCTTGAAGAAGCTTAAGATACTGGTATTCCCCTTCGCCCTTCCTGGTGGTCCCTTCTGTTTGCTACCTTGCCTGCCCAAAGTTGGCAGCACTTTCGTATTCGCCTGCGAAGCAAGAGGTTTGGGAGTAGGTCGAGTCATTGTGGATATTGGCTTCGATCGGCTTTTCGAATTGGGTGGCGTTGGAGGTCTTCCAGTTGAGGGTTTAACAGATTCGATCGTAGAAGCATTCTCTCGTGGATTTCGGAACATGCCAACAATTTGTTCAGAGTTGTAGTGACGTTGGCATACTGCTGTTGTCTAATCGCATGGAGTCATCGCGGGTTGAAGTCATCATCAAAAATCACGACTAGACGCGCGTGAGCACGTGATATAATTAATCACCACGCACAACGTGACTACGAGGAAATTCCATTCATTTGACCTCCACGAGGCAAAGAGATTTGCTTGGGAGATCGGAAATTCATTCAATTCCTAGAAATCGCCAATGGGTATTGTTTTTGAAATAAATGGTGGATTCACCAACCACACCCAACCTAGACGCCACGCCTATGCAATCCGCTCCATCTTCCCATGACCGCAAATTCCTCAGCTTTGTTCTGACAGTACATTCGATTCACCGTTTCGTTAGCTTCATCTCCATCCTTTCCTCGAAGCTGTGTTATACTTTGCTACACTTCAATGCCTCATTTTGGCTTAGCTGTCTGTTGCGCTGCTTCTGAAAGGCCGTCAGTTCGTTCACTTGGTCAAGCGATATCTAGGGCCTCGTGATAGCTTACCTCTTCTGGTGGCGTCCTCCAATAACGCAGTATCTACCCCGTTCGCAGGAAGGTGTACGTATCTGACTACACTTCCTCGAATGAAGACATTCTTAACAGCGCTCTATTTGACCTCGAGTCAGCAATCATATCTCATATCCCCTGGTATATCATATCCAAATCTCATAAACAATCCCACAGCCCAATTGCGCACCCTTCGCAACGTCCGAGTCCCTGGATTTTCACGTCTAAAACAGCACTCGCACCCCTTCCAGCAAATCGATATTTTGTTGCGCAAAATGACCTACCAAATGTGGGTACTTCAACTCTTCTACAACCTGGATATCGTCCAACTTGATGTTCAAATACTGATCGACGGATTTAAGGGTGCCTCGAATTTGGATATCGTTCTTGAGCTCGACGGTGACTTCGTGGTCAACGAGGGTCTTGAAGAAACTGTGTGCGCAGCGTGTCAGTCGCTGCTGTAGGAGACATAAAAGAGATGAGCCGAGCTGTGGAATTTACCTAAAAAACAACATCGCGAAGGTGAAGTAAAGAATCAAGGATTTTGAGGCGCAACTATGAGAAGGTGATGATGATGCTCTTGGAGCTTGGATTCGATGTGGTGGGGAAAAGCTGCAAGGCTGAATGCTATCTTGCCTGAGGCAATTATCAGCCACTTGGTCGAAAGAACATCTACAAATTTCTGCAAGACCTATGAATATATGAATACTACAAGATTCAAACCTAATCTAAAACACTTTTTATAGACCCTCAACGTCAGAGTTGAACTGTGGTCAAAACGCATGGTGCCATCGAGAAAAAAAAAGGCACACTGTCTGAGATTGACGGAGTGAAGATGCTTGCATTCAGAATACGTCAACCAATTCATACTTAGTTCAAGCAAGTTATGCCATCTGTTATCGAACCACTTAGCGTTTTTCATGGATTCTGACGGCCCAAGCAAGATCGAACATATTTGAAAATTAACATTTTACTCTATTTAGGTTATGTAATGTATCTCTTAATACAACCTTCCCAGAACGCCTTTTATTTACCCACACATTTCATAACTTATTCAGAACAGCCAACCAAATGCATATCTGTAAATCTTCTCAGGCATGGTCTCTGGCTTTCCACCGCGCTTGATTCTTTGCTGTTCCAAGAACTCGTTCTCCTCATCATCAATGCGCTGCTTTCCAGAGTAGAAGTCGGCTTGCTCCGGTGTAACGCGTTTGCTTCTTTTGATGATCTTGTAGCCAAAGATCATAATGAGGTACAATGGGATACCAAGGTATGTTGTGATGAACTTGCGCCAGTTGAATACTCCTCCTGCCCAGAGATCGAAGCCTCTGAAGATAGCAATCAGAATCGAGAAGAACAAAGCACCAATGGAACCCCACATGCCCAGCGGAGCTACGTATGGCATGATCTCGTCAGGAATGTTCTGTGCTTTGCGGGCTCTGACGAAGAAAATGTGCGTGGTCAAAATGGAGATCCATGTGAGCAAACCGAAGATAGTGACCAAAGAAGTGAAATATCCGAAGACCACGTAAGAACTGCTGGATATACCCATAAAAGCTAGGAGACAGAAGGCAGCCGAAAAACCAAGAGCGTAGACCGGAACACCACGGCGGTCGGTCCAGGTAAAGATTTTAGGGGCATTGCCTTCATGTGCAAGGCCGTACAATGTGCGCGATGCGATGTAAAGATCCGAATTGGCGGCAGACAAGACGAAGAGCAGGACGCATGCGTTGAAGATCGCTGGGAGTGCCTTGATACCACTGAGCTGAATGGCAACAACGAAAGGACTGGCGGCAGCACTTGCTCCTTTCGAAGAACTGCTGGCAACGGCTGCCTTGAGCTCTGGAGAGTTGTAAGGAACAATCATTCCCAAAAGAAAGACGAGGAAAACGTAGAAAAGCAGGATTCGGTAGAATGTAAGCTTGATGGCTCTTGGGATTGCTCGTCGTGGGTTCTGGGCCTCTCCAACCGTAACACCAACAAGCTCTGTTCCGAGATATGCGAAAACGGCTACTGTCAGGGTACTCCAAACAGCAAGGAATCTTCCTTTAGCTCCAGTGGCAATGTATGTGTTGAAAGCTCCCGGATTCTCCCAGTAACGGAATCCCTTACGATCGTGATCTGGACCTCCTCCGAGGGCAAGAACCAGCGAAAGGATGATGAGGCCGACGATCACAATGACCTTCAAGGTGCTAAGCCAGAACTCGAATTCTCCAAAAAAGCTGACCCCGAAATAGTTGATGGCAATGATGAGAACAAGGAATATAGCGATGAAGACTCCAGGGTTGATTCTGTCGGCCGATACCCAATATTGAAGCACCAGACTTGCAGCAGTCAAGTTGTTGGGCGTTACGATGATGTATTTGAACCAATAAGTCCAACCTAGGAAAAGTCAGAACCCGGCTTTTGAACATGAATAAGAGATTCAAACTTACCAAGACTGAAGCCGAGAGCAGGGTCGACGAATCTATGAGCATAACCACTGAAACCAGATGGAAGAGGAAGCCAAGCAGCCATTTCTCCAAGAGCCGCCATGACCAAGAAGCACAAGAAACCAACAAGAGTGTAACCGATAAGGATAGCAGCTGGACCAGCTGTCTTAAGTGCGCTTCCACTGGGGAATTGTCAACATTCAATATCATAGTGATAGGAATGGTAGTACTCACGTTCCAATAATGAGACCAGTACCAACCGCACCACCAATAGCTATCATAGCCACCTGTCTGCCCTTCAAACCACGGTGAAGATGGTGATGCTCATCTTCGACGACAGTCGACCCTTGATCGTTGATGTTCGTTTCATAGACTGGCGCGAGTTCGTTCGACGATTTCTCCTGGGATCGCACTGAAGCGTCCTCCTTGCGGTTGACGAAACCCATGTTTGCAATTATCTTATAAGACCGCTTTCTAGAAACCCAGATTCGTGGATGGTCGATGAGTCGTTAATATATTTGCAGCCTACTCGATACGTTCCGCAGATTACTGCAGATGCTACCGTTTGAAAGAGGTAACGGGTAATGACTTGCTGACGATTCAGCCGCGCTTCGAGATACCCTTTCTCAATACAAAGTGTAGGAGAACTGATTGCCTAAGATGAGAAGTACGACAATAGCTGGAAGGGGAATCAAGATTCTTATGAGAGTAATGAGGGATCAGCCTACCATAGTTGTCTTGAGATGGTTTAAGCTGAGGGCAGACGCCTCGCTCTCGGCGCCCAGGCTGTTATCTCTCAAGGCGTGCAATAGAACACCTCGATTAATCATTAATGGTTGTTGACAGTCGCAGCTGGGCAATATGCGACCTAGACCGCCTAGATTGTACAAGCATCGCCTATGGCTATCCTATGAGGACGTTGCGCAGAGCAGCGAAGTAAGGTAGGCATCGCCGGGCTCGAGGGTAATCCTTAAGTAACTCCACAATGTCACAATACTTACCATCGAGGCTATCACTTTGTGGTCCGCGCGCAACTGCGCCCGCCAGCGTAGCATCATCAAATTCAATATCTCATTGCAGGATTGCTTGTCTCGCTTGTCAGGAAACATGCCTAACACGAGAATGAACATGGGGACAAGCATGGGGAGAGTATGGAAACTGGGGTGAGTTTGCATGCTTTCTGGAGTATCGTGCTGAGCCGCCAAACAGAAGAAAGCACGGGTAGGCGAAAACTGCAAGAGACCTGAAGGGATCTTGTGAAAGTAACGTTATGACGGTCTAAGGACGCGCCACGGATTTGATACCTCTTGCATCGTGTTTACGACCTAGAAGCTGTCGAAGTACTAACAAATGCGAAATACGAAGTCCATAGGTAAGTACATTTCTCTAGTCTGTACGGAGTGGCATCGATAAGTGCGTAGATACATAGGTAGAATCCTTTCCCATGGTCCCTTTGTCGTTGTACCTGTGCGCAGTATTAGTCCAGCACTACTCTAAGGGGAACATGCAAAAAAAACCCAGCACGAACCACGGATGGGTTCAATCCTCTTAACCAGCTGTGAACTCTCCGCGCGTCAAGTGTTTACGCCAGCAGAAGAGAATCGAACTTCAGATAAGGACATAGAAATCTCTTCCCCAGCCAATAAGATGTCGAAGAGCGAAGGATAGCCAAGGATAATGTCGGGCTTGGCATCTAAAAATCATGGGGCAGGGTCATTGAATAATGAGCTTAAACATGCCAGAAAGCCGGACACACGATGGGTGACAGGCTTGCAAGGAGCGGATATCGAGTCAGCTAGAGCTACCTATCATGTAACGGAATCTGCACTTGATAGGCCTGACAAGCTATTTTATCTGAATGCGTGATTGGACATGCGATGATGAAATGCAGAACGCTGTCTTGCTCTGTACAAGAAGAATACAAGTACGACGCGACTAAGTACGTGCTTGATATTTCATGACCTAGTGATGGGTATTCATCTGAGAGAGTTAGACGCAACCAACTGACGCTGATGTTGACGTTGATATTCAAGCTTATGGAGAAACTCCAGTTCGAGTGTTGTTGAGGCCTGTGGGGCTGGTGACCAGTTCGTGTCAGTGCGAATCTACAAATCGGAAGGGCCCGATTCCACGCCCAATGGCTGCGACGGTGAAATAGCGAATCCGTGTAGCCCCTCTGTGGCCGACGATAATATTTACTCCTCCGCACTTTAAACTTCTGACCCTTCCAGAACTTGTCTTTCTTGGCAGAATTGAGCTGGAGAAAAATCTCTCTCGGTGTTTATTTCGGTGGAGTTCTGAAGCATCGATACGGCCTGTTTGTATCTCTGCTGATTAATGAGCACTCTTATCTCGGCGACGAAAAGCACGTGGATCAGACTAGAGAAACTGAAGATTAAAGCTGCTTGGCAACTTCTCTGTTATCATGGAAATGTGCAAACAAGAAGTTTTGTGCAGAAGTGAATGGCAATAATTATGAAGCTATAAGTTCAGATGTGTTTCTGCTATTGTAACTATCTAAGTTCTCAGACACGTCGCACATCAATCAGCATTCACAAAAGTCGGTACGACCGGGTCCTCCGCGTACAGCTTAAAAGCATTAATGTATTCAAAGAAAGACGCCTTGTAGAATGTCTCTCCGGAGGTGTAGTTATAGTACTGCAGGCCGAACTTGATGTTATAGCCTGCAAGAGTTGTTAGCATGTCCGCGTGAACAGAAAGGGGTATTCGAACGTACCACTTGCCCATTCAAGATTGTCAGCAATGGCCTTGATAAACATGTTAGCACCAAATTCATATGTTCTCTCCATAGCAAGTTACACTCACCCAAGCTATGGTGCCGACGACATTGACACCTTCTGAGATGGCAAGCAGAACAGCTTCCATATAATCGTGGTAATACTGAGTGCGAATAGGGTCCATCAAAATGTTTGCTTTTACCGTTTTCAGATGTTCATATGGCTCCCCAAAGCCAAACTCTGATATCACGATGCCACCACTCGGGTGCCATGTGTCTTGAATGTAATGGAGGAATGCAGGAAGCCAATCCGTTGCCTTCCACAACCAGGCGGCCAGGGGATCTGATCCAGGCCCAATAAGCCATCCGCCATCCTGCTCGTTATACGTCTCACTGCTGACAGCACAGATTGGAAAGTTGCTGATCGAAACATTTGCAAGACAAGCATCCATGCCTCCCTCGGGCGCAGCATAGAAAGCAGCCGTATAGGCGTCATGGCTGAATGTATCCGAAGTACCGTTGATCAAGCTTTGTTCCTCTGAAGTGAATACCAGACCAATCGAATCAGTGTATTCTTTGGTACTGGCCGGGTAGTTTCCATCAATGAAGAGTGGGTTTGCAAACCATCCCTCGTTGAAATCCCAGGCGCGTTGTGTGGCAATTGCATCTTCTGTAGAATTCGTCAATGGAATCTTGTAGCCGCCGTTGATCTTCATAGTGATTGTGCCGTTGATTCCAAGAGACCGTGCGGCGTGGTAGGCCTTTGCGTGAGAGAGCAGAAGGTGATGACCACAATAAAACTGTTGCTGTACCTCAGGAATCGAACTGTTGGCGAAATAACCCTTCGGCAACTGTAATCTGATCAGCCTTCATCTGACAAAAGCTGGAATATACCAAGTATCCGTCACTGTGAAGAGCTGCATGCTTGACTCTTCATTTTCAGAATCGTTAATCTTGCATAAACACAGCTGGTATTCACCTCAAATAGTGCTCAGAGAAAAGAGTACAAGGCGCCCTGTGAGTGTATGTTGAAATTAAAAAGAAAAAGGGGAATTGGCTTACAGGATACGCGGTACAAACGACAATTGGCTCGTTGAATGTCACCCACTTCTTGACTTTATTTCCATAGCGAGAGAAGACAACCTTGGCGTAGGTTACGAAATCATCAACAACTTCATCCCCTAACCATCCTCCATAAGAATTTTGAAGGTATAGAGGTAAGTCCCTTTGATCATCAGTGAAAAATCTCAGGTTTCATAGTTGGGTTACTAACCAATGATAAAGGGTTACGATAGGTTCCACATTGTATTCGAGGCAAGTGTTGATAACATCATCATAATGCTGCAATGCCAACTCATTGACTTGGCCTTTGCCGAAAGGAAAGACCCGAGGCCAGGCTATCGAGAAGGAGTACGCAGGTACACCAAGAGCTGCAATTCTTGCGATGTCTATAGAAGCCTTTGTGAGCTTCAGACCTTAAAAAATAAGTCTACTTGGACTATATGTACCTTGCTTGTAGGTGTAATACTGGTTGTTTGTGATCTCGGCTGTATCATTACTGACAGCATAGCCAGCAACTCGTTTCAAGAGTATATCTTGTAAGCTCGGGCCTTTCCCTTCAGATGCTGTTGCACCTTCAATTTGAGTTGCAGCACTTGCCACTCCCCAGAAGAATCCTTTTGGAAAACTCCAGCTTGAATTCTTAGCCGAGGCTGCCACCTGTTGTCCTGGGATGATATCTGGGTAACTTGTCAAGAATGGCGGCGGAACTAACTCCTGAGACGCAACTGGCGTTGCTGAAACGGTTGTAGTTACATTGGCCAATGATACGGAGCCGTAAAAGAGATCCCAGTATTCTGCAAGAGTGTAAGCCGATTGAAAACTCGAAAATAGGAATATCAACAAACGTTTCAGGTCCACCTCAACCGTTGCCACAAAAGCATCTGGATTTGCGACTTGAGAGCCATTGCTTAAAGTTGTGCTTGGGGGAGGAGTAGCAAGAGGTGATTTAATGGATGTTGCGACTGTGGTGTTGTTGATGCAATGTACGGAAGTCGCGATTAGGCAAACCGAGAGAAGCGAGCTTTTCATCCCCATCTTGAAAACACAATATCAATATCAATATCAAGTCCTTATAAAAACAGCGGTTTATCCACTGCTACACGATCTATATATATACATGTAATGGAAAACATTTAGAAAGGGTGAAAAACATATTTCGATTTTGCCTATTTGTTTTCCCCTCGTATTGCTGGGGTCAATGGGTACGAGTACCCCACCGTTCTCATGAGCTTCAACCACTGCCCCGCATCCAAAAATCAACAATGGCGCGGGGAAGCACAGGGGATTCTCAAAACTTTCACCACCTTTGAATCGGTGTAGGATGCGTAAAAGCTGGTGGATCTACTCCTGTTGATGATTTGTGAGTCTCCAGGCTTGCTTTGTGTGAACCATATCGTCGGTAGTGCGGTGTATCAATGTCCGAACTGAGGATCATCATGAGGATTAAAAATTATGTTCTCCATGGTGACGTATGTACCATCAGAGTATTTGAGTTCATGGAAACTCCGGGTTGAAGCTTTCAAGTCGGGCCTGAATGCCCCTCATTTTCGATCTGGAACTGCGCTCTTCAACCTCTGTATCACCTCCTTCAACTCCTGCATCGTCTTCCTCACTTCTATCGAGGTCCTGGCCATCTTCATTTTCTTCCTAGTGCAGCCCAAACAGATGTGATGGACTTTGATAGTTTGTAGTGGATGGCCGTGCATTTCGCTGCATCCTATGGGCCAAGATCTCTCTTCGAAGGCGACTTGGAGGGGGCATGGTCGAGCTGACGGACCCCATACAATATGGCCACAGGTTGTATAAAAGGTGCGCTTGTGATAACACATTCAAGTTTAGGTAACGTTAAATTTTGCAGGATAAATGTTCATTGAGAAAGCAACGCAGTATGTTGGGGTGAGATAAACTATATAGTATTGTTGTAAGCAGTGTTTCGCATCCAATGTTCTACCGTTTTCGACAGGTCTCACAGTCCTCTTTGTACTTTGTCTATGATGAAAACAAAACCCAATCATTTATGTCGTGGTGTCTCTGATACACGTGACGGCATGGTGCTTCCTGAAATGAACGTGGAGGAGTTCAACATGCACCCGTGAAAGGATCCTAAACTGGTAGCTTATTAGATTTATTTGATTTTGTTGAAAAACTGTATTTAGCGAAAATGTAACCGTATTTGTTGGTAGCGCAAGTACATCGTGTGAAGTCTACACAAGAGTAACGCAAGATAAGGCTCTTTAGAAATATATCGGTGGAGTTGACATGTTGAGATGAGATTGATTTGATGTCCCAGAGAGTTAGGCTTCTCGAGATCGCTAATGATCGTTTGTTCCAAATTTACTCACCATTCAACAAGGCGAGATATCTAAGGTAATGGGATAAACAAAAATGGTTCCGACTGCGAGGAAAGAAGAATTTGGTAAACATTAATTGCTTTATGAATTCCAAACTTCTTTGCCTTCTGGGAGTGGACTGGATTCGGATTCTAAATGCAGCAACCAGTTCAGAATTCCCATATTTCTTTCAAGAAATTTTGTAGGCACTCCATAAGCTGATGGACCCAAGATATACCACTTGTACAAGAAGTACCGCCCAGAGGCAGCATGAATTGTCTTATAATCTACTCCTTACACGCAAGTTCTGACTGGAATTCGAGAGTTAAGACAGTAGCATATTATGGCTTATGCATACGAGTATGTCAAATCACTCTGTAAAATTTTCATCATTAAGTTCATTACAGTATCAATCGCTGGATCTTAAGCATGTCAAACAACTTAGAACAAGTTTCCCACAGATGATTGCGGTATGGTGCCAGGCGAGAAAGAATTCATCTCTTCCTGGCTGGGGAACAAAAACTGCTGGCATAAGCCGTCCTGAGAATAATAGAACTGGTTGTTCGAGAATTGAAAGTCGAACATGTCATTAGATAATGGATCATATGTCGGAGGCAGAAATACATGCCTTGCCTGTGTACAGAATCTTTCAAAGGATGAAGAGCGAGTGTTTCTCGCATTGTCCTGTTCCAAGGCTAAATATGCTGTTGATTCATCGGGTAAGCTAGGTGTTTCGGCCTTCGGGATCGACGTTGTGTGTCTCTCAACTTCCTTCAGCACTTTCAAAAATATATCATTGAAAGTCCGATCGAACGTCTCCCAAGCGTTGAGTGCACTTTCACTCCTTTTGGACATACTTTGCAGGAACTTCATGGCCTTTTGATACATGTGTAACAAATGCTTGCAGCGCAAAACATCACCGTGTGATTGGAATAGAACCTCCATGAGAAGCACTGCAGCAGCACGGCAGATAGGATTTATGTATCCCCACCAAACATGAAACATCAAGGCTCCAGTAAGTTCAAGATCAGCGGGAAGCAGTGTGACAATCGCCTGAGCCGAGGACGTACAGAAGTAAGCGGCAGATAGTTCGAATGATAGTAGAGATGAGGTATTGGCATCTTCTGGTGTCCTTGGCTTTAGGAGATATGGCCGGTGAATGATCATACGTGTGTGGTGATAAGTCATCGCAAGAATGATGCGATACACATCGGGACAAACAGCATCCTGAGCAAGATTCACGTCCGAAGTAAAATCCAAGGACCCGGGCAGTCTGTAGAGAGCATTCGAAAGGTTGTTGTTGAGATTTGAGACCCGTGTTCGAAGGTCCGTGTTGCTCATTCTTACAAGAAAGACCTTTTGGAATTCGTAAATGGCCCGATGAGCTATAGCTTCCATTTCAATTCTGTGCACGAATTGAGCGTAGTAATCGGGATATGAATACCCATTTGAAGCAGTTTCTTGGTGGCCTGCTTAACGATTAAGTCTTGCTATCTAGCCATGCAACGTTCTTGGACGGACGACTTACTAGAAGTTAGAGGGAGAGATTGTTGGCCAAAGGGGTTCGAATAAGGGGTCGCAATGTTGTCGAATCGAGTCTCGCACAGCGAAGAAGGGAGTGAACAAGTAATGATGTTGGGATCGATACCACTCGGTCTACCCGTAAAATCTCCCAGCAAACGTTCCAAAGATATCAGTGCCCACCAAACACGAATCCGGTTCTGTATTTGAGCCGCCGAGAGAGCAGGTTGCTCAGTATTCAGATGCATGCCCATATTCATAGAACCTCGCATCGCAGATGCTATCGGGGCCCAAGCACTTCTGCGGGTTAACGTGTGTAGCTACCAGTAGAAAGATACTTCTCACCTGTCAATGTGATGGTACATCACGTAATACATTCCCAAAAGTCCTTTCAGTTGAATCTCCTTTACGGTGGAGGCAGGGCGCATAGTATCGGCGGTGGGAACAAGAGCTCTGGCTCTTAATTGGAAAATCTCATTATCAATGTGTGGCCATTGACTGTGCATATTGACTGCTTGAGAATGGATCAAGCTGAGGGCAAACATCATGTTGATGATTGCATGATCACCGGCGTCATAGGTTGTGACGTTGAGTGGATTCCGTGACCAACTGGTATATATTGCTGATATATCGGGTTTCCAGAGGAAAGGGAAGGTTGGATGAATGCAGTTGAAATAATAGCTGATGAGAGCATCGGCTACTGGTATTGATGGCCAAGCTAACCGCTTCACAAGCGATTCTTCTTCCTGGAGGCCCTCGCCATTGAGAGACAGTGACATTTGCTTGTGAGCGATAGCATCTATACTTCCGTCGCTGCCATTTGTCTATGACATTTCCATCAGAAAAGACAACCCTAAATAGCCTTATGGGGTTTCGACTTGACTGACCATGAGTGTAGCTTCGCTAGCATACATTTTACCTTGCAGTCCAGACTTTGGCGACGTGCATACGGAGTGTAATAACTCCTCCATGGCCTCATTTCTGGATTTCAAAAACGCCAATTCTTGCTCCAAAATTTCCACAGTTCTGTCATATTAACTCATGCTTCCAAAGTACATATGTGTAGACCTACTTCTTTTGGGCCACTAATTTTCCATCGCTATACACACAAGTCTTTCGTGAGCGAGAGCATCTCTTACAGGGTAAATTTCCACAACATTTTGCTTTGGTTCTTCTGCATAGCTCGCAAGCTCTGAGTGATCTTGATAAGGCTTTTGGAGGAGGAGGAGATGGAACCTTATCGCCTTCGATAACTTGAGAAGGGGTGCTCAAAGCCGACGAGCTGCCAGCCGAAGTCTCGAGATCTGGTCGACGGTTGTCCGTACTGACCATCCTGGGTCTCGCGGAAAACATCTTTCATCTTAGCCCTGAAGATCCATCAACTGTTAAAGATGGAAGAGTTTCGTTAGCTGTATTTGAAGTGAAAGAGGGATTGACTTGGTATTATCTTCGACGAAGAGAGTTTATGCACCTACGGCACCTGACAGGCATGCGAGAAGAAGTAGGTCTGATGGGGGAATTACTTGGTAGATCGTATGATATTGCCTAGAGGTATTGCCTGGGGAAAAGCACGGAGAATACCATATGACTAATGCATGAAGGGCAAATGGGGAGTCCTGTGCCTTACATAAAACGCCACAGTAGAACCCTTTGTCAAACCAACACGAAAGGCTGACACTGGGAACCTTCTCAAGAGGAGTGCTTTCCCACCCATGATAAGAAGTAGAAAACAGCACGTTTTGAAATTTCTGCTTTCATTTATTCTTGATTGATCATTTTAGCTTCATTCGTCGCTACTGATTTCGATATGTGGCTAATTACTCGGAGGTTTAAAGTTTCAAAGTCAGCTTGTAAGCATCGGTCCCGCGGAGATATCGAGTTCGATATTTTACCCTAAATATCAAATGCAGCTTGTTGATTGCAGAACGTGGCTCTAGACTGCATACATATTAGTTAGTTACACAGAACAAGCAAATGCATGTGTGCATTTGAAAGGATGCGAGGTTGCTGGGATAAATCAAGATGCAAGATTGCATTCGACGGCTGTCCCAAACCTCTATTTGGAAATTCCGTGGTAGTCCGCCTTAGAATGTTCAACAGATCGACCACTAAACATGACCCTGTTGATGAATGTTCAAGGGTCTTTTCGTTACCTGGTTTTAGGAAATACATACAATCAACGAGATAGGGTTTCGTTTGAGTACGGTAGTAGTCCCAGTAGTAGTGGCCTGTCGAGGTTATTGAAAGAAAGCTTGCTAGATGATCAAGCCGACTACTTATTATGTAAGCATTTAAGTGAAGAGGTGTCACAAAAATCATCATATATGAATGTGCATATACGATCAGATGATATGTTAGCATTTGATGCATCGTATAATCACTGTTTACTTTCAAGAGGTCTCGCTACTTTCAAGAGGTCTCGCATCCTACGTTCTAGTAACTTCATAGTTATCAAGTCATCATATTAAAAGTCTAAACAATCGCTAAATTCGAACAACTCGAGAACCAAAACTTGTAAGCTCCATCATACAACCTCGAACTGCGGTAGCTTCTGGTATACTGAGCTCGAAACCTTTTCACCTGTTGTACCAACGTTCTTCTCGAGTAAGGTGTTCTCTTTCTCAACTGGGGACAGCGACTTGCTGAATCGAGAATAATAATAAGTACCTACTCCAGCGATACCAAATCCAACAGCTTGTATCAAGTTCAACGGGGTTCGATAAAGAGCCATATCTAATCCGACGAGCAATATTGACTTCGGGATCCCACACAGAGTGAGGACAAGAGAGGAGGTTTTCTTGATCTGCAGAAAGTTAGAATAGTCTTGAGAAGTCGAGAAGTGATATGTACCACGGAGGTAGAGGCAAGGTTCAGGCCGAAAGTCAAGAAACCATTTAACATGAAAACTGATAATCCCACACGATCAAAAGCCTCCCAGGACAAATGCTGAAGTTCGAACACAAATATGAAGCCCAGGTTGAATACTGTGCATGCTGGTGCGAAGTAGTACAACAGAGTAAGTGATCCCATATTCATCTTGCCATCAAGCAACCGTTGTTGAAGCGCATTCTTATAGGAATCGAAAATGACGGCCAGGCCTTGTATTATGACTCCGAGAAAAATGAAGTGAAGTTCTCCGGCCGATGCTATCATGACCCCTGAGACTATAATGCATACTATGGAAAGGATTTTGATGGACGGTGCAGGGTTGCGAAGACCTATGGACCAGCATGCGAGAAGTGTCACTACCGGACCGATTGACTATTAGATTCATCAGAATCAAGCTCAATGTCAACAGACAGATATGGATATAGATATTGGCGTACCTTCAACATTTGGATAAATGCCATACTGAGGTATAGGTACACCATGTTCGACAAAATCAAACTACCACCGAGGCACATTGCAATTGGAACAATCGCTTTGATATACAATGATGCCGTCATTTTTGTATTTTGATCAATCAAGTTTGTCGTGCAGGATAGAATTTGTGTCGAGACAGTCGCGAATATCATGTGCCATGTTGTGAGTGTTATTGAATATGGAAAACGTGTGAGAATCCATTTGTTCAAAAGAATAATAATCGTGCTCAAAAGGACCCAAAGCCTAAAATGTGATGAGCCAGGGATATCAAATAGAGTTTGGGGATTGTTTACAGGATCCAAAATATTTGTTCTGCCCTGATAGAAAGGGATGGTCGTCCGCTATGCGATTTGAGAGTGTGTAATTCTATACTCATGATGAGATGCAACTTCAAACTGTAGAGTATGGACAAGAGAGGAAGACAAATAACTGATGAGCATTCCGTGGTAGATAGTGAATGGATGACGGTGAGGACGATGCATGAATGATATATACATACAACAAGCACTACGACATTAAGCTTTAAAAATGATTGCGGATCACCCTCCTGGATGGAGCACGAGGTACTCATCTTACCATTGTCAAGATCTACGCAAATAAACAAAATAAACATAAACCTTCGTGTAGTACGAGGTTTTCAAAATTGTACATAGTATGATGGAAAGCCCTTAGGTATTGAGTAGAGACGTGCGGTCATGAATATCTTACCGGTTGGATTCTCATTAGCTTTGGCTAAGCCGAAGGCTATTTGTGACGATGGGCTTGATGTGTCGAAATACCTTACTTGTGCTGATAATTCATGGCTCTTGGTATTCTAATACCATCAATATAACGACTAATGACTGACGATGTAGATGTAGGCGCATACATAATATCGACGACATCCGCATCAAATTCGGAGCGTTTGCAAGGAAATGGATGCTAGCGTGGTCAAATCTGACGTTTACGAAGTCTTGGGTAATAGAGAAGGCAGTGCTCACCTCAATACGAATAACCGATTTGCCGTATCGTATCGTATCGTATTCGGAGACATATTCAACCCAATTTCCTAGGATTTCTCTAGCTGCTAGGTATCGTATGGCAGTGCAGTTTGGCTCAAAGATGGTTAGTGAGAAGCCATCGATGTCGTCCAAGACGACTAGATAACCCAACTATGACATTGCATGATTCTAAAGTCGTGGCTGGCCAAGGTTAATGGAGATCATTGATAACCTTAAAGCAATCAGCTAAGTACGTAGTAGCATTTAATTTCTCCCCACTTTTTTTCCCCGCATCCAATATTTGCATTGCAAAGTAGCGTCAATTTCTCTCCCAGACAACGCTTTTACCCAAGTGAGTACCGATAGGAACAATCCATTATGTAGTACTTTCGTTAGTGGGCGAACAACAACCATGGGAGTCTTTCATTCACGCACGACGTTGACAATTGCCCTCAGATATTGGAAGTTCCCCAGTCACCCACTGAACGTGGCGATGCTTCTTCGGCTGCTCCGCCCGATGACAAGAGCGGTCATCGTGAACCTTCGCAAAAGGCTTGATACGAGAATGACCCAGTTTAGTCAAATTGGGTCGGGCTGAGTTCGTATATATGTGATGCTCGGCAGCCCACAGCACGTGGAATTGTTTTCTGGGGAAAAGCTTATCACGCAAATTCATCGAGATCTACGTAGCATGTAACCTTTTTTATGATGGCTGAGTACAGCGGCGTTGGATTAATCGGAGGCGTCCAAGGATATGTGCCGCCGTACAAGACCACACTCTTACATCAGCATAGGGTGGAGAGGTAAGTTAAGTTGATCTTTCATCAACTCGCTCATTTCCTCTTGATATTCTATCATCCGCAATATTTATTTGTTAGGGGTGCTCCCCCTTTTACGACTCCGCTCTACCACGACTTGAGATAGATGGTGGCACTGGTACGTGAGAAAACTTATGGAACAAAAGAAATAACATTTACCTGTTGCTTTTGTCAAAGGCAACCCCCAAAAAACACTTGTAAGCAACAACACCTGATCTAGATACTTGATGGCAGCCATCTAAAAGCCGGGGAATTGCTCATAGTTACATCGCCCATCCCAGCCAGCTCCGAAAAGATGGATCTCTTGGCATCCTCAGTATCAAACATATCGAGGCTGCAAGACTTATAGACATTGAAAGGTCTTCTTTTCGTCCAACACAACTTTAAAAATGCGACGATTTGACATAAAAATGCAGTTTACAACTATGGGCAAGATAAACCGACTAGAATAGGACGGCCGGCTATGTGTTGAGCAAGAACACAATT
This sequence comes from Xenosphaeropsis pyriputrescens, assembly GCA_022609375.1. Lineage (NCBI taxonomy): Eukaryota > Fungi > Ascomycota > Leotiomycetes > Phacidiales > Phacidiaceae > Xenosphaeropsis > Xenosphaeropsis pyriputrescens. The sequence goes on from JAGKQE010000048.1 coordinate 184,607, forward strand.
TGACGAGAGATCATTTTGGTTTCATAAATCAGAGACAGATGAAGTTTCACTCAGCATCGAACCATTTAGGACAACAGTACTAACATGTGCGGGTGCTACTTTACCTAGTAGGCTGGGGTATCTTTCGACATTATTCAAGTTATGAGGCTGCGTGGACATGCCATAGATGTGATCATCACAGCCCAGATCATCAACAGGCTATCGAAGGAAGAGATATGACACTAAGGGTCTAACTTACGTTGCAAGTGCACGAGAAAGAGGTATTGCAGAGGTTGGAAATGGTTGGAAAGACGTGGTTTGATGTTATACGTCTCAAACTCCTGAGAAGCCAAGGGTAAGACTGTCATCCAGCAGCACTTAAATCCTTGTGATTATGAAGTTCAACCTCAATATGGCCACTGTTTGATAGAGAGTTTGATAGGATTTATCTCTGGATGGGGGATTAAACAGGTTGAGAATGCGCAGCTTGGTAATTCACGCCCAACGGCGTCGAAGATCGGGATCCTTGTTGAAGAAAGGCCAATGTGAAAGTAAAGAACAAAGTTAGGAAGGAAGAAAAGTTTCCTCGAGCAGAACTGCCTTATGATTTATTGAAAGATACAATTTCGGATTAGCGCTACATACCAAAGTTGTGTAGTGGGCCGACTTGTTCCCCAGCAGAAGGCAGGAGCGCGAGTTTGAGCAATATATTGTGCAAGCAGTACCACACTTAACCTCGAAATCAGAAACGAAGCAGAGGTCACACTGAGAGGTTAAGAGAAGATTAATTCAAAATCCTTCTAGGAAAGCAAGACTTGTGTAAGTTATCATGTGCTAATATTCCTATTATCCATGTATTCATTATAATTATGGATTTTTCCCTGCAAAAAACTCCTGCATGGCTTCGACCAGGGTGACGAAAACAGTAAACAATGAAGAGGTAGATAACGATCATATGACAGCCGAAACCTGATCATCTGAGTTCATATATTAACCATCTCTCAAAATGTTTCCGTTTTCTCTCTGTTCTCAGATTTATACCTTGATATAGGACTTACAAAATAATCATGCCAACCTCTACATCTGGCGCCATAGAGATGATGTCAACAGCTTCCGCAGTTGCAGGAATGTCATCTTCAAGGTCGATGTCAATGGATGGATCAAGTGGATGCAAATCTTCCGTAGGAACTCGGCAGAAGCCAAAACAATGTTCTTACACTGACATCCAAAAGATGTACTTCAACTGGCACACAATCGATTCGTGTTTTCTCTCAAAGAGTTGGCATGTACGATCTCACGCAGGCTTCTTTGCGACTTGCCTTGCCGCTTTTCTCCTCGTGCTATCCTTGGAGCTCATTCGTAGGCTGCAGCGATCATTCGATCTATATGTGCGAGATAGGGTTGCGTTCCAACAGCACAGATCTGGAAGCGGCTTGAACGAGACGAAGACGGCGCAAGGAGATGATATCGACGCTGAGCACGACGAGGAAATCATTGCCACTAGCCCTCTCGTTGGATCTAGAATGAGACTAGAGTTACCACGGCCAAAGCGGAAGCTAGATGTTGTGATGTTGTACCGTTGTTTACGAAGTATTCTGTTCATGCTGCAGTTTGGTGTGAGCTACTGCATCATGCTCATGGCCATGTATTTCAATGGTGAGGAATGATACAGTTTGTGATGATAACATACTGATACTTGAACCAGGCTTTGTGATCATTTGCATACTGGGGGGAGCGTTTGTAGGAGCAGCAGTTTTCCAGCAGGATATTGTGCAACCGAGTTAGTAAGTGCCACCACATTACGTTTTAAGACACTCAAGTTGACTGGCTGTAGTGAGAAGTTGCGTATGGCAGATGAATCTCGTGCTGATGTCTGTTGTTGAGGGTTGAATGTCGTATTGAAGTCATTTCAGGTTTTTTTTCATCCGCCCCTGTGTACTTCAAGTAATGAGCGTGATAGTCAAGTGCTAAAGAGAAAGAATTTGCATTATACATTATTGTGTATGTATTATACATTAGGTCCAAACTGCATGATGGACTCTGTACTGTGTGGATATCGAGAAAAGACGGAATGGGCGTGAGCTACCTGCCAAAGCAACTCCAGAACGATTTGCGCTTTTGCAATTGCGGTTTTGTGAATTCTGTCAATGTATGAGGACTCGCTAATCACTAAGTACAAAAACAAAAAAAAGAGCCCTTCACTAACCAATCGCCTCCTCGTCTTCTTCCTTGATAGCTTCGCTGGCCTCAATATTCTTGATTTCTTCTGCGGATGGCTCTGATACCTCAGAGCCACGATGACGTGTTACTGGCGGGTCGAAAGGCGGCTCTTCTCTTGTCGGTACCGACTTCCAAGCACCAGTTGTTGGAGACTGCATAGATTCGCGCGTCTCAATCTCTTCAGATTCCCGTGCCTTCTTATCTTCTATGTCCACAGTTGCCGTGCTCACCATTGTTGCGCTCATAGATGCGGTGTTCACGGTCGTTACACTCACGGGCGTTGCACCTGGTGCTTGATCCCACGCTGAGGATATGAAAGATTGCAGAAGTGTTGGCGCGTCCTTGAGTATCGAGGGTGGTTGCGGAACAAAGGTAGTAGCTGGTGCTGTTGGGGCCTCTCCTTTTGCTGCTGACGCTCCTTTTGTATCAATGGTTTTGACAACTGTAGTCTTCATATCTTTCGCAGTTTGAGCCGCCTGTTCTCCTGCCTGGCGCATAACCATAGAGATTGACGTCGGTACAGCTGCAGTGATACTACTGGCAGCATTCTTTGCGAGTTCCGTAGCTGCTGTTGCTGGCTTCGCGGCTGGCTTTTTTCCAGTCGTCTTTTTCTTAATGGGAGCCTTGACGAGATTCGAGTCACCGACAATCTTGACGTGCTGCTTCAGCTCTCCGTATTCATTCCAGTCTTCCACTTCCACAAGATCCTGCAGTCGTTAGCGCTCCTGAATATCGATCCAGTCGGAAACATCCACATACCCCCACAACCATCTCATCTTGTACCAATCCGGGCAACTTCCTCAGTCGTCCTCCCTCATCCTTTCCTGATCTTCGACCCCAAAGTCTGCGTGCCTTCTCATCTGTGGCGACATCAATAGCCTTGAAAGGAATTCGATTTGCTTTGAGGATGGTTTCGAGGCGCGAGGTAGCAGTGACTATGTGAGACGAGCCAGCTGTCAGAGACGTGAAAACGTAGAGTGAGGGATCATCATCGGAGTAAGATGACGGATTCGTTGAAGAAGCCATTGCTGGCAGGTCTTGTGCGGCAGTGATGGATGTCGCGTCGCAGGATGTGAGAGAAGGAGAAGTAGAGCAGCTTAGCTGTATTAGATAGTCAATGCGTTGGCGACCTTAGAATAACTGTCCGGCTCTAGATGTTTCACAGTTATATAATTCAGACTCACCCCTTTTGACGTAACGTATTTTAGGGTTAGTCGAACTACTTATCTCAGGAATGGTGTGTAAACGCAAAAAGGGTTCAAGAGCACCTTCCTAGCAAATAGTCTCCGTGGTTTTTTAAATTGCATTCCAGTAGAGTTTGCCAAGTTTATGATGTGCACAGTAGAGTGGACTTTGTGCAGCTTTTGGGATGATGGCCAAGATACTTACCAAAGTAGGTGCTAATAATAAGTGACGCTTATCTAGAATACCTGTATCAGTGCTTTCACTGTGGCGCCGTCATAACAACCTCGACCGGGGATTCTCTCAATAAACACCGACACCGATCATTGAATTGAATTGCACCATAATAGCAGCGTCAACCGAGGCCCGATGATGTACAAGTCCATGAACCTTACCTACATACCGCATGTACATAACGACCGTCAGATATGTTCTCGTGTGAGACTATAACGAACGCTTATCATCACTACCTACCTTGTCATATCCTCATAAGCAGTCGTCGACGAACATGTCAACCTCTTCGGGAGCTAAATTGATTGCTCGAGCTCTTCATGAGCTTGGAGTCAAGGTCATCTTCGGCCTCGTTGGTATTCCAGTCGTCCAGATTGCAGAGGAAGCTATAGCATTGGGCATTCGGTTCATAGCTTTTCGCAATGAGCAGGCTGCGAGTTATGCTGCCACAGCCTATGGATATCTGACAGGTAGACCTGGTGTTTGTCTCGTCGTCGGTGGTCCAGGAGTCCTGCATGCTATGGCTGGTATTGGCAATTCTGATGCCAATGCGTTTCCTCTCCTACTACTTGCCGGGTCCAGCGAAACCCACATGGTTACAAAGGGAGCTTTCCAAGAACTCGATGCCATATCATTGCTTACTCCGCACACGAAGATTGCAATACGCAGTACGATCGACTCGATTCCGCAATCAATCACAAATGCATACAGAACGTCCTGGTATGGGAGGGGAGGAACGGGATTCATAGATCTACCGGCAGATGTCATACAAGGCGATGGTGAAAGCGATACCACAAAACTTGTGCCAAACCCACCTCGAGCAGCATCAGATCCGGATAAGATCCGCGCTGTGGCCGAACTTTTGAGGGCTGCGAAAGCACCACTGGTGGTCATTGGAAAAGGAGCAGCGTATTCTCAAGCCGAGGATGTCATTCGCCGCTTGGTTGATGATGCATCTATTCCCTTTTTGCCGACGCCGATGGGCAAAGGAGTCTTGCCGGACTCTCATTCCCTGAATACTGCTTCAGCTCGATCGACTGCTCTCAAAGGCGCTGACGTCGTCCTGATCCTTGGTGCTAGATTGAACTGGATTCTACACTTTGGTGAAGAACCAAAGTGGAATCCACAGGCAAAGCTTATCCAAGTCGATCTGTCTGCGGAGGAGCTTGGAAAGAACAATGGGGACGCTGAGCTCGCTCTCATTGGTGACGTTGGTATTGTCAGTAAACAGCTAATATCAGCTCTTAAAGGCTGGAAATATGATAAGAACTCAGACTACATGAAAGCTATTGCCGCCAGTAGCAAGAAGAACGAATCCAACGCTGCGAAGTCTGCGAAGGTTGACAAGATACCAATGACGTATGGCCGAACATTTAATGTTATCAGAGAGACACTGCAGAGGCTATCCCCATCCCAAGATGGTGGAGTTGTTTTTGTCTCCGAAGGCGCAAATACCATGGATATATCTCGGAGCGTTTTTGCCGTTGAACATCCAAGATTACGTCTTGATGCTGGAACATATGCCACAATGGGTGTCGGTTTAGGCTATGCCATAGCTGCTCATGCCGCTTACAACCTCCCGAATCCAGAAGGGAAAACTGGCAAGCCAGGACACAAGAAAATTGTATGCTTAGAGGGTGACTCCGCCTTTGGATTTTCTATGCCAGAAGTTGAGACAATGGCTCGTTATGGAATGGATATACTCATTTTCGTGGTAAACAATGGTGGCGTCTATCATGGTGATTCCACAGATTCTGATGAGTGGCTGAAGTTGCAACAAAAAAGCAAGGATGGAGCTTCAAAAGGAGGACTGCGTAGTACAAGCTTGGGATGGGAGGTAGGATATGAGAAAATGGCAGAGATGTGTGGTGGAAAGGGTTTTTTGGTACGAACGCCTGAGGAGCTCGCTCAAGCAACCGAAGAGGGTTTCAAATCTACAGTACCCGTGGTTGTGAATGTTATCATTGAGGCTGGCCAGGCAAAGAAATTGGTGAGCCGCTGTTTTTGGTGTCAACATGGCTTGCTTACACTAACGGTTTGCAGGAATTTGCATGGCAAAACAATTCAAAGAAAGCAAAGGAGGCAAAACTATGATGAAATCGACGTAAGGAAGGGGAGAAACGCGAGGTTGCCACATGGAAATCTTCCTGCCCGGAATCCTACATGAAATGATAATGGAGATGATGATCGTAAACAGAATCATAGGTGGGTTTGTATTATCGATTTGGAGCAGCTGAAACTCTAGAATGAATGGCCATGAGAATCTTTGGAATGTCTCATGCATCCAAATCATTTATCTCATCTCTCTGACATTCATCATCTTTCCTTTGATCAAAAGCAAAGCTGAGGAGCATACAAATAATGAAACAACCGTTCATCTACCTCGACTATCTAGTATTTGTGTTGAAAATGCAGCTTCGGTTCAATCAATCACTATGTGCTTGATGCCTCCCAAACCTAGATATCACTCCTCAAAGCGAAGCAGTGCCGACCAAGAGCGCTGTCACCAACTTCAGCCAGCGCACCAGCAGCGGCCAGACCCTCAGCATGAAACGACTTAACCGTGAGGTGGATCGGATGCTTCCCTTCCGCCAGGGCGGCAGCACCGATCGCTTGGGTCAGTAACATCCAACGACACTTCCACAAATCGTATCTCGTCGCCAGATAGAATGGAGCGCAGACCAACCTGGCAAGAAGAACAAGAAGTGTGGCACTGAGTGTTTGGTAGAAATGAAAGAGAGAAAGACGACCAATCGAAGAGAGATGCGGAACTACTCAGAAATAAATGCAGAGGACTTGGACAAACCGAAAAGTTTGACCCAAGTATATATATTTGCGTAAATGAGAGGAAATGGGGAAAGAAAATTAACAGCACTTATTGAAGAGATTCTAGGCAAGAAAGAGATGGGAAGCAGAATAAGCTCTCGAGGTAGGGCAGAACAGCAAGACCAATTTCGAGAGCCTTCAAGGTGCGAGAGGTGTGTCGAGGCAGATGCACACACTTATACTCTGGGGAGAGAAGGCCGCTTGACAGAAGAGGATATGCTAGGAGAACAGCTGAAACCCCACACACATTCGACCCGGAGGTAACATACAAGGCTCTCAGAAGAGATGGGGTAAGTGACTGGAGGACAGACAAAGGAATCGATCCGGAGATTGAAAGGAATTTGAGAATCTGGGGAAGAAGAGAGGTTATAAAAGTTTTGGTCGACAGGTGAGATTTGAGATTCAAGATACGAGGAGCCATGGACTGGATCGGTTTGCTGAGAAAGTTGGAGAGTTGGTTATTTTTCATGTACTATTGACGTTATGAATCCTTTCTTAGCACTCTCAATCTGGATCTTGTGCCACTATTCCAATGTCATGTATGGAGTACCGAAAACATAGAAGAGGTCGAGGTTCTATCTCTTATCTTCTTCGCCACGGGTTTTGAAGTGGATGTATTTTAGAGTGCTGGCGTTGTGCAATCTCGCCTCATCTTCAAGGACCATGAAGGAAATCAGAAGAATCAGGGTCCGAGAACAAACTATCAGACGAACATCTGCATTCGTTACTCCTGTATTTTCGTGCAACTTTGAGACATCCATGTATTTCTGCATCTTTAATTTAATCTAATGAATTATCAAAGCGCCGGAGACTATGTAGCAACCACTTGACAGCTCCGAGAACATTTCTATGGTTAACACTCTACTCTAGATGTCCCCGGAAACAAAACAATCAAATCAAGCTCGGTTTTGCTTGCCAAGGCCTCGGCTTCTCTTGTGCTACTCACGGCGCATTTGCTCACCTCGATCTGTTTGTATTGTCTGGTTCCATAGTGGTGATATAAATCCCTGGTTTGTGACTTTTCCGCCGATATGTGATCTCGCTGCCATCCTTACTGATCGAGGTTATAATCTCGGGCATGACTCTATTCATAGTTGAAGTACTCGGACGATGATCTGAGCGGAAGTTTCTTGAGAGGAGCACATGAGGTACAATTTACCCCATTCAGTTAAATCGTGATTATCCACGTACTCGTGCCATGCAGTAATATAAAGGGTTTCATAGTAGGAAAACATCCCTTGGCATTCAACAAACAGTTGCGGCTATCATCAATTGATCAAATGGTAAAAAGGAGAGTTCAAATCGAGAAGAGAGATCGTCCTTGAAGGATAGTACGTACATCAGTGAGGGAGTAGTAAGGAGGTACAATCGCGTGCCATTTCTTGCAGCTGCACACGACCGACAGCCTTGCTTTGGAAAACGCTCTCACTCCCACATGTACTCCGTACTTGTATCTCCTATTGCCAGGAACCACGAACGTTCAGAGAAACATCGACCGAGTTGTGGATCGTGAAATATGTATGAGGACTGGCGAATGTCAGGTTTTGTGGAACCGCTAGGCCGACTTAACCGCCTTCAAGTACGGAGTAGATTGGCTTACGATTACCTTTGTAAACGAGACACGATTCGATTTCCCCCGCACAACGATCTGTACGATTTTTGGTCTTTTCGGTGGCCCTTGCGGCTGCCAGTCGAGACTCAAGAAACGAAATCGGACGACTTAGGAAAAGTTGAACCGCAACATTCCATCGGCCTATCATCACTTTGAGCTACCAAACAGATGTATTCGGATCAGCAGACCGGCTCCTGAAACAAGTCACGACACATACCTAGGTGTACAGAGCATCTCTCAAGTCTTGCTGATCTGGACGAAGAGGCTACCTGTCTATCAGCATGGCACTCGAAGTATTGCACGAAGGATATGCTGAAAATCCTTTCAAAGAGGAGGATGTTCAGTATGCATCAGGATGCAATGCAGACGACTGGTGTAGCCCTTGCGCGCATCAGAACAGCCATCGTCCAACGAGAGCAGTGCAGCTCCTTGGGATTCTCTTGTACGTCGAGGATCAGCGACGTGAGGAACGTTTGTGAGGTCACCCTCAGCCCAGAGGTAAAAGCAGTGCCGCTCATGCTTAGTCTCACTGGCACGGCCTTCCGTCGTTTCGCATTAATTGACAGGGGGCCATGCGCGCTCTCTTCTACCTTAGAGTCCTGGCTATCAATGAGGCGTGACAAGATCCGAAACTACAAACAAAAACGCTGACGAGCGGATCGTTGTCTTCGAATGACAGCAGCAACCGATACGATTTCTACGGCACATGGTTCACCAGGGCTGGACGTACGGGGTGTAAACGCGTCGTAAGCTAAGGAGTTTGTACAAGGTAAGCTCTGGGCGTTGTGGGTATCACTTACAGAATATATTGTTCTTCTCCTTGAGCTCTACTTTTTTTTGGTTTCCGTTTCCGTTTCTGTTTCTGTTTCCGTTTCCGGTTCTCTTCCTCATCCGAAGTTCTCATACTTTTGGTCGGCGGCTGCATTCCTCAAGACACGCCTGAATCCCACTTCCTCATTCTTTTCGTCCACCCATTCCAATATAGGAGTCCGACAAGAACTTGATCTATCTCGACGGATCAGGCAAATCGTTCAAGTCAGCCATTCTTTCATCATTATCGACTCTGGAGTCTGATTATTAACGACATTCTCGACGAATCTCGCCTACTTATTACATCCACTCCTTTTGATCCGCTTGCATTCATAAACCGGTCGATTGAATCTCATCAGACGAATTACTCTTGAACACGAAATAGACTTAGGTATCTCATCAACTCAGTATCTGGGACTTTGCCATTGGAGACTTCATCGATATCGTTTCGCCTGAGGAGACACTGTGGCTCAAGACTCGGCCACTGCAACACCAACAATCATGCATTTAAAATTTATCCTCCCGGCGTTAAGTGCCCTTCTCAGCTTCTCAGCAGCCCAGAACGTTTATACGGTCATCGAGACAAATACTACATCTTTCAGTCGTAACTCTTCATCAATCACCGCGACCACTTCAGCATATGCAACACTCACTACAGCCCGACCATATTTCAATGATACAGCAGTTGCAAATACTACCAAGATAGCACTATCGACTACTTGGACATTCAACGAGTCCGCTTCCGTCTCCTATTCCGATGCCACCATGACTGCTCCAGTCTTGACTTCTGCCATTGGAGGTATTCTTGTCGCAAGTGGAACGCCAACTCCCAGTATCATCACGAGTTTCTACATCCTTCCAGCCAGTTCAACATTGGCACAAGCCACCTCGGGAACTGAGGACGCGGCGACGACTACAAGCTCTGGAGCTGCGAGGAAATTGAGTGGCTCAGGGACTGCGATATTAGGTGTAATAGGGGTCATGGGATACCTTGCTATTTGAAAGCCTAGAGACCGGGACAAAATTTGCATGAAATTACTAATAGATATCCATTTATGGAATTCAGGCAGTAGATCTCCTGTGGAAAAAAAATAATAATCGATATATGAAGCGTCGAGTATGTATAATTTTGTGATCTCATTAGCATCTTGATTTGCGTGACACAAGCGTTGTTCAAATAGCAACAAAGGGATTTCTTAAGAGAACATGAGTTGGAAACTCTGGAAGCTAGGGAAGGTTTGGTTGGGTGAAGAAATAATTCCCTTGCATACGACCCGGAACAGTGCTGATGTGTGAGTGAAGGTATTCATGTTATCAGGTTCAACACATGGATGTGATAATAGCGTTCAAGATGACCGTACTCTACCCTCCTGGGTCAATAAGGTTGAGCCTCACAATTAAACTCTCCACGTGCTTGACGATTTCTATTCGATTATCGTGTCTGGAGATGCGTACCCTGTTCCTGCACCGATTTCATTATCATTGCCATCCCATCTTGAACAGGGTTCGATATTGAGAGGCTGTTCTCGTGTTCATTTGCTTGACTTGAACGACGTCATTTGGGTGGTGATACCCCGCCAAAAGAAAGTTCTGATGTCGTGGCTCGTGGCTCAGTGATGCCCTTTGCCGTCAATATCTTCCACTTCAGTCCACGGTGATGATCCCCCTACTTGAAGTACGAGATCGGTCCTCAAGTTCATTTCATACGTATGGGGACAGCCGGATTTCAGCAAAAATGCATCTGCCGCCATGCTCTGATGCTCATTCACATGCTTTACACTTGCCAACTATCATAATACTCTAAATACCACAAGCCTTGACTTTCAACGTGCAGATGTCCGAACAGATCTCCGGGCGTGTCTCCACCAGTCGAAATCAACCAAAACTCTCATGATTGTTGTTTTGTGCATCTCTCAAGCATTGAATCCGGATGTACATAGTACTCTATTCACACTCCAGTAGTAGAGTACTCTACGGGACATCGAAGCTTATTGCAGCTAAACAACACTCACCTAGCCCAGCTGAGTTTACGGCGAGGGATGGCCTACGCAATCATACAGTCCAGCCCCGTCGAACACTCGAGTCCGCACCCCTCCACGCTCCGAGAGGCAAAAAAGGAGGCCTTTCAGTGGCTATGAAAGGTGAGGGGTGGAGCAAACGGTCCAGACTCAGACGACCGACCTTGGAAATCGTTCCCGCTGCCAACTACCTGGGTTCTGTTTTCTGTTTTCTGTTCTGAAATTTCCCTTTTGCACCGCCCACTTGCCTTCCAGTCAATAACTCATCTATCGAGACGTTCATTGGATGTCATACAGACGTCGGTGGGAGTTGCAAATGTCCACCATTCTTGTGACTGGATACTGTTGGCCATCCAACATCCTTAGTTCGAACGTCTCCGTATCGATATGGGTACCTTAGCACCTTAGGTATTATTCATGGCTCGGAGCATGGAGACAGCCTCAATCATCGAATGAAAAGGGTGACGGATAAGGAGTACATAGTACATATTACATAGTAGAATAGGTATGTATTTGGTAGGTACTATGTAAGTATGATGGTAGAACATGAATAAGGAGTTCAAAGTCAATCTTTGCCATTCGGAGTCGCAACCGAGAAAGCACGGAGTCGCCGCTACTTGTAATTAAGTACATAGTACAAGATTCTTGTGATCTCTCACTCTGAAGCGCATTTGTTATGCAGTACTGTAAGTAGCATTGATTACCTTTGCGGCCTACGAAGCTGAACTTGCCATATCCTAGACGCCTCTCCCCCTCCAACCTTGACTCCTAAGACTTCTACGACTCCCCTGCTGCACATCTCATACATGGACAATCATGCGCCTGACTTATTCCTTGTCATTCATCCACCAGTTTTGTCCTCTTTTCACCTGTCCTGCGGGTCATTGCATCATTTGTATTGTGCTTGTGCTTGACTTTCCAACTTTTTGACCGCCTACCCTTTCAATCTCTCCATCCTACTTTTGCAACTGAATTAAGACTCCACATTCCTTTCCTCCTATTCAGAACGACCTACACTACATCAGTCGTGCTTTAATCGTGTCGGTAATGGCATTTGGGTCAAGATAGCGACAACTGAATTTCTTCTCTCTGTTCTTTCGAGTCGGCTTCTCTTCGAAACGAGTCTCGTCGTCTAGGCCTTATCTTATCCCCGCAAACAATGTCGACTTCCTCATCTGCCGCTGCGATAAGATACGCACATCAAGCAGAGAAACTATCGTATCTGCGACCAGACCAGGACGGCGGCGATGATGGGTTCGCAGCAGTCAAGGCAGACTTCATTACACCTCAAGATCCTATCATTGTCACCGAAAATGGAAGTCGATTACCGGGTGTACCAGTTCATGAGGCCGCGATGCTCAACGAACTCCTCGCCGAAGTTGAGGGCGACATGAGTATAGAAGAGCAGCATGAGACGGGACATAATACGCCAAAAGATCGAGCGACGATTCAACCATCCGCCGAAGGCTCACTCCGTAAGGCAATGCCACCATCACGAACGAATCCACTTTTCCCTCCTTTGCCTCTTTATGGACCTCCATCGATTTTACGAAACATACAATGCATGACCTTCCGAGCGTCGTCTTTCGTCCTATCCTTAGCATTCCTTGGAGTTATTGTGCTTGGTTCGGCGTTCACAAGTATACCTTTAATGTTTAATCATATTTGGCTGCGTCTCACTTTTCGAAATCCGGACAAGCGACGTCCTTTCTACGAGGAAGAATTACGGCGGAGGGAAGCAAGAAAGGCGAGGGATCGTTTATGGAAAGAACAAAGTTCGAGAAAAGCTTCGGGAAAGGGGAAGAAGCGAGATGACGAATATGGAGATGATTACGATGGATTTGTACCAACAGAAGGTGGAAAGGATCCTCTCGTCTGTAACGCGGGATACTATGCTCGCCGAGTTGGTCTTGACGTGGAGGAGTTCAAAGTTGAGACCGAAGATGGCTTTATCATCACACTGTGGCATGTCTATGACCCAAAGAAATACACACGTATGAGCGACTCAGAAAGGTTTTATAGGGGTCCTGACAACTTCACAGGTGCTGGGTACTCAAGAGAAGAGACGAATCCTGGACCAAAGAAATATCCGGTGTTAATGATGCACGGTTTGCTCCAAAGTGCTGGGGCATACTGTACGAACGATGATGACTCGCTGGCCTTTTATCTATGCAAGGCCGGTTATGATGTCTGGCTTGGCAACAACCGATGCGGGTTCAAGCCAGAGCATACACTCTTGGACTATGCGGATCCCAGGATGTGGGCATGGAATATCCGTCAGATGGGTGTTATGGATCTTCCAGCACTCGTCTCTCGAGTCCTTTCGGAAACAGGATTTGAAAAGTTAGGCTTGATCTGCCATTCCCAGGGTACCACGCAAACCTTTGTCGCATTGGCGAAGGAACAGAGACCAGATCTGGGGGAGAAAATTAGTGTCTTTTGTGCTCTTGCTCCAGCTGCCTATGCGGGCCCCCTGATTGGCAAGATGTACTTCAAATTTATGCGGGTCATCAGTCCAGCTCTCTTCCGCATCTTTTTTGGTATCCACGCTTTCATTCCATTCATGATGACTATGCACGCGACTCTTCCGGGGAAGCTTTACGGAGCAATGGGCTACCGTGTTTTCAGTTTTCTTTTCAATTGGACGGATGATCGTTGGGATCGCGATCTCCGAGATCGACTTTTCCAGTTTTCTCCTGTCTACGTCAGCGCAGAGAGCATGAGATGGTGGCTCGGTAGAGAGTGCTTTGCGAAACAAAAGTGTATTCTTTCCACTAAGGAAGCCCAGCACCAAGAGGATGTTGAAGATGCAGAGCACGAATATTACGAACAGGCAAATAAAGACACACGGCGCAAAGATGGTACTCCCGGCCACCGATCTCTTGACGTCAAGAAACACCACGAGCGAAAGCCAAGGGGAAGCACCGCTTGGTATAACGAGCAAGCTCCACCGATGGCCTTGTGGGTTGCTGGTTCAGATGATTTGGTAGATGGAAAAAGACTGTTGAGGAGGTTCCAAAATGGAAGAGAGCCTTATGTCAACCTTGTGCATAGCAAAATTATTGAGGAGTATGAGCACTTGGATGTAATTTGGGCGATAGATGTCATTGAGAAGGTGGGTAAAGAGGTGAAGGAGGTTATTTGGAAAACTTGCGAAGTCAGAGATAGTGTGGTCGTACCAACTGGCTGTGAGGATATAGTGTCTTGGATGCCAGAATCGAGAGACGAAGGTGCTGAGCTTGAATTGGATCAGAGCAGCAGTAATGAAGAGCGGTGATAGGTAAGATAGACGCTCAAATGTAAATAAATCAATGGGCGGCCGTGGACAGTACATAAAAAAGCCGATAATCAATCTTGAAACTCTTAAAAATCACTGAATCTACCTACCTGCTTAGTCGTTACCTACCTGGGTATAGAGTTATCCCAGTAACTTGGCCCTTGATTCTGTTGAAATATGTTCTACAAGGCTGAAGTAGCCTTCCAGCCTCGGCAATGTGGCTACAGGGATTCGTTGTTGTGCTTGTTACCCCAGGATTGCCGAAGATGAGAGGACTGGAACTTCCATCTTGACCTTGGAAATACGCAATCAACATACTCAGCTACAGTGATCAACAATTTATTAGCCTCGATTGCTTGCTTCTTAATTTGTCATCAGTCTTTCAGTATTTTCACTCCGTTTTCGCTTTTATCGAAACCACATTTCACTGCGCTGAGCACCGTCCTGCCCATCTCTACTAATCATCAATTATTCATAAACGACTACAAATAATATTGTTCCGATATACGATGTGTTTCTCCCCATAACCGGCCTGTATTATCCGAAACGTCTGATCTGCCGACAATCAATCTACCGTTGATACAGAACGACTCCGAGATGGCTGTACCTGAACAGTTTCCTACGCCCGAATATCGGAAGCGCAAAAGACGGAGGAGACAAGATAAACCTGCCATATCTGCGCGACTTGTTCTCGATGATCACATCAAAGGGGAAGTGGGGATATTTTCTGAGGACTTATTCACTGATCTTTTCCCAGGAAATGTGGCCGGTAAGATTCCTCTATCACATGCAAATACTGAGTTAATTCGATTTGTAGATGCGAATGGAAATGGGGCCTCACACGACGAGATAAACTATATTGCGATATCGCCATGGGCACCGACCACGAACGTCGAAGAAGCAGAATGGACTGTTGTGCGGGTTCGACCATCCAGCGCCCTTGCCCATTCTACAGTCCAGTTTGCTCCAACTTCCCTCGCTCTCCAAGGATTCGCCGAGACTTTAAAACGAAATGCGCCATCCAAATTTGTTGGGAACAATAGGAGTGGGATCGAAATACAAGTTCTGGATGTGATTCCTCTGATATTGGATACAGTATTTGTGGCTGTGGAGGGAGAGCTGTGTAAAAGATTAGAGAATGGAGAGGGGACTTTTCATGCTGATGGTTGGAGGAAGAATGGAGCATCGAAAAAGCAGAGAGGTAATGAATCTCCAGAAGATTTGTTGACTTCTGCTATTCGGGAAGCATTGTCCCCGCTGGACGTAGTACACATGGGGGACTTTTTTGGATTACCGCTCGCCCCTCATCCCGTCACTCATCTACCTCCCCAGCCGGCAAGAGTTACGCTGTGTGAGCCTACGAGCCAGGGGATTCTATCTGCAAACACCAACATCATTGTCACTCAGACACACCACCGCTCGAAATCAAGCCGGAAAATGCCAATGCCGTCACTCAATGGTGTGAATGAGGACGACGATGATACGGCCAATGACCAATTTTATTCGGCCACTGAAGATAAATACAAGACTGATAATGCAGTAACAGATGGAGAACCTACCAGCGAATCAGAAGGACAATCTGCAGCGGACGACGATGAACTGTCAGATGACTCTATGGACGATATGATATCTTTACAGGCACCCATACTGTCCAGTACAAGTGTTAGTGGCGTGTCGACAATACAAGCTGGAACTCCACGGACTGTTACTATTGGAAGAGGAACAAACGGTATCAACACTCCTGGCTCAGTGTATTCTACGATGACTTCGGCAACAGCACGTGCAGGGAATCAGAAAGGAAGACTATTTAAAGCACAAGGTCTTCTACAAGCTTTGCCTGTCGAACTTCTACATCCAAAGCCAAGCAACGATGACGACGAAGAAGTTCGAGTGTTTGTTGATGTAAATTCTCTTGCGAAGATCGGATGCTTCTCTGGAGATTGGATCCGCCTGGAGACGGCTGAAGAACCTCCAGCCTCAGGAATGGGGCTTTGGGGTCTTGGAAGCTTCGGCCAAGAGGATGAAGTAGCACCGAACTGGAGACCAGCAAAAGTATACAGTTTGCCAGAGAGTCTCTCGAGTAGACCCGTCACTAGGATACCAACTCGGAAACAAGACGAAAGACGACAATCCTTTTTTGAGTCACAAGTGCAGAAACCATCCAGTCCTACGGTATACTTGTCGCCAATTCTGCTGGCCAATCTAGATAGCGCCCCATATCTACGTCTGTTACCATTGAGGAAACCAGTTCTAGGAAATCCCCAAACTAAGATTACTGGTACATCTATGCCACCTTACGCCAGAGAAATTACTTTGGCCAAGATTGCGACCCCTTTTGCGACTGAAAGATCGCTTCAGACAGCATTCCTCGCTGGACTAAAGCGTCATTTTGGTCAGCGAATTCGCATTGTCAAGAATGGAGATCTCGTCGGCATACCAATTGATGGTGGTCTGGGCTCTACCCTCTATCAACCTTCATCAACAGACGATACTGGAGATGAGTTACTCGCTGGTGCATACTCGAATCAGTCTGGGTCAAAGATGAATCGCAACACTGGGATTGCATGGTTCAAAGTCCACCATGTGACTAGTGGTAAACCCGAAGGAACTGCTGAGGACGCGGATGATCTCTGGGGTGGGCTTGCCTCTGTAGATCCATTTTCCACTCGGATGGTGCAAACTGGCATTGAGAAGGACAAGCTGCCAGTATCACCTGGTAATGCTTGGGAGTACTACCTTTCGTTGAGGAGTCTGCCAAAGAGTGATCTCGGTGTGCAAAAGATGCTACCAGAACAGGGTCGCCAACATATTACTCCACTACGACGACGCTTGAGAGAATTATTTGCTGCAGCAACAAGTCCACGTGCAATTCATATGAAACTGCCACCTCTGGCGATTTTGCTTGTATCTACTCAGCGGAACATAGGCAAATCCACCGTAGCTACCAACGCCTGCAAGGATATTGGACTTCATACCTTCACGATTGATGCTTATGATATCCTCAGCGAAGGAGGAGCTGGTGGGGGTGATGTCAAAACGGAAGCTTTTCTCAAAGCGAGGGCTGAGCGTGCCATGACATGTGGTCCTGAGTTCTGTGCCTTACTCATCAGACATGTGGAGGCTCTTACTGCGGATCGTATCACATCGGCTTTAAAAGACATATTAGCAGATTCAAGAGTTTTGGTTGCTACCACTACAGAAGTTGAC
Organism: Xenosphaeropsis pyriputrescens; assembly: GCA_022609375.1. NCBI lineage: Eukaryota > Fungi > Ascomycota > Leotiomycetes > Phacidiales > Phacidiaceae > Xenosphaeropsis > Xenosphaeropsis pyriputrescens. The sequence continues at coordinate 201,969 of JAGKQE010000048.1, forward strand.
AAGGTTCCCGATGGAATCCGTGGACTTTTCACACATGAACTGGAGATGCATGCTCCTGACGAGCTCGAAAGAGAGGGGATATTGAGAGGAATTGTGGAAGATTATGGGGCCTCTCTCGCTCCAGAAGTTGACATGGCTGGTGTGGCCGTGAAGACAGCTGCATTGGTAGCTGGAGATCTTGTCGATGTTGTCGATCGAGCACTTGTTGCCAAGCGCGAGAGAATCGAAACTCTGGCTACACAGCCAGTGACAGTTCGTGATGTTCAAATTTCTGGAGGATCTTCGTGTAGCTGCCTTACAAAAAGTGACTTTGACTTGGCTGTTGATGCAGCTCGGAAGAACTTTGCAGACGCCATTGGAGCACCTAAGATTCCTAATGTCGGTTGGGATGATGTAGGTGGTCTCAGCAATGTCAAAGATGCAGTCATGGAGACGATCCAGTTACCATTGGAGAGGCCCGAACTCTTTGCCAAGGGAATGAAGAAGAGAAGTGGTATCTTGTTCTATGGTCCACCGGGTACTGGAAAGACTCTACTTGCAAAGGCCATTGCCACGGAATTCTCTCTCAACTTTTTCTCCGTCAAGGGGCCAGAATTGCTCAACATGTACATTGGAGAATCTGAAGCGAATGTGCGACGGGTTTTTCAACGTGCTAGAGACGCTCGACCTTGTGTTGTCTTCTTTGATGAGTTGGATTCTGTTGCACCAAAACGTGGAAATCAAGGTGACAGTGGTGGTGTTATGGATCGAATTGTGAGTCAGTTACTCGCAGAATTAGATGGTATGAGTGATGGGGAAGAAGGAGCCGGTGGTGTTTTTGTCATCGGTGCTACCAATAGACCAGATCTTCTGGACGCTGCATTACTTCGTCCTGGTAGATTTGACAAGATGCTATACTTGGGAGTCTCAGATACTCATGACAAGCAGCTGACTATCATGGAAGCATTGACGCGCAAGTAGGTAAAACTCAACTCCTTTCAGCTTATCACACTGACAGTTTCAGATTCACATTACATCCTGATACGTCCCTGCGACGTGTAGCCGATACACTGCCATTCACCTATACCGGTGCCGACTTCTACGCACTATGTTCGGATGCGATGTTGAAGGCAGTTACGCGTCAAGCATCAGCTGTTGATGAGAAGATCAAGAAACTTCCAGGAGGACCCGTGTCAACTGCCTATTTCTTTGATCATTATGCCACCAAAGAAGATATTGCAGTGATGGTGACAGAAGAAGATTTCCGTGCAGCTCAACGAGAGTTGATTCCTAGTGTTAGTGCAAAGGAACTTGAACATTACGCTCGTGTTCGACAATCATTCGAAGCAGTGGAGGAGAAGGAACCTCGAGGTGGAATTCCAGAATGGCAAAGACCGCATCGAGCTTCGATTTCATCGGCGCATAGCTCGAGATCAAGTTTAAAAGGCAAAGGTCGAAATGGGAAGGGTAAAGGAAAAGCTCGAGCATCTTTTGGCCAAGACGAGAGTTCTGATGATCACTCAGTGAATGGTAATGGAATCAAGTCGAAGGGAAAAGGAAAAGCTGTAGATCATGGGTTTAGGGATACGACTGCCGAAGATGATGAAGATTTGTATTGATAGTCCGATATAACTGATCATACTCATTTATTATTCTGTGTAATGTTGTATATGCAAGCACTGTGCCACCCCGGCCTTTCATAAGCTACCAGACCCGAAACATCTACAACCATCTGACGGTAGTAGCTCAACTTTTTTCCCCTAAACCTTTGATCAGTATTCCGACCATGTCACACCCCAGGGTCGTGCAACACTCGTCTGATACATTGTCATGTCTTGAGCTTGTGAATCGCCTCACCGATTGGCAACGTCGTCAACCCCAGTCGCCTGCATATCGGGCTCGAGTTGTAGCCCTAGAATTTTACCCCGATTCGGTGTCACGCAAGGAGTTTGTTACCAAAGAGGGCCGGAGCGACTATAATCAACTTGCGGAGTACCTGGCTGACCCTTTTCCCAAGTGCAAACACCGACTGTATCTGGTAGAGGACTTGGATGTGCCGCTTCTTGAACTTTTGGGAGCACAGTTAAATATTGATGGCGCAGTATTCGCAGCCTACATCAAAGATATGCACTGGTCAGGTGGATTGGAAAATGGAAATCCTGCAAAGCTACCGTCTTTCCAAGACCCAAGCAGATCTTTCAACTTGAGGTATTACGAAGCTCGAGTCTTTCCAGGGCAAGATATGCCGCAATTCTCGGCATCTTTAAGGACGACTGGCAATATTTATCGGCAAATTTCCTTTGCGCGTAGGAACAAGGAAGGATCTGTTGGTATTGTTCGAAGAAATACCTCGTACTGGTCAAGAAAGCACCATGATGGTTGGGATGGTATGATAGCTATCTGTTTCTCAGCACATGAGCTAAATCTTGGTTTAGGCATTTTGCTTCTTGACTCACCAACGTCACATAAATTTGCCTGATTCAAGAAGAAGGTCAAAGAATATTTACGATTCACGAATTATGCATTCCAAAGAGGTTATCATGACTCCTTCGCCTGGCCGGATCGAATTCCACTATCAAACGAGGATATTTCTGGTCCGTTTCGACTGTCTCTTCTTGATGATATCTGTTTCTATTGGCAGAAAGAGGCGACGCAATCGGATAGACTTCAAGCCATCAAAGATCCTTATGAGAGTAGTATGCTTCTACGATCCATTGTTGCCTCTATCTGGATAAATACTCTCGAGCATATAAATACTACTCTCTCCGTGTTGGAGAAAAGACTATGGGATATCGAGGACATCGCATCGCAAGACATTAGTGAAGTTGACAAAAACAAATACCTACCGGATTTCACAACGGATCTGAATGAATTGAATACATTGAGACGAAGAGGAACTTGGTATTTGGCACAGGTGAAGACAAATCTCGAGGGTCTGGGAATATCTCCAAATTCTTCTTCCAAAGGGAGCGATCAGAGTCACGATCGTGATTTCATAGCCATCTATGCTCGTCTCCAAGCATACAATACATGGGATGAGAGATATATGAATCGAATAATGACTCAAATAAGTGCCATGGAGACAAGGAAGTCACTAGCAGACTCAAGAACATTATCTAGGCTAACAGTCTTGGGTTTTGTTTTTCTTCCCATCAGTTTTGTCGCAACATTTTTCAGTATGGGAGGCGACTTTGAGGTTGGACAGAAGAATATCTGGGTTTATTTTGAGGTAGCAATTCCAGTATCCCTGCTTGTATTTTCATTCGCCTTTGTGAAATGGAGAACATGGTACCACAATATGTTGCGATGGGTGGAAGAGTTTCCAAGATAGAAGTATATTTAAAATTGCTATCAACCTTTTTACATGTGCACACTGGCGAGGAAGATGTCAATACAAAACCCCTATATCTGTAACCTTGTATATACCATATGACTTCTGATCGATCTACTATTTATGGATATCTTGCTTTGTCATTAATATTTCTTTCATAACTTCGGTCAAGCGTTCAATAGCATCGGCGGAGATTTGATAATGGACAACCAATCTACCTGCCAAGAGTCGAAGGCCTTTCTCTTTTCCAAGAGAAGAGAAATGCTCTGCAGATACTCCAGCGGATTCAAGATCGAGCCAAACCATGTTTGTTTCTGTAGGCTTCTGGAGTTTTCCACCCAAATCTGTCCAAATCTGTGCAATCTTCTTCGCGCTGGTATGACTGTTCTTGAGTAGTCCACCCTCCCCATTTGGACCTTTGCCAAAAGTTGTTTCGACCGCAACTCTCGCAGCGGCTGTGACCACACCTGGCTGTCTCAATCCACCCCCTATGCTCTTTCTTACCCATCTGGCATGCTTGATGAAGGGCTTCTTTCCAACGAGAATACTTCCCACGGGTGCACCGAGTCCCTTGGAGAAGCACAGGGAAACGCTGTCAAAGCAACTTGTATATTCTGGCAAACTTCCAGCGCCTGCCACCACTGCCTCCCAGATTCTTGCTCCATCGAGATGAAATCGAACATCGTGTTCCCTCGCAAACGCTGAAATCCTGCGCACTTCGTCCAGGGGCATGATTGTTCCTCCCAGGGTATTCTCCAGACTGATAACTCTTGTTGGACAGGCATGTACATCTTCGCTCAGGACCACATTCTTCTTGATGTCCTCCAAGGTGAGGTAGACGCCATTCTTCGGTACAACCCCCTTCACCAGGGCTCCGCAGAGGGAAGCCACGCCGCCCGCCTCCCATTCAAGAATGTGTGCTCGATAATCGCAAAGGACCGAGTATGGTGGTTGGGTGAGATGTGATCGGAGAGCGAGCTGATTGCCCATCGTACCCGAAAGGACAAACAGCGCAGCCTCGTGTTGCGTGAGATCAGCCATGAAAGCTTCGAGATCATTCGTAGTCGGGTCTTCGACAAAGACATCATCGAGAAGGGTGGTGTTTTGGATTGCTGTGAGCATTGCCGGAGTTGGTGTTGTCACCACATCACTGCGGAAGTCGAAAGCTGCTTGACCAGGGCCGCACCAAGCATTGATTTCGTTGACTTTTGGAGCTGGAGGAATAGATTTGGCGCCGCTGAGACCACGCAGGTCTTTGGATGAGACTGAGACTGAAGACATTGTTCGAAATCGAAGATCGCGACGCAACACGCGTTGTGTCCTTTGGAAGAGCGGCATCTAAGGTGGGATGATTCCCCGCATTAGGCGGATAAATAAGTAGAGTATTGTCATGTCGGCGTTGATTTACTAGAGGTAGCAAAATAGTGTCCAAGCAACATTAATCCTGGAAAATAGTGTACTCACCCAAACAACTGACTCGATTGATTTGTATAGGACGTGTCCCACCAAGATGCTGTACACACATTATGTGCAACTTTTTCTATGATTTGTATAGGACATGTCCCACCAAAATCCTATACATACATTATGTTCGATATTTTGGAGGAGTTTCATCACCAAAATCTTGTACATACATTATGTCCAACATTTTGGAGGAGTTCTATATATAACATGTTCTACCAAAATCTTGTATATACATTATATTCAAGATTTTAGAGGGGTTCTATATCTTCGATAGGGTGTTTGCAGAAACAATAATGTTCATATACAAGTCGAGGCCCTCAAAACCTTGTAGCCCTTGTAGCCCTCACCGAAGCCCTCCCAGGGTTAGGGTTAGGGTTAGGGTTAGGGTTAGGGTTAGGGTTAGGGTTAGGGTTAGGGTTAGGGTTAGGGTTAGGGTTAGGGTTAGGGTTAGGGTTAGGGTTAG